>WNGS01006708.1:3741171-3786979 GCA_020271785.1 Procambarus virginalis | reverse complement strand
AAACGGCCAACAAAAAAGTTCTAAACGGCCATAAAAAAAGTGCTAAATGTCCAACAAAATCTACAAATGCCAAAAAATGGCAAATGCCCAACAGAAAAGTGGCAAACGCCCGAAAAAAGTGGAAAAAAGGGGCAAACGACACTTTCTGACGGGGCGTTAACTGTCAATCTGTTAAACAACCATGTTCCCAATTACTACTGAGTGAAAAAAAAAAGAGGCCAATAGACAAGACTCAAAGAACAACCCTCTGTCCAGGACTCGAACTCTGCCCCAATCGGTGGCGAGACACGGGATAAATGCCGCACATGCACAAGACCAAGTGTCAAAATGGCCGCATTGCTTGCAACATTGAGAAATGCTTAAGCCACCAGTACTGCCCACACACCCGATGGCCGTATTTACACCTGCCAGCATTAAATCTCCCCCCTTTACCGTGAGCGGTCAACAGCCGTCAACACTTCGTGACCCGGGTAACGTCAACACTTCGTGACCCGGGTAACGTCAACACTTCGTGACCCGGGTAACGTCAACACTTCGTGACCCGGGTAACGTCAACACTTCGTGACCCGGGTAACAAGTGTTTGTTGTTGGTACAAAGGTACAAGACTAGCTTTAGTGGCCAAGGTCGTAAGCACATGAACACTGTCTCGGCAGGTGGAGGACCCGCCGCTACCCCACTCAACACTCCCACATTCTCCTCTCCCACACCTCTTATTGCTCACGCTCGTCTTCCTCGTTGTATAATGATGGTGGAGTGGTGTGGTGGGTATAGTGGTGAGGAGTGTTGTGGTGGGTATAGTGGTGGTGGAGTGTTGTGGTGGGTATAGTGGTGGTGGAGTGTTGTGGTGGGTATAGTGGTGGTGGAGTGTTGTGGTGGGTATAGTGGTGGTGGAGTGTTGTGGTGGGTATAGTGGTGGTGGAGTGTTGTGGTGGGTATAGTGGTGGTGGAGTGGTGTGGTGGGTATAGTGGTGGTGGAGGAGTGGTGCTAGCATAAGTAGTAAGGGTGGCGTAGAGAGCTAGGAGGTTGTCAGCAGTGAAGCAAGCAGCTGTTGGGAGCGGAGTGGTGGGTTAAGATGTGATACTGGTGTGAGTGAGTGAGGTCAACTCTCACAAGATAGGATACGGGCAGCAGGAGGAGAGGGGGAGCTGGGCCAGCAAGGAGACTGAAGGAGTGTGGGAGTTTCTCAGAACACACCATGACGTCTTGATATATGACTGGTTATTAAAGCGTCATCTACCACCACGTACAGCCGACTTAGATGCAACGCGTCCTCATTCACAGCCCGCCATGCAACACTGCAACACCAGTCATGATTCACACCCACATTTGATGCATTTGAATTCCTGGTCTAAGGACTCACTGGTGAATGCAATGACTGAAGTGAGTCATTGTCTTGCGTACTTAACAAATATTTAAAGTCGAGAATAGTACTGAAATCGTTGAGGCTAGCGGATATGATGAATTTATTTTTTAAGAATGGAGATAAGATAAATCTTGTAGAGCTATCAGCCAATTAGCTTATCAGTTACTGAAGGAAAATAGCTTGATACGATCACCGTATAAAACAAATAAAGTCTCTAAAACATAGCTGCATAAGGGACGCTCGTATTTAACAAATTTTCTCATACTTTCCCAGGATATTTCAAGCAGTCGACAGCGGAAAGGATTGCAGCATTTTATACCTTGAATTTAGCGAAGCCTTTTATACTGTGACTAACGAAGACTCGTTAGCAAGAATTACGTGGTATTAGAGGGGGGGAGGGAGAAGGGAAGGGAACTATCAGGAGAAAGCACCAAGCCATTACGACTATATAGCACTTGGAAGGGATCAGGATAACGACTTAGGATGGGACTGGTACCCAGCCACTTGGACGGTCGGGGATTGAACGCCGACCTGCATGAAGGGAGACCGTCGCTCTACCGTCCAGCCCAAGTGGGGCGGAGGGAGAGGTACTCTAGGTTGGGTTAGGCATGGTTGTTTCACAACAAAGCGAAGGGCAGTAAAATTCGAGTTTTGCGACCTTTCTTGTTACAAAATATATTTACGATTTGAACAAAACATTGAGACAATAAGCAGCCGACACTGACATTTTCAGATGTCAATACACTTTCAGTTTAGTTCATTTATTATGCACCCCATACCCATCTTGTGGGCGGTAGTGGAAAGGGTTACAGAGGCACATAATGGGCTCAGGGACTGAACCCCACAATTCATTTAGCTACGCAAGATACAATCTTGATGAGCTAGTTACAAAATTCAATATAAGTCGTCACATCAACAATGGGTTCGAGATCGACCACAAGTACAGTTACTAAATGTAGCAACTGACATATGTGGAGAGCTAATGTCACAATTGATAATACATATTTGTAAATTTGCAGACGGTATAAAAAGGGGGGAAAAAATATTTAGCACTCAAAATCATTGCTACACAATTTAGAATCTTTTTTGGCAGATGCAGCATAATGCTGACACATGTTGGGTTCTCAGCCTAGGTAATGATAGTAGTTACCAAATATCAGCTGGAAAACGTTGAAATTGCAACTTCAGAACGTGAAAAAGATCTTGAGTCGTCAGTGTGTAAATTAAAGAAATGAAGCAAATTAGATACTAGGATATATTTCTGGAAGCGCTAGGAATATGACAATATTGTTCTTCAGTTGTATCATGTTTTATCTATATCGTGCTCTTATCACAGGCTTAGTTAAGAACAACAATAGTCAAGGAATACTTAGCTTGCAGAATCATCCAAACCATCACGTGATTACAAGATAAAACTGACTGACAAGACTAATAAGATTCAGTCTGTATAAAACATGATTATACAGAGTGAAACAGTGAGGCGCAGGCGGCCAGCTGCAGGTCAAGCTAGTGTTAAACCTGGGTTAAATGGACAGGGCGATTGGTCAAACATTCAGTGATATCAAGTGTCTGGTGACGCCACAGGTGGCGTGGGGCGCCGAGATTCACACCCTTCTCATATACCACGAGAGATAGTCACCTGCAAGGCAGTGCCTGAAGGAAAACCAGTTGCCAGACAATGAGGAACTGACGACGACGCTGGACTAGGGTGTGTGTATGTATGTGTGTGTGTGTGTGTGTTGGGGGGGGGGGTTCCGGGGTCATCCTCTTGGTGGTGGTTGCCAGTGTAGGACCCGGACCATACACTTAGTGCTAACAGCTTTAAAACAAAATAAGAATTCAATATAGTGTTAGAATCTACGAGATGTCAATATGGAGCGGTTGTGGGATCTGAGGGTGATTCGGGCGGGTGTAGCCAACAGTGGCGAGGAACCCCCTGAGAGTATGGTCGGAGTGGTGTCAAATGTGAAAGTAGGCCCTAGTTAGGTGTATCTTATTGTTAATAAATAAGAAAGAACATTCTTTCATAGAACTCCTCCAAGGTTAGACGCTGAATATAACAGGCGTTTCCTCTAAACTGCGACACTGGAACAAAAAACTTGTTGCTCTTTGGTCTTCTGTAAGGCTGATCAGTTTGTTTCACCGGTCCCTTCAGTATCCTGCTCTAGATACTGAACATACAGGCGAATGTGTGTACATACAGACGAATTATAAATAAGCGCGGCAGTGGTCAATGTCAGGCGTATGCTACGGCTAGCGTTGTGTGTCCTCTGTTACCTCTCATTAGCACACACACACACGTACTGTACGCACAACACAAATGGCGGTATAGTGAGGCAGTCGCTATAACAAGGGCGGAGATTGGCGTGGGAGGGGGGCCAAGATATGGAAGGATAACGGGAGGGGGTGTTATCAAGGGTCTGGGTGAGGTAATCCAGGAGAAGCTCTGCCCGCCTGAACAGGATACACAATTGTCGAGGGAACTTGTTGGGTCTTACCTTGATTACTTGCCCCAAGGGGAGGAGATGGGTTAAGGGGAGAGGTTCACAACAGGGCACTCCTGCCACTCACAAATGCTACACTACGACATAGCCCCAGCTGCCATCCAACACAAGCAATTTATTTTTTTATTAACACATTTAGGTACATCTGCATTTGTGCAGCTACCCTAGACTATATGAAGGAGAGTACGGTGTGTCAAAAAACTAGCTACGTGGTGCAAAAAAATCCTCATCACATAGGAAAGTTAGTCATATAGAGGCATGTGATAAGTAGTCAGCACTGACAAACTCTGGGTGCATTATGAGGATAGCTTTATGAACTCAAGAGTGAATAAGGCAACAGTGACACTAAAGGCTGATGTAATGGCACACATTTTGTGTAAGCTTTCGACAAGTGTAACCATGGTGTTATTGCACACAAAACGCGCTCAAAAGGAATTACTGGTAAAGTAGGAAGATGAATCTTCAACTTCTTAACGAACAGAACCCAGTGTGTAATAGTGAACAAACTAAAATCCGGAACATCCACCGTGAAAAACTTTGTCCTCAAGGTACTGTGCTTGCTCCGGTTACTTTTCTCATCCTCATATCCGACACAGACAGTGACACAAACTGCAGTACCTTATCCTCTGCACAAGACACTAGGATCTGTATTAGTGAACACGGCAAACCTCCATTCTGATGCTAATCAGGTCTTTCAATGGACACGGGTAAGTTTCACCTATTGCAATATGGAAAAAACGAAAATATGAAAACTGAAACCACACATAAATCAGTCAAATGACACAATAAAACGAAAATGTTTCATAAGGAAGAGAGAAGGGGGAAGAGAGAGAGATCCTTTGAGAAAGTTGGTGAGAGAAAGCTGGAGAAGAATATAGGAGCACCGTTATAGGTAAGAAGGTGGTGGGAGGGACCAGAGTTAACACCCTCAGCCCCCCCCCCACAAACCCTCCTATGCCATAATAAGCAAACTCCGTGAATGCAAATAACAGAAGCTGGAGGACAAATTACAACTTCCATTAAACCACTTGTACATAACCTGACGTTTGAAATATCACCTGAAATATACACAAATAATTCAATCATGCCCTGAGAGAGGAGCGGGGAAGCTTTGCCTCAAGTCATGACCACTTCAGCCACACCAATGCCAGACTTGCCTCGCCTTCAAACACAAATCACTTGTCAGTCACCAGTGTTCTTTTATAGACATGAATTATAGATGGATTATGAGAACGTTCAAATCCAGGGACCCCACAGCAATACTAATACTGTATGAATCACTGGTGCTGTTCCGTCTAGAGTATTGCTCGGTACTCACTTCCCCTCTCAGAGCAGGAGAGATTGCTGAAATAGAGGGAATACCGAGAACATATACGGCACGCATAGACACGATAAACTACCTAAAGTACTGGGACCGTCTCAAAGCTTTCAAGATGTACTCTCTGGAAAGGAGACGAGAGAGGTATTAAATAACATATACATGAAAGATACTGGAGGGCCCAAGTCCCAAATTTGCACAGTTGAATAACAACTTACTGGAGCGAAAGGTACGGAAGGAAATGCAGAATAGAACATAAGAACTTATGTTCTTATGAACCTGTGAGGAGTAGAGCAACTCTACTTCTCACAAAGGCACAATCAGAGAACACTGAACATCAGAGGTCCACAGCAGTTCAATACTCTTCCAGCAAGCACTAGAAATATTTCCGGAACAACCGGGCTGTATTTGAGGACCTGTGGGCCGCTCCAAGTAACAGTCTGTTGGACCAAGTTATCACAAGTCGAGGCCGGGCTCGGGGTGTAGAACTCCCGGGACCCTCTCACCAGGTAAGCTTCAGATAGGTCAACAGTTTATACCGTAGTTATACATAGCTGTATCCACTATCGTTATTCTTAATTGTTTCCACTACTGTTATTCTTTAATGTCTACCATTGATTCATCACTGTCATTATTCTGTTCACAGCTATTCCTACCATTAACATTCTGTCTCAGTTTCTTCCGATACTATTCGCTTCCATTCCTAGTAGTAACATTCCCGACTGTTCCTACAGTAGCTATTAGTCGCTATTACTACTATTGTTACTCTGCTATTCCTATGGTTATTAACCATGCAATGTGTTTAACCGTCAGTCATCCCTGTTACAACTTTCTCTTGCCGTCAAGCCAGAAGCGGAAGGAAGCGTACCGAGAGCCGTGAAGGTGACGGTTGACCTTCCCACAAGTTGCTGACATATGACACAGGAATTTCTGATGAGGAGGAAGTTCTGAGGACCATGACTGGTGGCCACAGTCGGCAACACCCAGTCTACCCCCGCTGGCATCGCTGCCCCTCGCGTTGGCAGCTGCTACCACCAACAACACACACACACACACCGCAACATACATTGACCCACCANCATAGTGACAGCAGCACAAGAGGCTGCCAACACTCCAAGACAGTAGCACACCTCCGAGGCTCGTCGCCAAACTATGCACTTGGCTACCTTCACCAGTCTCCCCGAGGTCGCCAACCACACACACAAGTGACTGTGTGTCACGGCCAGGGGAAAACATTAGTGCGTGTCTGTCTCTCTCTCTCTTGGTTATGGGAAACAGTGGTCTATGTTGGGGCGAGGGGAAACTGGCGTGTTTTGGGGCGAAGGGAAACTGGCGTGAATAGATGGGAAACATTGGTGTGTGGGGGAGAGGGGGGGGGGGGGTTGAGAGGAAACAGTGGTGTTGGGGTGAGGAGAAACATTGGTGAGTGTGTTGGGGGGGGGGGTGTTAGAGGGGGAATTGTGTCGTGTATTATTGGTGAGTGGGGGGGGCAATGGGGTGTTTGGGCTGGTGAGGTGAAATAGTAGTGTGTCTTGGGGGAGAGGGGAACTGTAACACGTGTTGGGCAGAGGGGAAACAGGGTGTGTTGGGGACGAGGGGGGGGGAAACAGTAGCGTGTAGAGGGGGAGGAAGGGTGAGAGGGGAGAGGAGGGGAAACAGGGACGTAGGAGGAGTGAAGGGTGACGCCAGGAAACAAGACAATACAACAAAGACGTTAAAACAAGGAGTGACATGTGTGGTGGAAATGGTAGAGACGGGTGGGTAGGGGGGAGGGGAGGGACCCCTGGGGATAAACACGAGGCAGGGTGGGGGTGGGGAAGGAGGGTGGGGGTGGGGGAGGGGGAGCATGGTACAGTACATCATGTGTATATTTAACTCTCCCTCCCCTCTACCACCTCCTCCCCTCACCCAACTGAAACAAAAAACTGCTAGTCAAAGAGGAAGATGGCCTAGCACAACACCATGAACTATGTAGTGTGACAACAGAGACAGTAGTGACCTACACCACTACACTGCCCACTCACACCTCTATCATAACCATGGCGGTTTACACGCCCTCACACTATTTGCCTATTTTACACCAATTTCAAATGGTAATTTTGCTGCTAAATTTACATACGGAAAAAAAAAAGGTTTGAGAAGTTACACCCTCCCAAATATCACATCTCCATAACGTACTGGCATAAACAGTGTAAAGTTTAGGAGCACGGTAATTTTGTGCCTTGCTCCTAAACAGTGAGGAACCGAGAGGAACACGGTTAAGGTCACTACTATAATGGACCCATCTTACTGAAAATTGTCTATAAAGTATACCCGAGTCATAAAAGTATTTGTGTGTACGTCTGATACCATACTACTTGTGTAAAGGAGGAAATGTATATGTTTATGTCTCAGAATGTTTGGCAATATGTTTATTGTTTGTGATGTGTGTCTATATATGTATGAACACGTTGCACTGAACGGGGTGAAAATAGCTTGTGTTACCTCATCCCTTTGTGTGTATTTTACCTCAATAAACTTATTTCAATTTCATCTTACTGACCCAAACATCACATTTCACGGCCCTCACATCTTCCTCACTTTGACACACTCCGAATTGGGTTTAAGTTTACATATGTTAATATTTCAGTAGTGATTGGCTTTGTAATTTATAATAGCATTGGGGTCTCGTCGTAAAGTTGCCTTCGTTCTCGACTCAAGCTGGGATTCCAGGTTCAATTCCCGACCGGAACTCAAATGGTTGAGCACGTTTCCTTTCACCTAATGCCTAACAGGCCCAGGCCTGGTAGGCATTATTATCTGGTGGATAGCGCGCAGGACTCGTAACTCTGTGGCGCGGGTTCGATTCCCGCATTAGGCAGAAACAAATGGGCAAAGTTTATTTCACCCTGTTACCTAGCAGTAAATAGGTACCTGGGAGTTAGCTGTCACGGGCTGCTTCCTGGTGTGTGTGTGTGTGTGTGTGGTGTGTGTGGGGGGGGTGAGTTTGTAAACAGTTGATTGACAGGTGAGAGGCGGGTCGAAAGTGCAAAGCTCAGCCCCCGCAAACACAACTACGTGAATACAATATCCCAGCCCCACCTACAACTATCCCAGCCCCATCTATAACTATCCCAGCCCCACCCACCACTATCCCAGCCCCACCTACAACTATCCCAGCCCTACCCACCACTATCTCGACCAATTTACTAGTGTAAAACTAGAAATACGGGCTTATATGATCCAATAAATTATACTAGCCGTTAAATGTAATGTGCATATTTTCCTAAATCTACATTTCGGTAGTATGAAGGATTTTGTCACTTGGCAAAACTTTGCATATTATTCGTAGGGAGATATAATAATTCTTACCTGCTGTGTACCTGTTGTTGGCTCCAGGGATCAACGTGCCCGCGGACTCCTGGTTGGTGGTGAGGTGAAGCAAGATATTGGACGCAGCTGCTCACAGCCCGACTTGTGAGCAGCTGCGTTCTTGGGTGGTGGAGTCCCCACGCTCAGTAAAGGGGTAGTAAGGGTAGACCCGTCGGGTCATTGGTGGTGAGTCAGACGCGACACATGAGCTGGGCTTCTCTCCCCTTATCCTTCCCCTCACTCCAGCCTCTTCCCTAAGCTAAAATGCTACCACTTTAAGTTCCCACACTAAATCCCCCCAACATCGTCGTTAACGCCATACATGTGGGACCACACTACTTACATCTAGTAAGCCGTTCTTTGTTCTCTGCTGGTAATATTGCTAGAAATCTATAGACAGTACAACCAAGCCACTACTGTAGGATTATTTTTTTTTTTTTAAATTTTGCCCCGAGGGGCGAGTTTATTGGGCAGCGCCACTCATCTTGTGAGTGGACATACCGCCATAGCAGAATGTACAACACTCCCCAATAGGAAGAAAACCCGCTCTAGGGTGTAAGTGGTGCCCACATGTATGGCCTTGGACAAAAGGTATGTAAATAATTATGACGAACACTCAAATATAAGTGTAAACAAACTATGTTAAGTAATAAGGAGCAGCTAGACCCAGATGTGCTTGGATGCAGCCACATTAACAACAGAGTGGCAGCACACGGAAGGGGAGCATGGCGACAAATATCAACACAACACCACCACTGAGGACACGTGCAGCACACCACATAATACCTCTGACACCACCTTCGCTACAACACAAACATTATCACCACAACAAAATTAGAGGGGAACCCATACTAAAATTCTGACTAATATTCTACTTGATTTTTGTCATATGTCGGAACCATACCAAGCTGAAATATGGCCGATAGCGATACCACAAAAATAGGTCGATACCATCGATATATTAGTACACATCTACAGACAGTAGCATTAGTATAAATACTATTACATCATTCATATCTGGCATGAGTGTCAAGACACGCAGAACTAACCAAGTCACCCGCGTGTTTCCATCCATAATAGAAACTCCCATTATAGATAGAATATAAGTGAAATATAGATTTCCAGAGAAAAATGTTTACAGATGTAACTGGGAAAACCCGGTTGAAGGGTGGGCTTCGCCTCAACGTTATACAAAGACTCGCCATCTCTATACAGCTGCCAGACACCACAACTCGTATGAAGGAA
Source organism: Procambarus virginalis (assembly GCA_020271785.1). NCBI lineage: Eukaryota > Metazoa > Arthropoda > Malacostraca > Decapoda > Cambaridae > Procambarus > Procambarus virginalis. The sequence goes on along the minus strand of WNGS01006708.1, from coordinate 3,777,196 downwards.
CTTCTCTCACTCAAAACTGAAAACCAATATTGAGTTATTGTCCTTGTACACAACTCACCAAGATGTAAATCACCAGTAATATTAAGTCCAGCTGATGTACCTGTTAAGACCTCAGGAATCCCGCTCCAAGCTCCATTATCTTTCTGAGTGATAACAATTTCTGATACCAAGGAGGTAGGAGTGAGACAATTGTTACACGCACCAGGAGAATCCCAGTGCTAGTAGTCTATAATGAACAGTCACATATAACTGATCTCTTAACATTATGTGACAAATGTACATAAAACCACTATATACACCAACTGTCTAAATAGAACTTTTTCAAACTAAATAATGATGAACTGATACGAAGCATATCGATTTCCAATACATCTTTGACAACAAGGTAAGCGACGTTTAAACTCTCATACACAAGAGACCATTACAACCCTTACTGAAGAATTTAGAGAATCATACTTGAATAAAGGACTTGTTAAGTGAGAAGTAACGAGTCATGCCGTAGCGGAAATATGCCTGAGTAACTCTAACCTGAGTTGCCACTTTGAGAAGAGCGGCAACACTCACACTAAAGATATGAACAACACTCACCATTAAGGAATATGGACGTCTCCTAACACTATTTATTCCATCTCCATTTTTAAATGTGACTATTTTGCACATTTTAGCCATGTCTTCGGGTTTAGTACAGATTTATTTTCGTATACAAATTGGAAACCAGTTTTTGTAATATTTTCAGGTTGTAGATTATGATGTATCTCTCTGGCCTGCATACCAGGGGAATACAATTAAAGGGATTTTAAGCAGTCGGAATAATGAAGGTGTTATTGAGTGACTTAGTGACGGGTATAATGTAAGGCCATTTTAACCATTCCTCGGACTCTAAAACTACAGGAGGAGGATGTTGCCCTCCTGGGTCAGGTCAGGTTAGTCTGGTTGTATGTATACCTCCGCTTATTTTGTGGTTCACCTTGGCTAGGCCAACGGGCGGGAGCCCGCCCTAACTACAAGGTCTCAACGATTTACCTCTTTTCCATGCGATCATGAGTGGATCCTTAGGAAATTCTGGTCACGCGGGGCGTACCTTTTAGGTCTCTCTCAACCAGGACCAGACTACCGACATCTTCTCCTGGAATTGTTTCACTGGGCCTGGAAAAAACAGGATGGGAAGAATCCATCTCTTGTCCTCAGTCCTCGGTCTAGGTGGGTTCAGGAGTTGGGTCCTTGTCTTCCCTGGCAGCTTTGCCTGGGCGGTGTGCAGAATATCTTCTGGGTGCCCCCTCTCACTGAACATGTCCCACGGATATTTTAGCTGGGGATCCAGGGTTTCTTCTGTGCTATTTATCCTCTTTAGGCGTGGGGCCAGCGAGTATGGTAGAGATTTCTTGAGTGCTTGAGGGTGACTTGAGTCAAACCTTAGGTAGGTATGTTGATTTGTAGTATGCCTTCGTCTGTAGGCACCTACTGGTTCGATCTATGTAGACCGTAGTATCCAGAAAATTACTTGTCGAGTCGTCGTGTTCCAGCGTAAACTTGAGATCGGTGTGAACTTTATTCGCCCATGTGAAGAAAGCCTGCAGGGTCTGCTCTCCCTCAGCCATTATCCCAAAGATATCATCAATATATCTGTGGTTAGATTAATGGAGCATCTTGTCTACGGGTTCTCAGTTTCTCGAAGGCAACATGCAAGAAGATTTCGCCAATGGCTACGCTACTGGATGCACCAGTCGCCGTACCTTTAATCTGTCTACACGCTCGACCTTCAAATTGGAGAGCGTGTCCCTCATGACATGAAGGATCGCTTCCTCTACCAAGTCCCTCCAGGGTGGCCTTCATGGTCCTGCTTCCTTCCTTCCTTCAGGTATGTGGTTATCTTGTGTTTGTTGATTGTTCTATCACATCTACATTTGAAACTGTGTGTACGTGTTACAGGGTCCTGGACCACGCCTAGTCCAGCCTTCCCATCATTCTTTACTTCAATGTTATGACTCACTTCCCGCGTTTGTCTTACATATTTACAGTTAACGTTGTGTATTGAGTTAGCTTTCATCACTTCGTTGGCTAAGGTCTAACTCATTTGACCTTAGCTAACACAAGCGACTTGAGAATGGTCCAGGACGGACCGAAACGTCGTCGTCCCTTCAACTTCTAGTGTGTGGTCTGGTCAACTAACTCATTCCACTTACCTACAGCTCTGACATCTGCCAGACTTGTGTGATTTACGTGATCAACCTGATTGATCAGTCCAGCAACCAGGAGGCCTGGTCGACGACCGGGCCGCGGGGACGCTAAGCCCCGGAAGCACCTCTAGGTAACCTCTAGATAGGTGTGCCTTATTTCCATTTGTGTCATTGTTCTGTTGTTCCTAGCTTTGATCACTGCTTATTTGTCCACTTTCTAAAGTACATTTAGAAACTCTTCAAGTCGCCATGTCCCGTTATTCCTCCAGTATTCACGTGTCAGTCCAGTTCCCTCAGTGTTTCGTCGTAACTCGAGTTCCTCAACTCAGGAATCCGTCTTGTTGGACATCTCTGAATTTTCTCAGCTTTTGTTTCGTGCATTTTCACGTGGGTGTTACACACCAGGGTAACGTGAGATAGGTCCCGTCTGCCTGACCTCTCTCCCGCTCCCTCTACTCACCTCCAGTATCTCATCAAAACCCTTCACGCCCCTTAAAAATAACACTTACTCGCGTCGCATTTATAGCAATGGATCCCGCATTGTTCCATTTACATTTCCATTGAAATTTTAAATAATGTAAAACGATTTGATATTCATGGAACTGGGGAATAATTTCGAGTGCATGCATTTTCTCGAGTTGTTTTGTGGAGAGTTGTTGTGTTAATGCTGGGAGTGAGGTTGTCGCCGGGAAGTGGTACAGGACTCCTTGTCAGCCCCAGGATAGGCTGGGCTAAGTTTACCACCGCTAAAATGGGTCACATCTGCAGTGTAGGTCACGTTACGCCCGACCCGGTGCGTCTTCACTCCAACCCCAGATCACACACTAGACGGGGAAGTCACACAATGGACGGGGAAGTCACACACTAGCCGGGGAAGTCACACACTAGCCGGGGAAGTCACACAATGGACGGGGAAGTCACACACTACCGGGGAAGTCACACAATGGACGGGGAAGTCACACACTAGCCGGGGAAGTCACACAATGGACGGGGAAGTCACACAATGGACGGGGAAGTCACACACTAGCCGGGGAAGTCACACACTAGCCGGGGAAGTCACACACTAGCCGGGGAAGTCTCAAACACACACACACACACACACTAGTGCGGGCAAGTGAGAGAGGACAGGCGGTGACATCATATAACCTTGGCTGCCTCTAGCTGCTACTACACTAGTTGTGTTCCCTTCCTCTCCTTGCCTGTGTCACATCAATACAGTGAACCTCTCTCTAACGTTTACATCAACATAACGAACACCTACCTTGTACACCTGGCCGTAGGTTCCATTGCCAACCACCTCAATTAAATCGAAGATTCCAGCAGGATCCTGAAAGAGAAATCAAGAGATAAATATAATGAGGAAAGCAAAAGGTCAACCCAATCTCTGTACGGAGCATAACACATATATACAAAACTTACTCCCATTGGTTTCTTGACCCAACTTGCTAGCTTCGCTGTTCTCAACGGCTGGTGTTTGTTTACACTTAAGTCAATCATGCACGCAACTTGACCAAAGAGCATGTTACACAGTACACCGAGACTCGTCGTGGGTCCTGCTTTAAATCTGCCTTATTCCCGTTATCTTATCATAAGCTATCACTATTATCACCACTTGCCTCCCTCCCTTCCTTCACACCACACTCCGTGAGCTTCCAAGACATGCCTCACCCTACCACCAGCATCCCGACCTTGTCTGGGGCACCCTCGGGGCATCCGTAGGGTTGGNTCACACACCCTGCACATAATTGTTTTTTTTATTTGGTTAGGTCAGGTCAGGTCAGGTCAGGTCGGGTCGGTTTACTCTTGCAGTGATGACGTCGAGTCATGATGGTGAAAATGTTGTGTGTGTGTGTTAAAGAGCCTAGAAGCTTGGTTAGGTCCACAGTGACACAGGAGGAAGGAGCCAACAGGTAACATTACAGAGGTGGGCGAGGCAGGAATAGGGGGGGGGGGGGGAAGAGGGAGGAGTAGAGACCACCTTTCCCGTTACCTCCTGAACCACCACACCTCCCTTCACCCCCCCCCCCCCACCTCCTCACCCATTCTAGTTTCTCTAAATGGAATGACATTTTGCGCTTCCTGGTGTGTGGCCGCCTTACGGAGCGGCGGGTGTGGGAGAAGGCATCACGAACAGTGACGGGCAGGCATGGAGGGGAGGTGGAGGACGAGGGGCATAACTGGCAGACCCCTCACAGTCTTCAAGAGAGAAAGGGATAAGCACCTCCAAAGCATACTGATCAACCAGGCTGTGACTCATACGTCAGGCTGCGAGCAGCCGCGTCCGACAGCCTGGTTGATCAGTCCAGCAACCAGGAGGCCTGGTCGACGACCGGGCCGCGGGGACGCTAAGCCCCGGAAGCACCTCAGGTAGGAACGTAGGAGAACAGTAGAGGGTGTGTGTGTACTCACCTAATTGTGCTTGCGGGGGTTGAGCTCTGGCTCTTTGGTCCCACCTCTCAACTGTCACTCAACTGATGTACAGATTCCTAAGCCTAATGGGCTCTATCATATCTACACTTGAAAAGTGTATGGAGTCAGCCTCCACCACATCACTTCCTATGCATTCCATTTGTCAACCACATGACACTAAAATTCTTTCTATCATCTCTATGGCTCATTTAGGAAACTCAGTTTCCACCTGTGGCCCCTAGTGCATGTGCCCCTTGTGTTAAATAGCCTGTCTTTATCAACCCCATCAATTCCTTTGAGAATCTTGAATGCGGTGATCATATCCCCCTCTAACTCTTCTGTCTTCCAGCGACGTGAGGTTTAATTCCCATAGTCTCTCCTCGTAGCTCATACCTCTCAGCTCGGGTACTAATCTGGTGGCAAACCTAGAATCCACTCAATAAATCATCAATAAAATTATTAGGTGCGCCTTAAAAAAACTGTATTCCCTAAAGCGCAGGCGGGAGAGATACATTATAAATTACACAGGAAATATTAGAAGGTCTGGTTCTTAACCTGCACATGAAAATACCAGCACACGAGACCATAAAGTATGGCGGTGTGTGCAAACCAGCTCTGTTGAAAGGCAGATGTGCAATATTTATGCTGAGAGAGAACTCTATCAACATTAAAGGCCCCAGACTTTGTCAATACTCTTCCACCAGCCATAAGGGGCACAACTGGCCTACCTCACATAGTGTTCAAAAGAAAACTTGATAAACACCTTCAAAGGATATCTGATCATCCAAGAGGCCTGACCAGAGACCGGGCCGCGGAGATGTTGATCCTCGTAATCGTCAAAACGAAAGATAGGCAATGGAAGAAATAATGTTAGATGCAGATTTGAAGGAACAGTAGGCCTATTTGCCTTGTATATTTTTAAATGTTAACAAGGTATTACTCTATTATATCACTTGGTAAGTTGTTCTATGTGTGTATCATCCTATTAAAGAAAAGTATCAGAGTTTGCTCTTGTAATGTTAATGTATTTTTCAGAGTACATTTTTCTGGTAATCTTAAATACTTGTATTAATTCGCTTCTTATCCTTTTCCTTTCAAGACTGTGTATGACATAAAAAGTTGAGCAGAGCTAAAGGCTTGGGTCATGTCCCCCCCCCCCTCCCAGACTCCCAGACTCCCCCCTCTCCCAGGTAACCCCCATACCTACCCCCCCTCTCCCAGGCTCCCCTTGACTATGCTCTCTCGCAGACAATCAAGACTTGCTTGGAGCAGGGGCAAGAGTGGTGATTGTGGACAGTGGGAGGGGAGGGGGGGGGGAGGGTGTTGGCCTCGTGAGGGAAACTGTTTTATTGATTATGTGTGTGTACCGTCCTTGATGGTATCCTGGTAGGTGGTGAAGCCCATGTGGTACCAATGGTGACGGCAACTCTGATATCTGCCTTACTCGTACCCTAACTGCTAACACAACCACCACCATCACTACCACCACAACCACCACCATCACTACCACCACAACCACCACAACCACCACCATCACTACCACCACAACCACCACAACCACCATACACATCTCCTTCCCGAGTCCCTCCCACCACCTCCCTCCTATACTGAGCAGAGGGCGCCCTGGTGCACACATCAATAACACAGGCGTCACAGGTATGACACTCGGCCCCTCTTCATCTACACACTGTCTATCTCTCTACCCTTCTCCACTCCACACCCCCCTCCCCCCCTCATCCATCCAACACAACCCCACTTTTGGGGTGGCGGTGGACTAGGGGATAGACTAGGTGGCCGTGTCACTAGGGGATGGGGACTAGGGGGACACAGGTGGAAATTGAGTGCCCAAATGAGCCATAAGATATTAGAAAGAATTTGTTGTTAGTGTACACTAGTTGATTGACGGTTGAGAGGCGGGACCAAAGAGCCAAAAAACTCAACCCCCGCAAGCACAACTAGGTGAGAGCACGCACGCACGCGCACGCACGCACGCGCGCGCGTACGCACACACACACACACACACACACACACACACACACACACACACACACACACACACACACACACACACGCACACACACACGCACACACACACACACACACACACACACACACACACACACACACACACACACACACACACACACACACACACACACACACACACACACACACACACACACACACACGCACACGCACACGCACGCATTTGGAGGCAGACTCCATACATAGTTTCAAATGAAGATATGATAAGATCCCAGTAGGCTCACGAATCTGTACACCAGTTGATTGCCTTGAGAGGCGGGACCAAAGAGCTAAACCCCCACAAGCACAACTAGATGAGTACCCACTCCCCCTTTAGTCAAACCTACTCTTGATACCTCAAGTAGGGGGGTTCTGGAACCCCATCAACCCCTGCTTGATGGGGTTTGGGAGGTGACCTATCAACTAATCAAACCTAAGCATTATTAGTAGCAAGTCTGTTTATTAAATATAAAAAAAAGATTAACTCAAATTTTCCTTGCCGCCAAACTTGTCTAGAAGGGTACACAAATCCTTGTCCATGTCAGCCACAACACACCAGTAGTGAGAGATGAATGCCCCCGTACCCCCCCCCCCCTCACACACACACACACACACAAAAACTGAAGGGCATTATTTGCGAGGACAAAGTTTGGGAGGGGACGGCGGTGCACTTATCAAACCCCACCACAAAGGCCACGCGCCTCTCACCATCAATACCTCATTACATTTTTGATCCTTCACCAAAGTTGTGGAATTTCACGTAATTATCTAGTTCAGTCCCCCCCCCCAAAAAAAAGAAATAAAACGCTCCTTGTTCAGAAACCGAGAGAGTGGATTTTAAATTAATACAAGTGCTCACATATATCGTGTTCTCTATGTTCTTGCTTGCTTGCTTGTTCGTCTGATGTGGACTTGGTGTGGAATGTTTGGGGATCAGGAATTGGGAATGTTGTAACCTCAAGGTAACCATCAGAGGGAATGTTGAGGGTGTGGAAGGGGAATGTTGGGGGGGGGGATGAGGGTGGCGTTGGGAAATGTGGGAACATGCGGAATGAGTGTTTAGGTGTTACATTAAGTACCTTAGAACACGCACAATCTACAAACTAAAAACATCACACAGACTACACACACTGACAGATCACTTAATTCAGCTACAAGGAGGGCGGGAAGTGCTGTTATTGTTCATCAGCCCGATGGATGGACTGCCGGAACATGGTAATTGTAAATAGAGGCAATGTTGAACATAATCTTGAGGCATTAAATAGAACCCTTAAAAGTGTCATTAGACGAGAAGATGAATTTGAAGAGAGTGGAAAAGTGTATAGAGGAACTAGCAGATCCATTGTTTATCACAATGAGAAGTGTCTAACAACACAAGTGTATTGTATGGGTCAACACACGTTCACAGCTCGAGTACGACTTGACTACCGCTATCTCTGGCAAATGGGCTTGTTACAATACAACATTTGCCATTTCGTGAGGCTTCAGTTTACATTTATCTCTAAATGGCTCAGGTTTTTCAGTGTAAGATGCTATATTCTAGGGTACTCACAACTAGGAGAGTACACTAGAGTATATCATCTTAGATTGAAAATCTGAGTCATTTAAAGATGATGATGTTTAAGATTTGCTACTCGGAACAAAACGTTCCAAGTAGCACGGGCTATGGTGAGCCCGTGGTTCATTTAAAGATAAATCTAAACTCACGCTACATGAAATGGCAAATCATCTTATTGCAAATTAAAAAATACTTGAAATCCTATAATGAAATGCTATTTTATTTCTAGTAGATAAATGACATACGGAATAAGGTGTGTAGTGTAACCACTATAACAACACTGTATTTCTGTAATATCTCTTATCAAAAATATTTTATGTATTCCTCTAAACACTTACCAACAATATATAATAATTTGGAAATATATAAAGATAATGCCATGAAAATGTTAAGTTTTTAGCTGTCATTATAATTAATTATAAGGTATGCAGGTTAGCTGTAATTAATGTCAAAATCTCCGCTGATTAAGACCTTTTGTGTTCTCTCTAATCCTTTTTGCATCACAACTCACAAGGTGAGTATAGGGTGCACTTGCCGCCTCGTGTGGCAACAATCAAGATGTTTCACTGTGTGGCAACAATCAAGATGTGTCACTAATACATTCACATGTGCTTATATTTCCAGCAATATTTCAACGTTGTGTGTGTCATCAGTAAATGTATGAGCAATAGTTATGGACCAGTGTGTGTATAAGGCCGCCATATTGGCAGGGGGAAGAGAATGACACACAGTAAACACTACCCAGCACCAACGGCTGACATTGTCTTGGTCAACTAAAGAGACATTACATTGGCCAGTCCTTCCCGTGACTCCTTGTACACCACTTCCCTTCTTCACTCTCCTCGTCGAGACACCCCTCCCCCCCCCCCAACAAGTCTCTGCAAATGCGTGACACTTTCTGGCAAGCCTCATGACAGAGTCCGCTCTCTCTATTCTCTCCGAAAAACACAAATGCAGAAGTTAGCCAAACTAAAAGTGTCAGAAGCAAGGCTAAGCACCTAACGGAGCCGATAATCATTATGCCCATATTGCGGTGGGTTTTAATTTCCACAAACATTACGTTTTACGCCGGGATCAATTGTGTAACAAAAGTTGTGGAGCGGCGTTCAATAAGAGGTAAGGTTACGTGACACACTGTCCATTGTGCTTCAGCATGTCACAACACACTTGTGGTAATGTGCTGGACTTGGTCACACCAGCTCCGTCTCTGCCAGCCTTCATAACATGTGGAATCTTTGAGGATTCACCACACACACGCATCCCATAACTCTCTTAACTCTGCCCTCAAACACCTCCTTCATAATAGTCAACTTTCCTTCTCACGCCAGGTACTTTGAGTGAGCCTTATCTAATGCATTCGATTCTCTTCTCTAATGAAGCGCCCTCTTCATTATATAAATAATTAAGAAACTACTTATCTCAAACAATCGCAAGGTATAAAACTGGTAAAATGAACGGGTGTAGGGGATGCAGGTGAGGTATGCAAGATGAGTGATGTTCACTTCACCTTAAACATTGCTCACAGGACACGGGAGACATCTCCTGTCCACGAGGCTAAGCATAGCCCGTGCTTCTTGGCCAGCTCCTGTGCCAGGTAAGTTACGGGCTCACCATAGCCCGTGCTACTTGGAACTTGTTCCGAGTAGCTGAATCTATAACAACAACAACATGCTCACAGGAGCACAGTCATTGTCATAGCCTGGCTGATATAACACTTTCTGTATCAAGCTCATTAATTCTCTCTGGAGACGTTCACATCTGTTCTAGCGACATGTCTTACATTTTGTAGATGAGAAAGACAAGAAGTGACTGTTGAGCAGCGATGTTACATCTCTATGGCCTCCCCCGACACCCTCCCTACACCACCGGACGACAACACGCCACTAAGAGCAGACCATAAGTCACCATAACCTGGCTCAAGAGTTAATATCCAACCCACAATTGAAAATGAAAAAACGGCGGGTAATATTTCGGTCCATTCTGGCCCATTATTAAGGCGCATAACGCATTAAAACCTGGAACACACGTCATTAATGCTGATGTACCTCATGTATTAATAAAAGAAAACGTCATGCAGTCCCTTAGCCTTTGTCCAGAGAGAGAAGTCACCGGCCACATTGAACACCACTAGTTGTTGCAACACCTCCGACCACTCTGGATAGTTGGTGGTCTGGGCTGGAGGAAGGGTGGGTGGGGGGGGGGGCTGGAGGATGGGTGAGGACTGGAGGATGGCTGGTGTTGGGGAAACAGTGGGACTGGCGGAAGAGTGAGTGGACAATTCCCACGCTAGGAGGATACCAGCGCCTCAAGCGGAGTTTCTATGGTTAACATTACCATCTAGATTTATTAATATTTGGGGTTCACCAAAAAATTTTCTTAATGTTAAAAATAAATTGGCCTCAGCCTCTCTATTCGATTATTATTCTGTGAATGAACATTAACAATCCATTTGCAGTGCTTAATGATCATACAATTATTATAAGTGGTGGTCTCAACATTACCCACAAAACGTTACCCGTGGACCACTTTGAGGCTTCTACTCCAAGAGCCTGAGTCTGCACCCCGGCTCCCCTCATGACAGCCTGCACCCCGGCTACCCTTGAGAGATCTTATCTTGAGATGATTTCGGGACTTTTAGTGTCCCCGCGGACCGGTCCTCGACCAGGCCTCCACCCCCAGGAAGCAGCCCGTGACAGCTGACTAACACCCAGGTACCTATTTACTGCTAGGTAACAGGGGCATAGGGTGAAAGAACTCTGCCCATTGTTTCTCTCCGGCACCCGGGATCGAACCCGGGACCACAGGATCACAAGTCCAGCGTGCTGTCTGCTCGGCCGACCGGCTCCCGGCTCCCTCATGAAAGATTTGTGTGAAGTCTGCTCTCAACTAGTCCACTCAGTAACCGAAATGTTTGTTCTGGAAATTATATGTGTGGAATATTATGGTACAGTACTTCTGTTTCCAACAGTGTTCCTTTGCTGGCGTACCATCCATGCTAAATAGTATGGAAGATGGGTGATGTCTGCCCCGGGAATACGCGTGACATTGAACTGCCTTTGTCTTTACTTGCAACTCTTGCCACTCACACCTGGGACTAGTCTGGTGGCATACTTATGGACGTTCTCCAGATTGGTTAGCGTGGTGAGGTCACCCCGCGTGAGGTGAACTTCCGCGAGTACTGAGGTGAGCGCCAGCGTCTCTGTGAACCGCTGACGAAAATACTTGGCAACCAGCACATGGAGAACGTCTTGCCCTCAACCATCGTTAACAGCACCACCACTAATGGCAGGGCAGGGGAGGCGGGAGGGGAAACTAGACGGGTGGAAAGTGAAGGGAGGGTGAAAGATATAGGAAAAACAAGATGATGGCGGAGTTAGAAGAGGAGGATGGTAGAGGTTTGTAGAGTTTACCAGGGCGGTGGTTGACGGTCTGTCATGTTCAGCGGAGGTGGGCTGGAGAAGGATGGACCACTGGAGATTGGGAGAAGGATGGAGGACTGCAGAGGAAAGATGGTGAAGGACTAGAAATGGGATGGAGGGTGAAGAGCATGACAAAAGAGGAAGAGTGAAAGTTGTATAATAATAATAATGAGTAATGAGAGGGATATATAATAGAAGAGAAAGTAGTGAGTGTGGGGCCTTAGGCCGGGAAGACATGCACATGACCTCTCCCGCTTCCCTGCTCCTGCCTATAATTTATTTACAGTTAACCTGAGATCGCTTTCTACAACTGTTCTACTTTCTGAGCCAAATCTGAAGCCAGACTTCCCTGGTGATCGACTCATCAGCCAAGCCGTTGCTGATTGCACTACAAAAAACCGTAGCCAATGGTTCCACCTGCTCTTCATGTATGCAAAGCAGAAAATTGGGGTGGGAGGAAGGAAAGGGAGGAGAGAGGGATGGAGGAAGGGGAGGAGAGAGGGATGGAGGAGGGGAGGAGAGAGAGAGAGGGAGGAAGGGGGGGGGGGGTGACGGGTGATGCAGGAAGTGTTAAAGAGGTCGGGGTTCACCAACACACACACATGACGGGCCAGCTTGTCTAGCTGGCTGCTGAGAATGCCTGGGAGGGTGCCAGAGTCTAGCATGGGAGGGGACAAGTGTCACACTTCCATCACAATGCCCCCCCCCCCTCCCCTCCCCATACACACACACACTCACCATTCCAGCTCGTTCTCAGAGCAAATCCATTACCACGAGTCACCCCCCCCCCCTCACACCATCTAGATATGTGTGACGGTCTGAAAGCATTACAGTTGCGGAAGACATCTCCCGTCACGCAGGTTGCGGTCGCACCTCCACAATTCAATTTCTTTCTTTATTATGCACCCCATACCCATCCCGTGGGCGGTGGTGTAAAGGATACAGAGGCACATAATCGGTTCAGGAACTGAACCCTCTAGTTCGTTTAGCTAAGCAAATAACAATGTTTGACGCTAGTTACAAAATTATCAATGTTGTATACACATGTACACACCCTCATACATACATGTACATATATATATATATACGTATACACATATACATACACATACATATCTAATCACCCACACAAATACACACATCAAGAATCTTTGTGTCACAAGTGACACAAAGAGGTGTCACAAGTGACATACAAGAGGCTCACAACAGTCACTATACAAGGCACTTTACATCTATAGTGAGTCACACAGTTACTAGTCTTGCTGCACACCCACCAACTGGGCGGCAGCTTTACAGTCATGTGCTCCACACCCACCCAACTGGGCGGCCGCTTTACAGTCATGTGCTCCACACCCACCCACTGGGCGGCAGCTTTACAGTCATGTGCTCCACACCCACCCAACTGGGCGGCAGCTTTACAGTCATATGCATGCATTACCTACAGTAAGCAAATTTTGGATACTTCCCTAAAATTTCGGGCAGCACATCATTGTGAATGAAGTACTTACACATTTCTTGGACACTATTGATGGTGTTATCTCTAAATTCCCGCAATTTTTTCACATTCCATTATATAATGACGCAAAGTATGCGAATAGTTCNGTTGCGCACGCGCTTGCTCGCACTCTCGCTCTTTTTTTCTTTTTTCTCTCCTCGCTTCATTTCTCTCTCTTTTTCTTTTTCTCTCACTAGAGTATTTCCTTGCCTCCTCTTTCCCCGCGCTGCCAGTCCTCCTGCTCGTGATGGGCCCACTCCCTGTTTGAGTGCTGCTTGACCAGAATACTAATTATCCGCCAGACTCTCCCACACCCCCGCCCCCCCCTCACACACCACACCCACGTACTTCCTTAATACTTCTTATCCATCACTGACTACGGGCGCATGAGCCCTACCTCTTAATAAGCCCAAGCCTAAGCCCAAGCCTAGGAAGTAGCTTGGATGTAACTATAGTGTTATAACCTATCAACTCTATCGTTCACGTTCTTATTTGCGCTTAAAGTTGTGAATGGAAGTGGCTTCCATGACCTTTCTTTCAGTGCCTATATTCCACTTGTTCAGTATCCCGTACACGGTACCAATATTTCCTTACACTTCTTCCACTCATGTTCTTCTCTTCTCCTTTCTCTCAATTTAAAGAGACTGTCCTTATGCACCTTGTGTATTGCCCCCCGGAATGTTTTGTGTTGAGATCAACCCCATCCCGGCCACTCGCAATGTTCGGTAAAATGTTTATTGTTTGTGATGTGTTTATATACACGTTATACTGAACGGGGTGTAAATAGAAGCACCAATAGCTATAGAGTTACCTCATCCCTTTGTGTGTATATTTACCTTAATAAACTTATTTCAATATCAACCCCATCCCATGTTTCCCATCTTTTCTATGATCTACCCTGTGTTGGTGCCAGGGGGAGCAATGTCCCCGCGGCCAGGTCTCTCACCAGGCCTCCGCAGTCTGAAATATGAATTACAGACTGTTAATATTCGTAGCCTAACCGTCTTAGTTCTGGCCCTAATCTTCTTGTCAACCTCTGTACTTTTAGGTTTTGTGCAGTTTCCAGTGCTACATATTTTAGTATCGGTCTTACATAGGATACATAGATCGTCTTGATTATTTACTGAGGTGTTAAATAATGTTATGATTTTAATTTCTAATTTTGCCCAGAAGGGCGAGTTTATTGGGATTCTTTATTTATTAGTAGGGATGATACCGTAGCGTCCTCTTTTGTTTTTTAGTAGGTAGTGGCCTCTCTACCAGAACCTCAGATATTAACACCAAGTAAAGCATCCAGCACTTCCACAAACAACATAACATCATCTATGTTTGCCAACATTCAGGGTATAAAAACACGTAAATCTAACAAGTTCACTTTATAGCTGGCCTCCTACATGAGGCAAATGCAGTGTTTGCATCCCTAATGGAAACCCTCCACAAAGGACTACCATGATGGTGAAATATGGATCTCAAAGTAAATCTTTTCAGATGACAGGAAAAACAGGCTACAGAGTGGGGTCAGCCTGTACATCACAGGCTACAGGGTGGGGTCAGCCTGTACATCACAGGCTACAGGGGTGGGGTCAGCCTGTACATCACAGGCTACAGGGGTGGGGTCAGCCTGTACATCACAGGCTACAGGGTGGGGTCAGCCTATACATCACAGGCTACAGGGTGGGGTCAGCCTGTACATCACAGGCTACAGGGGTGGGGTCAGCCTATACATCAAAGACACACTCATCTGTACTGAGCTGCTAAACACCACAAACGACATGGCGGACGTGCTGATAATCAATATAAAGATCCTAAATGTAATTATAGTTTTTGTATACAAGTCACCGGAGGCAAATCTTCAGCAGTTTAAAGACCAACTAATGAAAATAGAACTGCTTGGAAAACTTCACAAATCCAGCCCCAATATCATCCTGCTTGGGGACTTCAACCTTCGGCACCTGAAATGGAAGCACCAAGCCAATACAGTTATATCAGAGAGAATACCGGAAGTAGCCGAAATGAACAGTCGCATGCAAATGACCTGCTACGGATGTGCGACAGATTTACTTTGAACCAGCAAATAGGAGAACACTTGAAAAGGGTCTATCCAACCTTAGTAAGTTTGCTAGATATAACTTTTCCCCCACCATATCCATGTTGTTGTTGTGTAACAATGTTAATATTCCCCAGGTACTCCATTATTGCCACTCTCACACTTCTCCAGCACCTTACACGCAGTAATTGTGCGACACGAGCCAGCAGGCCAGCCACACGCTTATGCCCCACGCTGCTCACCCAGGAAATAACAAGGTGACTGGGTTATTGTTAAGTGCCTCTTCTCTCTCCCAGTTTTAATATTGAGACAACGTTTGCCTTTTTCGAGATTTGGAGATCTGTTGTCACGAATGTTGTAATGATCATTTTAGTTAGCGGACGACAAAGTAGTTCAGCAAATACGATAATATTCTCTCTCTCATCCAAATACATTTGCAACACCTAATTCCTCCAGGTTTTTGTTGTACAGTATTTAAATTGTCAAGGATTTGCATTTGGTTTGTAAACAAGGACAAGCTACATTTTGGTTTTCGATTTTGAGTGTGAGCACATTCATATGTGAACAGACTGTTGTCTGGTATTCATATGTGAACAGACTGTTGTCTGGTATTCATATGTGAACAGACTGTTGTCTGGTATTCATATGTGAACAGACTGTTGTCTGGTATTCATGTTATATTGCCACAGCAGCAGTCCTTTATGTGAATGTGGGTGAAGGGTGCACAAGTGCATTAGTCTCGGTGACGAGGCCACCTATGAAGTACACTTTTTGTTACTTCTACATATATGAACCACGTTATACTCTTTACATTAGCGCTCGTGTGTGTGTTTGTCAGTTTACTGGTGTTGTGGAGGCTGTGCCGCTCAGCTTGTGTTAACATTACCAACACATTACCAACATTACTCCAGCTACACCAAGCTCCTTCACACTTTTCTTCTCTTTCTCACAACACAAATTTGTTTGGGTGTTGTATGCTCTTATCCACTGAGGATCTGCTGGTGTTTGCTTGTGTATTAGGCTGGTTCCTTTGATATTGAGTGATAAGCAACTGTCAAGAGTCATATTTAGTGAAGCATCACTAGTAGGAATGTCTTTTACATATTTGGCTATTTTTAGGAAAGTGTAATTGAAGGCAGGCGCACGTATAGTGTAGCTTGGTGGTTGGCAGGAAGCCGGCCTGGTGGTTGGTGACACAGCCTGCAGGAGCAGCTGTGTTAAACACCCGCCCATCACCACCACCCTCCACCCGAGCCTCGCCCCCTACACCCTCTATATATAGACTCGCACAAAGAACATCTACGTCTTCTCTATATCTCACTCTCCTCCAGTGCCTACACCTCCTGCCACACACACCAGCAC
This sequence comes from Procambarus virginalis, assembly GCA_020271785.1. Taxonomy (NCBI): domain Eukaryota; kingdom Metazoa; phylum Arthropoda; class Malacostraca; order Decapoda; family Cambaridae; genus Procambarus; species Procambarus virginalis. The sequence continues at coordinate 3,760,704 of WNGS01006708.1, read as the reverse complement.
TCGCCACACGTGGCAGCGACCTCAACGGCCCACACCTCGGGTGTGGCACTTGATTACCATCAGTGCCTCACCACACACACCTCTCCAGGCATCACCTACGGCATCTACAACACTCACCCCACTTATACAAATCACTCCTTCACTGGCCAACGGAAAAATAATCTTCAACAAATTCCAACCCTCTGAATAAAAGGGGCATAAACTAGCCTATTTTGTTATGCCCCTTTCATATATAACTTTTGTAGGTTAAGAGTTAACTTAATAAACAGCCAACGTTAACAGACTGGTTGATGAGGCCGTCATCCAGTAGGTCTGCGTGAGTGACTAGGCCGTGGGAACATTGATCCTGGGAACCACCTGAGGGGTAACTCCTGCTATGAGTGATGTGCTTATCAATGTCTGACACGAGGATAAGTAGGAGCAGCGACACCACCACAGTCTCGGGCTACACAACTTTGCACTTCACAGTATTTATTTTCAAAGCTGACTTACAACAACAGTAATGGCACCAGACCGGGCTCGGGGAGTATTAGAACTCTCGAAACCTACAAAGGATAAACATCAATGCTTCTAGTTCTCAAATGACTTGTGTTAACCTATTCCACCTGGAATACTGCCCTCGCCTCCCGTCTCAAGGAAGGAGACAAACTAGAAGGTATATACACATGTGGAACACTGCACGCACATAGTACCACGCACATAGTACTACGCACATAGTACCACGCACATAGTACCACGCACATAGTACCACGCACATAGTACCACGCACATAGTACCACGCACACAGTACTGAGACAGTCTCAATACAGTTCTGATGTACCCGCTGAAGCACATTAGTCAATCCATGCCGTTCTTGCCTGTTTATTGCCTGTCTCTACTTCCTCATCACAATCGACTTGAGAATGGTCCAGGACGGACCGAAACGTCGTCGTCCCTTCACCTTCTAGTGTGTGGTCTGGTCAACGTCCTCCTAAGGTTTCCCAACGTCAATAAACTGTCGTACTATACTACAGTGCCCTTATCCTAACCTACCAGAGGACCCAAAACAGAAAACTGGACAGTATGTCAATTTCGCGAGCCGCTTCCACTTTCCTAGTACGACGATTTTTAGTCCTAGGTAAAGTATGTGTCAAAATGCGACGCTGTGTTAGAAGGACGGGTTGAGAAAATCACATAAATTCATACGGTAGTGGAAGGCGAGATTGATAATGTGCACAATGGTTACTGGAGCGAGAGCTCTGGTAGGGCTAGGACCTATATACTGGACCCCGTGTACAGTAGAGGTGCCTTAAGTACAATCCTACTATAGTATTTACTTAATATTTACTTAAACCACCAAGATACACACAATAAATACCTGACTCACCAATGTTCCACCATCCATCAGCAAATGCAAGAAATATTGCCGGAAGAAAGGTTCAAGTTTTCAAGAGGAATATAAAGATGTTTCTGTAGCGAGGGGTGAGTCTGCCAGTTTGTGATGGTAAGTTGCGCCGGGGGGACACTGGCATCTACAACCTTATTGATCAGATCATCACTAGAAAAGTCTGGCCACAAACAGTGATGGAGCAGGACTCTCAAAACAAGCTGTAAGTAAATCCCAGGTGAGAGAGGGAGTTATCAGGGAAAAGCGCCACACCATCACGGCTACATAGCCCCAGGTAACGGAGCAGGAGCAGTATGATGATACTGATTACTGTGTCACAAACTACACACCAATTATTGCTACCAGATAAATACACCCTTTGGCACAGTAACTAGGGGCCAGATTCACGAAAGTACTTACGCAAGCACTTACGAACGTGTACATCTTTCCTCAATCTTTGACGGCTTTGGTTACATTTATTAAACAGTTTACAAGCATGAAAACTTCACATTCAACTGTTGTTATTGTTATAAACAGCCTCCTGGTGCTTCGGAGCTCATTAACTGTTTAATAATTGGAAACAAAGCCGCCAAAGATTGAGAAAAGATGTATAGGTTTGTAAGTGCTGGCGTAAGTGCTTTCGTGAATCTGAGCCTAGGTCATTGGTGGTGTTATGATGAGCTGGGCTCAGGTTGATCAGCTGGGCTCCTCGCCCTAACAAGCAGGGCGAGGGGACAATGCAGCATATAGTCCATCCTTGGAGCATGGAGCACACTTTCACACGACCAAGTCCTTAATGCACCCTAATTTGAATGTTACCTAAAGCAGCGACCTAATTCAAATATTAGACGCATTCCCAAGGTGTGGTTGCCTAGCTACGTACGCTTAACAAACTCACTTCAAATAAGAGGCATACAAATAGTGAGAACGGGGTGCTTATTACCAGGTAGCCTTTGGTGAGAAGAGGTGCCACAACCCCTCCTCCCCCAGGAAAGGTGGTGCTCCACTGGAGCCAAATGTGTGTGTTGATAAAGTGTGGTGTGTGCCAGCCGAGGAACGTGTGGCGGCGCTCTCAGACAACCAGGAAGCAGCAGCAGCTAGTGATATACTCCTCTCTTATTGCCCTAAAGTGCATTCCTCTCCTCCCAGATGGGCTGGCCTTCACTCAACAAGGACCTCACTATTAAACACACTCGCCACTCCTTCCTTACCACCACCACCAACCTAACTTTTAACACGCCCAAAAATACTTTCACTTAAAACAGCGCAAAACGTTGAATTTACAGTTTAAGAGGAGTTGAGAGCAGGTTGAAGCCCCTGTCACTGTAGGCTGTGACGGTGCCAGAGACACGTCAGTGTGCAGTATCACTAGGGAAGCGTCGTCATGACAACCACACCATTGTAACAAGGTAACTGCTAACACAACCTTCCGTTATTTGTGTCGAGTATCTATTCTTGTCTCCAAACACAAAGAGACGCCCGCTGCTTAGCGTGATGCTGCGGATGATGAGGCTCTTGTCTCCTGTTGATGCTGCTGGTCACTTGCGGGTGGTTGTGGTGGTGGTAGTGCTAGTGGTGGTGATGGCGGTGGTGATCCTGTTGTGTTGCTGCTGTGGTTGGTACTGTGGCTGGTGTTGGTTCTCTTGATAATACTTTACTACCTATATTAAGACTAATAATACTGTTGGTGGAGCTAACCTTGTGTTTATTTTGTACTGGTTCTGGGGGAAAAGGGTGGTCAATGGCCTGCGGCTTGCAGCTGCACGCGCACACAGCCCGATTGATCAAGTACACTTTGTAGGTATTTTTCAAATTCCCTCCTGAACACGGTTGTGTTAGTAATACCATTTACATATAAAGGGGGTTAAAAGCCCTTGGGTCCTTAATATTTACAGAATTGTCTCCAAGTGTGCTTAATCCACCTTACTTTATAATGGGGCTATTTTCCTCGTGGTCTTGCAAGGAATTAATCTGATGTGTAGATTACGAACAAGTTCCTCTAATGTTTCCAGGTGTACATATGACGTATCCCTTGTCTGGGTTCTGGAAATAAAGCTCAAGGTATTTTAAGAGTTTCAAATAAATTAGGTTTTACAGAGTTCATTCCGAGAGTGAATTCCATCTGTACGTTATCCAGATCAGCAAGTTCTCCAGCCTTGTGGCATCTCTTGTTTGAAAGGCTCTTCTTGGCCAGCTTATCCCTCTGATTGTAGTTGTGGCAGTCAGTTCATTGTGTTCTTAAAGTGTAAGATTTTCTAACGTGTTGGCAAGTATTTTATGTTGTTCTGGCGTTCTATAGTGCGGTCTCTCTGCTTCTTGTATACGGTTCCAGTTATAATATGTCCGGTTCCCTTTTTCCTAAGTGAAGGAACTGCAGCTTTTCTCCGTGGTTTCCTCTGGACCATTTCAAGACTGGTCCCTGTATGATGAGAGGTCGATGGTTGCCACTCCTCACAAGTGTAGCGTGGTGTATACACCCTGAGACACCACTAAGGGATACAGTGTCAGGAGGAGGAGGAGAAGTACTGGAACAAATACAGTACCCTCCTCGAGGGAGCCAGATATTCACCTGACCCCTTTTCCTAATACATCCCATTTTGACCTACACTTTTCCTAAGGCCAAAAACTTATGTACAAAACGATGGCGGCTGAAGAAATTCACGTGACGTTCCGTGTTCTGTTGGTGGGTCGTCAGGTAGGTTAGGGTCAGGCACTTTAGTACGCCAGTTTATTGAGGTTGGGAACGGTCAGGAGGACTGGCCGAGTCACTACACACTCCAGTTTACTTTTGAGTAGTGCTCCCTGAGTTTAGCTTGTTAGGAAGTAAAATATCCATATCCTTATTCATCGTGTTATTTATTTACCGTGGAGTTTTGTGCGCTTTTACACCGTGGTCACATTTGTGGAAGGTTTAGACCACGTGTGTGTATATTACAGTGACACGCTGCTCGTCTTCCGTGGCGGCAGCCAAGGTCACAGCAGCAGCAGCTGCAGCAGCTGCGAGAGGCAGGAGCGTCTTGCTCAAGACCTGGCTGCTGGTGCTCATTGTGCTGTTACTAGGTTCTGCTCAAGCAGTTGCTGGGCTGTGTTTAACACCATGCTAATGTGAGTGTTGCTCATGTTGAGACTACTTCTTGTTGACGATGGTGGTGACGTGTGGTGGTGGTGGTGGCAGTAGTGTTAAAGGTGTGGCGCTACTCCTGGGGAGCCATAGTGGCACAACACACACCTGTGATGGTGCCAGTACTGGCCTCGCTACCTGTAAATAGTAGTGCTACTTTATCCAAACACGGGACGTGAGTTCCAAACACCATTTTGTGTAGTTGAGAAGAGAGGCGGTGAGGGACGGAAGCTTCGCCAGCGATTACACGTCCAGTTCCAGCCTTGACCAATGTGGGTCGACTGGGCACCAATCCATGACTGTTCGTCCCTGTTCATCTGGCGGTAATTAGAGACCTGGTTGTAAACCGATTGGCTCATCGCGATGCAGGTAAACCAGTAGGAAGAGTAACCCCTGAGCCTAATAACTGGAGTAGGAAGTCGTCTACTCCTTTACCCACTTGTGTCAAACTGACGAAGGAGAGACTTAGGTGTAAGGGAAGAAGAAAACACGATACAGAGCCTAAGAGAGACGGCACAAAATGTTCACCTTGGCCAAGTAAAATCTAAAACCTGAGCACCAATATAATTATGACGTCACACACCCTGCACATAATTGTTTTTTTTATTTTGGTTAGGTCAGGTCAGGTCAGGTCGGGTCAGGTTTACTCTTGCAGTGATGACGTCGAGTCATGATGGTGAAAATGTTGTGTGTGTGTGTTAAAAGAGCCTAGAAGCTTGGTCAGGTCCACAGTGACACAGGAGGAAGGAGCCACAGGTAACATTACAGAGGTGGGCGAGGCAGGACATAGGGGGGGGGGGGGGGAAGAGGGAGGAGTAGAGACCACCTTTCCCCGTTACCTCCTGAACCACCACACCTCCCTTCACCCCCCCCCCCCCACCTCCTCACCCATTCTAGTTTCATCTAAATGGAATGACATTTTGCGCTTCCTGGTGTGTGGCCGCCTTACGGAGCGGCGGGTGTGGGACGAGGCATCACGAACAGTGACGGGCAAGGCATGGAGGAGGTGGAGGACGAGGGGCATAACTGGCAGACCCCTCACAGTCTTCAAGAGAGAACTGGATAAGCACCTCCAAAGCATACCTGATCAACCAGGCTGTGACTCATACGTCAGGCTGCGAGCAGCCGCGTCCGACAGCCTGGTTGATCAGTCCAGCAACCAGGAGGCCTGGTCGACGACCGGGCCGCGGGGACGCTAAGCCCCGGAAGCACCTCAAGGTAGGAGAACAGTAGAGGTGTGTGTGTGTACTCACCTAATTGTGCTTGCGGGGGTTGAGCTCTGGCTCTTTGGTCCCACCTCTCAACTGTCACTCAACTGATGTACAGATTCCTAAGCCTAATGGGCTCTATCATATCTACACTTGAAACTGTGTATGGAGTCAGCCTCCACCACATCACTTCCTAATGCATTCCATTTGTCAACCACTCTGACACTAAAAAGTTCTTTCTATCATCTCTATGGCTCATTTAGGCACTCAGTTTCCACCTGTGGCCCCTAGTGCATGTGCCCCTTGTGTTAAATAGCCTGTCTTTATCAACCCCATCAATTCCTTTGAGAATCTTGAATGCGGTGATCATATCCCCCTCTAACTCTTCTGTCTTCCAGCGACGTGAGGTTTAATTCCCATAGTCTCTCCTCGTAGCTCATACCTCTCAGCTCGGGTACTAATCTGGTGGCAAACCTAGAATCCACTCAATAAATCATCAATAAAAATTATTAGGTGCGCCTTAAAAAAACTGTATTCCCTAAAGCGCAGGCGGGAGAGATACATTATAAATTACACAGGAAATATTAGAAGGTCTGGTTCTTAACCTGCACATGAAAATACCAGCACACGAGACCATAAAGTATGGCGGTGTGTGCAAACCAGCTCTGTTGAAAGGCAGATGTGCAATATTTATGCTGAGAGAGAACTCTATCAACATTAAAGGCCCCAGACTTTGTCAATACTCTTCCACCAGCCATAAGGGGCACAACTGGCCTACCTCACATAGTGTTCAAAAGAAAACTTGATAAACACCTTCAAAGGATATCTGATCATCCAAGAGGCCTGACCAGAGACCGGGCCGCGGAGATGTTGATCCTCGTAATCGTCAAAACGAAAGATAGGCAATGGAAGAAATAATGTTAGATGCAGATTTGAAGGAACAGTAGGCCTATTTGCCTTGTATATTTTTAAATGTTAACAAGGTATTACTCTATTATATCACTTGGTAAGTTGTTCTATGTGTGTATCATCCTATTAAAGAAAAGTATCAGAGTTTGCTCTTGTAATGTTAATGTATTTTTCAGAGTACATTTTTCTGGTAATCTTAAATACTTGTATTAATTCGCTTCTTATCCTTTTCCTTTCAAGACTGTGTATGACATAAAAAGTTGAGCAGAGCTAAAGGCTTGGGTCATGTCCCCCCCTCCCAGACTCCCCCCTCTCCCAGGTAACCCCCATACCTACCCCCCCTCTCCCAGGCTCCCCTTGACTATGCTCTCTCGCAGACAATCAAGACTTGCTTGGAGCAGGGGCAAGAGTGGTGATTGTGGACAGTGGGAGGGGAGGGGGGGGGGAGGGTGTTGGCCTCGTGAGGGAAACTGTTTTATTGATTATGTGTGTGTACCGTCCTTGATGGTATCCTGGTAGGTGGTGAAGCCCATGTGGTACCAATGGTGACGGCAACTCTGATATCTGCCTTACTCGTACCCTAACTGCTAACACAACCACCACACCACCACAACACCACAACCACCACCATCACTACCACCACAACCACCAAACCACCACCATCACTACCACCACAACCACCACAACCACCATACACATCTCCTTCCCGAGTCCCTCCCACCACCTCCCTCCTATACTGAGCAGAGGGCGCCCTGGTGCACACATCAATAACACAGGCGTCACAGGTATGACACTCGGCCCCTCTCATCTACACACTGTCTATCTCTCTACCCTTCTCCTCCACCCCCCCCACCCCCCCCCTCCCCCCCTCGTCCATCCACCAACCCCACTTTTGGGGTGGCGGTGGACTAGGGGATAGACTAGGTGGCCGTGTCACTAGGGGATGGGGACTAGGGGGACACAGGTGGAAATTGAGTGCCCAAATGAGCCATAAGATATTAGAAAGAATTTGTTGTTAGTGTACACTAGTTGATTGACGGTTGAGAGGCGGGACCAAAGAGCCAAAAACTCAACCCCCGCAAGCACAACTAGGTGAGAGCACGCACGCACGCACGCACGCACACGCCGCACACACACACACACACACACACACACACACACACACGCATTTGGAGGCAGACTCCATACATAGTTTTCAAATGAAGATATGATAAATCCCAGTAGGCTCACGAATCTGTACACCAGTTGATTGCCTTGAGAGGCGGGACCAAAGAGCTAAACCCCCACAAGCACAACTAGATGAGTACCCACTCCCCCTTTAGTCAAACCTACTCTTGATACCTCAAGTAGGGGGGTTCTGGAACCCCATCAACCCCTGCTTGATGGGGTTTGGGAGGTGACCTATCAACTAATCAAACCTAAGCATTATTAGTAGCAAGTCTGTTTATTAAATATAAAAAAAAAAGATTAACTCAAATTTTCCTTGCCGCCAAACTTGTCTAGAAGGGTACACAAATCCTTGTCCATGTCAGCCACAACACACCAGTAGTGAGAGATGAATGCCCCCGTACCCCCCCCCCCCCCCACACACACACACACAAAACTGAAGGGCATTATTTGCGAGGACAAAGTTTGGGAGGGGACGGCGGTGCACTTATCAAACCCCACCACAAAGCCACGCGCCTCTCACCATCAATACCTCATTACATTTTTGATCCTTCACCAAAGTTGTGGAATTTCACGTAATTATCTAGTTCAGTCCCCCCCCCCCCAAAAAAAAAAATAAAACGCTCCTTGTTCAGAAACCGAGAGAGTGGATTTTAAATTAATACAAGTGCTCACATATATCGTGTTCTCTATGTTCTTGCTTGCTTGCTTGTTCGTCTGATGTGGACTTGGTGTGGAATGTTTGGGGATCAGGAATTGGGAATGTTGTAACCTCAAGGTAACCCATCAGAGGGAATTTTGGGGGGGGGGATGAGGGTTGCGTTGGGAAATGTGGGAACATGCGGAATGAGTGTTTAGGTGTTACATTAAGTACCTTAGAACACGCACAATCTACAAACTAAAAACATCACACAGACTACACACACTGACAGATCACTTAATTCAGCTACAAGGAGGGCGGGAAGTGCTGTTATTGTTCATCAGCCCGATGGATGGACTGCCGGAACATGGTAATTGTAAATAGAGGCAATGTTGAACATAATCTTGAGGCATTAAATAGAACCCTTAAAAGTGTCATTAGACGAGAAGATGAATTTGAAGAGAGTGGAAAAGTGTATAGAGGAACTAGCAGATCCATTGTTTATCACAATGAGAAGTGTCTAACAACACAAGTGTATTGTATGGGTCAACACACGTTCACAGCTCGAGTACGACTTGACTACCGCTATCTCTGGCAAATGGGCTTGTTACAATACAACATTTGCCATTTCGTGAGGCTTCAGTTTACATTTATCTCTAAATGGCTCAGGTTTTTCAGTGTAAGATGCTATATTCTAGGTACTCACAACTAGGAGAGTACACTAGAGTATATCATCTTAGATTGAAAATCTGAGTCATTTAAAGATGATGATGATTAAGATTTGCTACTCGGAACAAAACGTTCCAAGTAGCACGGGCTATGTGAGCCCGTGGTTCATTTAAAGATAAATCTAAACTCACGCTACATGAAATGGCAAATCATCTTATTGCAAATTAAAAAATACTTGAAATCCTATAATGAAATGCTATTTTATTTCTAGTAGATAAATGACATACGGAATAAGGTGTGTAGTGTAACACTATAACAACACTGTATTTCTGTAATATCTCTTATCAAAAATATTTTATGTATTCCTCTAAACACTTACCAACAATATATAATAATTTGGAAATATATAAAGATAATGCCATGAAAATGTTAAGTTTTTAGCTGTCATTATAATTAATTATAAGGTATGCAGGTTAGCTGTATTAATGTCAAAATCTCCGCTGATTAAGACCTTTTGTGTTCTCTCTAATCCTTTTTGCATCACAACTCACAAGGTGAGTATAGGTGCACTGCCGCCTCGTGTGGCAACAATCAAGATGTTTCACTGTGTGGCCAACAATCAAGATGTGTCACTAATACATTCACATGTGCTTATATTTCCACGCAATATTTCAACGTTGTGTGTGTCATCAGTAAATGTATGAGCAATAGTTATGGACCAGTGTGTGTATAAGGCCGCCATATTGGCAGGGGGAAGAGAATGACACACAGTAAACACTACCCAGCACCAACGGCTGACATTGTCTTGGTCAACTAAAGAGACATTACATTGGCCAGTCCTTCCCGTGACTCCTTGTACACCACTTCCCTTCTTCACTCTCCTCGTCGAGACACCCCTCCCCCCCCCCCAACAAGTCTCTGCAAATGCGTGACACTTTCTGGCAAGCCTCATGACAGAGTCCGCTCTCTCTATTCTCTCCGAAAAACACAAATGCAGAAGTTAGCCAAACTAAAAGTGTCAGAAGCAAGGCTAAGCACCTAACGGAGCCGATAATCATTATGCCCATATTGCGGTGGGTTTTAATTTCCACAAACATTACGTTTTACGTCCGGATCAATTGTGTAACAAAAGTTGTGGAGCGGCGTTCAATAAGAGGTAAGGTTACGTGACACTGTCCATTGTGCTTCAGCATGTCACAACACACTTGTGGTAATGTGCTGGCCTTGGTCACCCAGCTCCGTCTCTGCCAGCCTTCATACATGTGGAATCTTTGAGGATTCACCACACACACGCATCCCATAACTCTCTTAACTCTGCCCTCAAACACCTCCTTCATAATAGTCAACTTTCCTTCTCACGCCAGGTACTTTGAGTGAGCCTTATCTAATGCATTCGTTCTCTTCTCTAATGAAGCGCCCCTTCATTATATAAATAATTAAGAAACTACTTATCTCAAACAACGCAAGGTATAAAAACTGGTAAAATGAACGGTGTAGGGGATGCAGTTGAGGTATGCAAGATGAGTGATGTTCACTTCACCTTAAACATTTTGCTCACAGGACACGGGAGACATCTCCTGTCCACGAGGCTAAGCATAGCCCGTGCTTCTTGGCCAGCTCCTGTGCCAGGTAAGTTACGGGCTCACCATAGCCCGTGCTACTTGGAACTTTTCCGAGTAGCTGAATCTATAACAACAACAACATGCTCACAGGAGCCACAGTCAATTGTCATAGCCTGGCTGATATAACACTTTCTGTATCAAGCTCATTAATTCTCCTGAGACGTTTCCCTCTGTTCTAGCGACATGTCTTACATTTTGTAGATGAGAAAGACAAGAAGTGACTGTTGAGCCAGCGATGTTACATCTCTATGGCCTCCCCCGACACCCTCCCTNACCCCCGAGTGAGGAAGGAAGGATTATCAAGGAAAGCGCCAAGCCATTACGACTATATAGCACTGGGAAGGGGTCAGGATAAGGATTTGGGATGGGACGGGGGAAGGAATGGTTTTCCTTGGTCCCCAACCACTGGACGGTCGGGGATTGAACGCCGACCTGCATGAAGCGAGACCGTGAGAGTTCCCCCTGAAGACTCCCCAAAACCTGACCACGAGGGCTAACAGGCTGCCCACATACACAGGTACATCACGAACATCGTCATCCTACATTAAGCCCAGGGAATCACCTCGACCTGCTTAGTTCAACACCCCTGGTAAACCCCCCATAACCCCCTTGATAAACCCTTGATACACCACTCGCACTACCGACCTACAGGAGGCTGTCACAGTGTTTTATTTTTTTTTTTGTGCAAGAATGAGGGAAAAACTTGTTTTGAGCGGTGGGATGAGGGCAGGTCTCGTAGTCGTCATCCAGGACTCAAGTCCCTCCCGGACACAACTCTCGTGCAATATAATAAAGTAACATGAAAAGCATAATGGTCGCTACTTAAGCAGCATCCGCACCACTTAAAGACTAGTGTTGCTAACTACCTTTTTTACTGCGTTACCATCTTTATCAGCACTAACCTCAGAACTGAACGACTAGTCCCATCGCTTAAACATATCCTGGCTACTACTTTAACAAACCCTACCTGGATCCGTACAGAAAACTATTAACAGCTGCAAATGTGTGTGTGGGTGTGTGTGTGGTGTAGAGGTAAGTAGGAGCCTTGTGTGTGTGGTGATGGACCAGAGGTCTCCAGGTACAGGTGAAGCATTAAGCAATGTCGCAACCCATCCCTGGTGGCGTACTGGTAACGCATCCGCCCCTCGCCTTGATTTTGGTCCCAGTTCGAATCCTAGTCCGGGAGAATTGACTATGAAGGAAGGGAAATATCAGGCGAAAGCGCCAAGCTATTACGACTATATAGCACTTGGAAGGGGTCAGGAAAAGGATTTGGGATGGACGGGGGGAAGGAATAGTGTCTACCCACTTGGACGGTCGGAGATTGAACGCTGACCTGCATGAAGCGAGACCGTAGCTCTACCGTCCAGCCCAAGTGGACGGTAGTTAACTCCTCGTTAACTCCATTAACTAGGAGTTAATCCTTAATTATTTACCCTTGTTTATCCAGAAATTTGGGTACCTGGTTGTTAACAGGTTGATGCGTCGTGTCCCAGGGAAAGCCAGTGGGCAAGGCTTACCATGAGACACGGGACGGTAAAGATCTCAGCTGGCTAACAGGAGACAAAAGTCGTCTGTTCATACACCCACTTGTCTTTGAAGCCCTGGCCGGCTGGGGGAGTAGAAGCCCTGGCCGGGCTGGGGGAGTAGAAGCCCCTGGCCGGGCTGGGGGAGTAGAAGCCCCTGGCCGGGCTGGGGGAGTAGAAGCCCCTGGCCGGGCTGGGGGAGTAGAAGCCCCTGGCCGGGCTGGGGGAGTAGAAGCCCCTGGCCGGGCTGGGGGAGTAGAAGCCCCTGGCCGGGCTGGGGGAGTAGAAGCCCCTGGCCGGGCTGGGGGAGTAGAAGCCCCTGGCCGGGCTGGGGGAGTAGAAGCCCCTGGCCGGGCTCGGGGAGTAGAAGCCCCAGAACCCTCTCCAGGACTCAACCTTCACACAACTCACCCAGTGCAGTTCCCGCCACCAAGGTAACAGTGCACTGGACAATAATAGTAAAGGTACTGATCGCCTTTGTCATGCCGACTCAATGATTCATCACATTTCTGGTAATTGTTGACAAAAAACTAAAATCATTTGAATATAAATGTTAATTTCCAGTCACACTGACTGGAAATTTGAGGCAGATGTGGTGCTTAAGGTATGGAGCTGAGTTGGGAGGGGAGGGACAGTTATTTCCTGGAGGTCACCACAGTTTCTACACTCGCAGCAGTCAAACCCTGACACATAAAACCCAACCTGTCACAAAATTATTCCTGGTGATGACCGGTAACACTCATCCAGTAATATTGCTGTACTTCCATGACGTAAAGTTGGTGAGTGGTGGTGATGGTGATACTCACCATACACTGGTGTAAGGTTGGTGAGTGGTGGTGGTGATGGTACTCACCATACACTGGTGTAAGGTTGGTGAGTAGTGGTGGTGATGGTACCAAGACTCAGAGCACCGCAACTTTTCATGAGATATAATCTACACTTGCTGGCTTCTCTCTCACTCCAGGATGTAATGTGCACAATATGGACCCGACCGAACACTTTACATGTATAGATACACCTCTTCTCTCCGTCCGTCCAAACTATCACTACAATTTGGAAGCATTTCTTGAATTGGAGCTCCGAGGTTAATGGTCCAATACAGAGACCTGTCCGCTCGCTCCATTTATGAAGAATTGACTCCTCTTGGACAATACAGCAGGTCTCAACCCCTCAACCCCAGCCATACCCCAGACACTGCAGAAGCGTCAACAGTTCTCAACTGTCCACAAGACAAGACACGAGAGATGAAACCAGTGGTGAAGGGCATTGATATAGTGTCGGGGGGGGGGGTTGGACTCTAGTCCTACGCCTGGCATACAACTTCCTATGTAATTGTATACCTTATGTATAGCACACACGTGGCACTGCACACACCTGATAGGGCGTGTGCCATACCTGTTGTCTACTTGTTACCTGTGTAGAATATAATTGTCATACTTATTGCTACATGGATTTCATGATGTACGAGCGTTAATCAACGCATCATATCAGAATCCCAGCCTGGTTAATTAGGTATCCTTTGAAGGTGTTCATAAAAGTTCTTGAACACCGTGAGAGGCCGGCCAGTTATGCACCTTATGTGTAGAGGGAAAGTCTTGGGTGGTTGACGTTGATAAAGTTCTCTCTCAGCTCAAGATATCAAGAGTTCTACTCCCGCAGACTAGTCTATGGGCAGCCTTCCCTGGCGGTTGCCTGGTCTGCCAGGCTGTTTGTCCAACCCGTCCTCTTCCTCCTAACAAAACGTCGCATTTTGACGTATACTTTCCCTAAGGGCCAAAATCGTCGAACTAGAAAATGGTTGCGGCTAATTGACACACACTCACGTTTTTCGGTGTGGGTCCTCTGGTAGGTTAGGAAAAGGGCACTTTCTTTCTTGACAATTTCTTGACGATAGGAAACTTTAGGACAGGCTAGTTTACTTCATGTCTGCTTGATGGGGTTCTGGGAGTTCTTCCACTCCTCAAGCCCGGCCCGAGGCCAGGCTTGACTTGTGAGAGTTTGGTCCACCAGGCTGTTGCTTGGAGCGACTCACAGGCCCACATATCCACGACAGCCCGGTTGGTCCGGCACTCCTTGAAAAAAACCTATCTAGTTTTCTCTTGAAGATGTCCACGGTTGTTCCGGCAATATTTCTTATACTCGTTGGGAGGATGTTGAACAAGGGCGGACCTCTGATGTTCATACAGTGTTCTCCCCTATGGATTTGTCTGCATAGCACGAACGCCCACACACCCATCACAATCTAACTGATTCTGTAACTACCAATAATTCGTCCAGTTGGCCCTTGAAAGTTTTCACTGTGGTTTGGGTAAGTGTGGTGTTCCCACACAAATACTCTCAGTAAGAGCAAGTAATGAGCACAAGGTAACCTTAAGTATTTCTAACCCCTTGTCAGAGTGCTTTTCTCGAACCCGTTTCCAGGCTGTGTTGAGTGTGTGTGTGTGTGTGGGGGGGGGGGCTTAAGGGCGTGGAGTGGGCGAGAGTGGGTGAGTGTGTGGGGGAGAAGACGTGTGTGGGAGCGGGGTGGTGGGGATGAACATGTGAAGGGGGAGGTGGTTTGTGGGAGGGAGGGAGGGAGGGAGGGGGGGGTGAATGCAGGTGGGGGTGTGAGTGGTGGGGTGTGAGCGCGTGTGGGGTCGGGTGGTGGAGTGGGCGTGTGAGTGGTGTGAGAGAGGGAGGGGAAAGTGGAGGCCATCACCCACGTACTACGACCAGGAGGAGAAGAATGAGGAGAGAACAGCCCTCTGCAAATCGATAGGAAGCTGCGAGTAGTCACTAAGTGTCCCTCTTGCCTGCCTGTGCGCGCGCGCGCGCTCTCGCTCTATCTCTCTCTCTCGCTCTCTGTATCTGTCTCTCTCTCTCGCGTGCTCTCTCGCTCGCTCTCTATATCTCTCTCTCTCTCTGTGTGTGTGTGTGTGTGTGTGTGTGTGTGTGTGTGTGTGTGTGTTGTGTGTGTGTGTGTGTGTGTGTGTGTGTGTGTGTGTGTGGTGTGTGTGTGTGTGTGTGTGTGTGTGTGTGTGTGTGTGTGTGTGTGTGTGTGTGGTGTGTGTGTGTGTGTGTGTGTGTGTGTGTGTGTGTGTGTGTGTGTGTGTGTGTGTGTGTTGTGTGTGTGTGTGTTGTGTGTGTGTGTGTGTGTGTGGTGTGTGTGTGTGTGTGTGTGTGTGGTGTGTGTGTGTGTGTGTGTGTGTGTGTGTGTGTGTGTGTGTGTGTGTGTGTGTGTGTGTGGTGTGTGTGTGTGTGTGTGTGTGTGGTGTGGTGTGTGTGTGTGTGTGTGTTGCGCACGCGCTTGCTCGCACTCTCGCTCTTTTTTTCTTTCCTCGCTTTCATTTTCTCTCTCTTTTCTTTTTCTCTCAACTAGAGTATTTCCTTGCCTCTTTCCCCCGCTGCCAGTCCTCCTGCTCGTGATGGGCCCACTCCCTGTTTGAGTGCTGCTTGACCAGAATACTAATTATCCGCCAGACTCTCCCACACCCCCGCCCCCCCCCTCACACCACCACACCCACGTACTTCCTTAATACTTCTTATCCATCACTGGCTACGGGCGCATGAGCCCCACCTCTTAATAAGCCCAAGCCTAAGCCCAAGCCTAGGAAGTAGCTTGGATGTAACTATAGTGTTATAACCTATCAACTCTATCGTTCACGTTCTTATTTGCGCTTAAAGTTGTGAATGGAAGTGGCTTCCATGACCTGTTCTTTCAGTGCCTATATTCCACTTGTTCAGTACCCCGTACACGGTACCAATATTTCCTTACACTTCTTCCACTCATGTTCTTCTCTTCTCCTTTCTCTCAATTTAAAGAGACTGTCCTTATGCACCTTGTGTATTGCCCCCCGGAATGTTTTGTGTTGAGATCAACCCCATCCCGGCCACTCGCAATGTTCGGTAAAATGTTTATTGTTTGTGATGTGTTTATATACACGTTATATTGAACGGGGTGTAAATAGAAGCACCAATAGCTATAGAGTTACCTCATCCCTTTGTGTGTATATTTACCTTAATAAACTTATTTCAATATCAACCCCATCCCCGTGTTTCCCATCTTTTCTATGATCTACCCTGTGTTGGTGCCAGGGGGAGCAATGTCCCCGCGGCCAGGTCTCTGACCAGGCCTCCGCAGTCTGAAATATGAATTACAGACCTGTTAATATTCGTAGCCTAACCGTCTTAGTTCTGGCCCTAATCTTCTTGTCAACCTCTGTACTTTTAGGTTTTGTGCAGTTTCCAGTGCTACATATTTTAGTATCGGTCTTACATAGGATACATAGATCGTCTTGATTATTTACTGAGGTGTTAAATAATGTTATGATTTTAATTTCTAATTTTGCCCCGAAGGGCGAGTTTATTGGGATTCTTTATTTATTAGTAGGGATGATACCGTAGCGTCCTCTTTTTGTTTTTTAGTAGGTAGTGGCCTCTCTACCAGAACCTCAGATATTAACACCAAGTAAAGCATCCAGCACTTCCACAAACAACATAACATCATTTATGTTTGCCAACATTCAGGGTATAAAAACACGCAAATCTAACAAAGTTCACTTTATAGCTGGCCTCCTACATGAGGCAAATGCAGTGTTTGCATCCCTAATGGAAACCCTCCACAAAGGACTACCATGATGGTGAAATATGGATCTCAAAGTACAATCTTTTCAGATGACAGGAAAAACAGACTACAGAGTGGGGTCAGCCTGTACATCACAGGCTACAGGGTGGGGTCAGCCTGTACATCACAGGCTACAGGGGTGGGGTCAGCCTATACATCAAAGACACACTCATCTGTACTGAGCTGCTAAACACCACAAACGACATGGCGGACGTGCTGATAATCAATATAAAGATCCTAAATGTAATTATAGTTTTTGTATACAAGTCACGGAGGCAAATGTTCAGCAGTTTAAAGACCAACTAATGAAAATAGAACACTGCTTGGAAAACTTCACAAATCCAGCCCCAATATCATCCTGCTTGGGGACTTCAACCTTCGGCACCTGAAATGGAAGCACCAAGCCAATACAGTTATATCAGAGAGAATACCGGGAAGTAGCCGAAATGAACAGTCGCATGCAAATGACCTGCTACGGATGTGCGACAGATTTACTTTGAACCAGCAATAGGAGAACACTTGAAAAGGGTCTATCCAACCTTAGTAAGTTTGCTAGATATAACTTTTCCCCCACCATATCCATGTTGTTGTTGTGTAACAATGTTAATATTCCCCAGGTACTCCATTATTGCCACTCCCACACTTCTCCAGCACCTTACACGCAGTAATTGTGCGACACGAGCCAGCAGGCCAGCCACACGCTTATGCCCCACGCTGCTCACCCAGGAAATAACAAGGTGACTAGGTTATTGTTAAGTGCCTCTTCTCTCTCCCAGTTTTAATATTGAGACAACGTTTGCCTTTTTCGAGATTTGGAGATCTGTTGTCACGAATGTTGTAATGATCATTTTAGTTAGCGGACGACAAAGTAGTTCAGCAAATACGATAATATTCTCTCTCTCATCCAAATACATTTGCAACACCTAATTCCTCCAGGTTTTGTTGTACAGTATTTAAATTGTCAAGGATTTGCATTTGGTTTGTAAACAAGGACAAGCTACATTTTGGTTTTCGATTTGAGTGTGAGCACATTCATATGTGAACAGACTGTTGTCTGGTATTCATATGTGAACAGACTGTTGTCTGGTATTCATATGTGAACAGACTGTTGTCTGGTATTCATATGTGAACAGACTGTTGTCTGGTATTCATATATGAACAGACTGTTGTCTGGTATTCATATGTGAACAGACTGTTGTCTGGTATTCATATGTGAACAGACTGTTGTCTGGTATTCATATGTGAACAGACTGTTGTCTGGTATTCATATATGAACAGACTGTTGTCTGGTATTCATATGTGAACAGACTGTTGTCTGGTATTCATATGTGAACAGACTGTTGTCTGGTATTCATATGTGAACAGACTGTTGTCTGGTATTCATATGTGAACAGACTGTTGTCTGGTATTCATATGTGAACAGACTGTTGTCTGGTATTCATGTTATATTGCCACAGCAGCAGTCCTTTCTGTGAATGTGGGTGAAGGGTGCACAAGTGCATTAGTCTCGGTGACGAGGCCACCTATGAAGTACACTTTTTGTTACTTCTACATATATGAACCACGTTATACTCTTTACATTAGCGCTCGTGTGTGTGTTTGTCAGTTTACTGGTGTTGTGGAGGCTGTGCCGCTCAGCTTGTGTTAACATTACCAACACATTACCAACATTACTCCAGCTACACCAAGCTCCTTCACACTTTTCTTCTCTTTCTCACAACACAAATTTGTTTGGGTGTTGTATGCTCTTATCCACTGAGGATCTGCTGGTGTTTGCTTGTGTATTAGGCTGGTTCCTTTGATATTGAGTGATAAGCAACTGTCAAGAGTCATATTTAGTGAAGCATCACTAGTAGGAATGTCTTTTACATATTTGGCTATTTTTAGAAAAGTGTAATTGAAGGCAGGCGCACGTATAGTGTAGCTTGGTGGTTGGCAGGAAGCCGGCCTGGTGGTTGGTGACACAACCTACAGGAGCAGCTGTGTTAAACACCCGCCCTCACCACCACCCTCCACCCGAGCCTCGCCCCCTACACCCTCTATATATAGACTCGCACAAAGAACATCTACGTCTTCTCTATATCTCACTCTCCTCCAGTGCCTACACCTCCTGCCACACACACCAGCACTCGCCACACGTGGCAGCGACCTCAACGGTCCACACCTACTCATCAGCAGCACAACGTTGCCAGCATACACCAAACTTGACAACGTGCAGACAGATACCTTTAGCAACTTGCACAAGAAAGCCTTCTAAATGGTTTGTAGGGCACCAAGTGTTGGCTAGGCAGCCCCGTCACGGTACCCAGTCTTAAGGTGTAGTGAACGGTGCGGTAACACCCTCACCTACCTCCTCCTCCCATTGTATTTATATCTCAATAAACTCGTTTCAATTTCAAAGGTTGATTTCAATACAGAACAATAGAAAAGGTCCAAAGAACAAATAGAACAATTTCCAAATAGAATATCCAAAATTTCATCCAACAATTTCATATAATGATTTTCATATAATTTTTCATATTTTCATATAATTTTCATATTTCATATAATATTATATTTTATTTCTATAATTATCATTATAATATAATATAATATATTTATTTATATAATTTCATATAATATTATTTCATATAATATTTCATATAATATATTTTCAATTATAATATAATATAATTTCAATTATAATATAATATAATATCAAT
>WNGS01006708.1:3616657-3708185 GCA_020271785.1 Procambarus virginalis | reverse complement strand
CGCTGAACTGGAGACAGGAGTGTATATTATAACTCAAACCTCTCTCAAATAGACAAATAATTTCTATTATTAAGAAAACGTTGCTCGTGGACCAATCACAATTAAAATGACAGAACGGAACAACGACATCACGAGCGTTCATGGGGGTTACATTGGGTACTGACAATCATTATGGTGTTCAGGTGTTACTGAGCGACTTCTTTCGTCGCTGGGATATGTAGGGATTCCATGGCGCTCAGACTCTCAGCAATGCACCCATTTAGTAGTCCCAGTATAACTATGTTGTGTTATGTCACCAGTATAACTTATGCTTGTGTCATGTCACCAGTATAACTTATACTCGTGTTATGTCACCAGTATAACTTATACTCGTGTTATGTCACCAGTATAACTTATACTCGTGTTATGTCACCAGTATAACTTATACTCGTGTTATGTCACCAGTATAACTTATACTCGTGTTATGTCACCAGTATAACTTATACTCGTGTTATGTCACCAGTATAACTTATACTCGTGTTATGTCACCAGTATAACTTATACTCGTGTTATGTCACCAGTATAACTTATACTCGTGTTATGTCACCAAACTAATTGCGTGCTTTCTTGGTAACGCCCACACGTGATAGGATACTAGACACTCATTACTCGAGCATCTTACGAACTGGTTCTCAAGCATTTTGACTACAGAACATCAAGTATAGGGATATAAGATGCAATGTGAGAACATCACACCCACAGAGACAAGACCGCCGAACTTCCTATGAAAAATCCCCCCCATCTCCGTGTCCAGGGGAGCTATACGTGAGCACGCTTTCCCGAGTTCTCACGAGTGTATAAGATTGCAGGCATGAAGTGTCTGGTAATAGTCAACGCAGGGGGAGTAACTAAGGAGGAGAATAGGGCGAGGCTTGATTAGGGTAAGATCGTAGGACTAGTGAAGAGTAGACGAAGTCGTAAAGTAGTGTACCTTAGAATGATTTCGCGTAGTATAGGCACACCGGGTAGAGTGTCCATCACGAGTACAGTGTTATTTTGTTTCTTATTATTGTATACTTATTGTAGAGTACGATTTAAGTTTCTATGTTTTGTCTTTGATGTTGTTAGCTAATGTTGGTGTTTATAATGTTCCTTTTTTGAGAAGTATAGGACGTATTGAGGAGGACAGTAGTGTTTATTTTTGTTGTGTGTTGTTTTTTTATGTTTTTGCTGGTCAGAGGAGTAGGACTATTATGTGAATTTTGTTAGGGTTGTAGTGGTTATTGTTATTATTTTATCTTAGTATGTTGGGGTTTTTGAATGAAGCGAAGTTTTTGGAATCATGGTGTGTTATGTAGCTATAGCATACTTCGCTTATATTTCGCTTGTTCTATCTATTAAGGCTGTTTTGTTTATATGCTTTGGCATGTTTAAGGGACTTTGTCACTTTGGGTCACGCTCGGAGACTTGGTATAGGGGGTAACTTCGGAACGACATTCTTTTTTTTCTTTTTTTGGCTTTTTTTTTATGTTGGATTTGCATGTGTATAGGATACTTTCCACCTTTACAGTTTATTTTTATATGGATTGTTTTTGATGAGGGTAAAGAGTTAAAGTTTATATGCATGATTGTTAGAGCTACTGAAATAATGAACTTTGTAACTTGCCTACCGTACGCCTGTTGTTTTTTCTCATTTGCCAAAGTTTCACATAACTCTGAAGACTAGTACTTCAACATTTTTCTTTGCGTTTCCTCTCTATCATAGTTGGCCAAATTGGATTTACTGGTTTTTAGTGACCCATGGGACCTGCTACCGAGAATATAAATAAAAAGCAGTCACAACAGTGAGGGAGAAAATTAAATAGTGTTATATTAAACGATAGATATTTAATCAAGAGTTACAAGGCACTTTGTGTGTTGTGAGTCTAAGCTTAGTCACTCATTGGTGTTAGAGAGTGTTAGTTATGTCTTTTTTATACTTTTGTGGGGATCGTTCGGTCTGTTATTTAGGTATTTGATTTGGTCACTAGTTTTTGTAGGTAGCTGTTGGTGGTTTTGTGGTTTTTGTTGTTATGCTTTGGTCTATTGTGTAAAGTAGGGTTCGGGGTGACTATGTGGGTTTAGTATGCGTTACGCTTCAAATGAAGATGAGGTGATGTTGTGCGTTTGTGGGTGTTTTAGTGTCGCGGTCTTGCTGCGGTTCAGGTGTTAGGGTGAGGGGTGTGTGTTGTGCTATGGTGTGGGCTGTCGACCTTTTGTCAAGTGATGTAGGGTGTGGCTTGTGGTGTGTTATGACAGGTTAGTCTAAGAGGTTAGTTAATATTAGAGGTGTGTGCTTGAGGTGAGGTATGATTTGTTCGTGTAAGTGTTTATCGGGTGTGGGCTTTATTATAGTAGGTGTTCGTGCTTGTTTTGTAGTCAATTTTGTGTTTTAAGGAGATTTGTCGGTATAGTTATGTGTGATTAGTGGGGGTATGTTTAGCTGTCGCTATGTATTGATTGGATGCGTCGTGAGGTGTTGTCTGGTGAAAGTGTTGCAAGGAGCGCTGTCCAGGGGGGTGTGGTTGTAGTTTGTGAGGCTTTTGGTAGTGAATTCCTGGTTGTGGGTGATTTGTGATTGGGGGGTGGTTGTTGCTGGTGTGGGTATGGAGGTCAGTTGGGTTGTGTTGTTTTTTGCTGTGGTAGGGTTAGTTTTTGACTTTGTGGGTTGCTTGGTTGGGTTGGTTAGGGCGTGTAAGTGTTTTTTGGTTGTTTTTGCTTGTGTGTTGTGTCGTTTTACTGTCAGGTTGGTGTTGTGCTTGTGTTGGTTGTTTTTGTTATTGTTTTTATAACTGTTATGGTTGTTCTGGTTGTTATAACTGTTATAGTTGTTATAATTGTTGTTGTTGTTGCTTTTTTTTTTTTTTTTATTCTTTTTGGTTTAGGCTGGCTGGGGCGGTGTTGTATTTTTGTGCTGCGAGTGTTAGGGCGTGTTTGTTTGGGGTCTGGGAGCTTTTTTTTCCGTGGTAGTTTGTTTGTGTGTTTGTTGTTGTTGGGTTAGCTGGTCTGAGTTTGTAGGGTGTGTTGCTTCTGTTCGCTGGATTTAGCGTTTCCCTTGTAGGTGTTTCAGTGTTTTTTGTTTAGGTTTGTTCTTGGGGGTGCTTGGGGGGTTTTTGTAGCTGCTCAGTGTGTAGGGTTGGTTGTTGTGACTCTGGTGGTGGTTGGGTATGCTGTCAGAGTTAGGGGGCGGTGCTTGTGGGTCTCGCATGTAGCTTTTGGGCTGACGGTGGGTGGTTGAACTGTTTGCTTAGTGGGTGTGTGTTAGTTGTGATCTCTGTCTGCTTGGTGGCGGTGATTGTGGGTGTAGCTGGCGAGTGTGGGGGCGTGTGCTTGTGGTGGGTAGCTGTAAGTGTAGTGGTGTGTGCTTTTGGGTTGTGTAAGCTGTCAGTTTAGGTGTGTGTGGTGGGTGGGGTAGCTGTCAGTGTAGGTTGTGTGATTCGTGGGTGTCGCTGTCAGATGTATGGGCGTTTGCTTGGTGGGGGTGGTAGAGTGTCAGTGTTTAGGTGGGGAGACGGGATTGGGTTCCCGTGGGTGTTAGCTGTCAGTGGTAGGGTGTGTTTGCTTGTTGGGTGACTGGCTCGGCCAGGTCTGTTGTCCTCGCCGTGTGTGGATCGGGAGGTTTGGTGTGGTGTGGCCTATGCGCTTGTGGCGGTGGTTAGCTGTCAAGTGGTATGGGCGTAGAGTTGTGTTGTTGTGGGGTGTAGGGGTCTCTGTCACGTGTAGTGGTGTGGGCATTGTGGGGTGTCGCATGTCGTTGTAGGGTAGTGTGCGTTGGGGTGTAGCTGTCCGGTGTAGGTTGGGTGTTGATTGTGGGTGAGCTGTGCAGGTATGGGTGTGTGCTTGTGGGTGTAGACTTGTCAGGGTAGGTGTTTGCTGTGGGTGAGCTGACAGGTGTAGGGGAGTGGTTGTGGGCGCTGTCATTGTAGGGTGTGTGGCTTCGGTGGGGTGCGCGCGTGTCCGTGTAGGGGTGGTGTTGGTTGTGCGTGTCGCTGGTGTTCAGACAGTGTTAGGGGGTTGGTGCGTGTGGGTGGGTATTTTGCTTGTGTCAGCTGCTGATCAGTGATAGGGTGTGTGCTCTTTGGGGGTGGGATGCATGGTCAGTTTATGGTGATGGTGCTTGGGGTGACGCTGTCAGTTTAGGGGTGTGTTGTGGGTATAAGCTGTCAGTGTAGTTTTTTGTTTGTGGATTGTTGAGAGTGGGTATGTTTTCTGTATAGGTAGGGTGCTGGCTTAGTGGGTGACGTCCTGTCATGTGGTTGGGTGTGTGATTGGTAGGTGGCGCGTGGATGGAGGTGTGTGAGTTGTCAGGTGGGTGTGTGGTGGTGGGTGTGCACATTGCTGCGACAGGTGTCTCTGTGGGATTGGGGTGCTTGTGTGGGTGTAGCTGTCAGTGTAGGCTTGTTGGTGGGGCGGGGTGTGTCGGCATGTTATGGTGGTGTCCGTGTTGGTTAGTCGACCATTAGCAAGCACATGGTTTTATCGGTCCCACCGTGTACCAAGGTTTTTACTACTTGAAGTTTAAACAGTGTGCTACTGTCCGTCATGACTCTCTCGGGTTGAGCTATTTTTTTAACACGCCCTACGTTAAATTGCTGATGTGTAATTCTCCAATATAAAAGTTGTTTATAATCTTACCAGTGGGCAGCGGGGGGTAGGGGGAGGGGGTTTACCCTGTCATTGGGAAGGGGGGAGAGGCAAGCATCAACTAGTAAGGTTTGTTTTGGTTGAGGGGATTGGTATAGTGGTGTATAACTCAGGGAGTTGGAGGAGAAGGCCAGGTATCACATCCTCCGGCCGTGTAGGGCATGATACTGAGCCACAGTCCCCGGATCAACATGTGAGCAGAGGACTCTCATTTAGAATGTATAACAGAGCTCACGGCCGTGGTATGTGTCCAATGTATGGGGGCAGTGTTACCTTCCACCATGGTGAGGAGATATAGCGAGATAGTAGACCATGGGTCCCAGAGTATAATGACAGGAGATGAGCTGACCAGGTCAGGGTTGGTGGGGGTGACCAGGTCAGATCCGCGGGGCACGGGCATGAATAGCCCGTAACGGGGGTCTGTGTTTGAGCGGTTGTAGTTGATGTATGCAGTAAATTTGTAATATTATGCAACAAACTAAGCTTAAATCTATATCAAAATATCCTTAAACCACCTGTATATTACCATCAGTAGATAAGTTCCTTATTATTTCAACAACTAAGCTTTTAGTCCCCTCGATCTATATGCATTTTTGTCTATTTCTGTGGTCACTTAAATGATTTGCTTTTATAGAGAACAACTACTCAAGTGCCCCACTCTCTCTCCCAAGAATGACATGTAAACCCATGTAGTCAAATAGAAACGATCGAACTAAAGCACAAGACTCATAAAATCTTGGAGAGACAGAGAGAGAAGGTCATTAGTGAAATCGAAAGAAACCAGAAATACTCCTACTCCTATGCAAAATTTAGAACAAAAACTACATCCAGTATTGGGTCCCTTGCACAAAGAAGATGTAACTTTCACAGATGACAGCAAAGAAATGAGCGAAATACTGAGGATACAGTACGACTTTTTTCAGTGAACCCCTGAACACAATAAAGATCAATAATCCAAATGAAATCTTCATTAATGTGATACCAATATAGAATCAAAAACAGCATGCCCATGCTTGAATGTAATAAAATGTTTCTTTCTGGCTGGGTCTCAGTGGCTTCCTGAAGTGGAACTGCTCAGTGTAACTTCCTCCACACACAAGTTACATCGGCCCACAAGCACACATCCACTACAATCCAGCTGGTCAGGTACTTCCTGTAGGAACTTATCTAGTTTTTGAACAGGTACACCTATCAGTTCTCCCAATAATTTACACTTTAAAAATATTAATAGGACAGGCTTCAACTCTACACAGAAATAACTTTACAACCTGGAAGCATGGCAAGAAGTGCAAAACAGCCCCAATGAAAAGCAAAATGTACACTAAGAGATAATTCTATCAACATTAAGGGACCAAGACCAACATTCTCCCTCTATACACAAGGAGTATAACTAGCCAACCTCTCACAGTGTTCAAAAGAGAACTTGACAAATACAGTACCTCCAAAAGATACCTGATCAACCGGGCTGTGACTTATACACCAGACTGTGAGCAATGGTGTCTAACAGTCTGCTTGACCATACCATCAATCTGGAACACTGGGTTGCAGGGACATTGATTCCCAGAACCAAGAAAAATGTAAACAAAAGGTAGGTAAAAATCTAGAGGATAAATCACTTGTTAACTTACCATTCAAAAACAGTTTGATATGGTATTTTTTGTCATTGTTGGGGGACAGGAAACCTATTAGGCTTATCAAAGAGCACTTGGCCAAAGACTTCCTGTTTCCCAGTATGCAACCCACAACAGTTGACTAAATTCCTGGGTACCTGAATAGAAGCATAATGTGTAAGAAAACATGGCAGGAAGTCTCACCATGTTGTAGATTGAAGCCAGGGGCTCTCAGCTGTGAGCTTTACAAGTGAACAGGGAACTGAAGAAATTCAGTGCTCGTTTCACTACTGTGGTTTATAGTGCAGCAATTTGATGCTGGGAGGAAGCATTTTTATAACACCATATAATATGTTAGTGTGAAATCACATGACCCAATTAAAAATGAACCCTGTAGATCTAACAAGTTTCTCATTGAATGACTTAGCATAAGGGTAGGCCTAAGAAGAAGTGGCACTGCCGTGCTGTAGCTGAGGGTCCCAGCTCACCAGTTTTGTAAATAACTGCCCAAAACTGCTTGTCAAATCCAAAAATCCACCAGTAAACTTGGATTTTTCCAAGCTTTCTGTCATATCTAATGTGTAATTATGGTATGGGGCCCTAACAAATATCAATGTAAATTCTCACAAGTGAATGAATAAAACCTACCAATCGAAGATAAGTAAGCCACCCTAAAATACTTATATAGATACACAAAAAGGTGCTACTTTAGCATGCTGTCTATAGCAGTATATATAGTCTATGCTGTGTAATGATCTGATCTGTCTACTGAGACCTCAGGTCAGGTTAGGTCGAGGTGGACTACATGCTAGAGTATAAATTGCCCGGTAGTCTGCACACTAAAGTAGCACCCACAAAAAACTAAAAAATCAAGTACTATACTCACTTGTGTAGATGATATTCTGTGACGAGAGGAGTTTCTTGGTAATATTGAAGAGGGGCTTCAACCTTGCATCTCCAGAGAAAGATGGTGTGCTTGAACTCATGTGCTTGTTTTCCATAAATGTTTCAGCTGATTTATGAGACACATGCCATTTTTGTCTTTTATCTGTAAGTCATGTCTATATTGGTATCAACATTTTAATGGTTTATCATATAATGACAGAGTGGTGAATAAGAGTGTATTTGAATAAATTTGAGGGTAGACTGAGAGGAAGCTGGGAAGAGAGCATATTGTGTGAGCATGTGAGGAAGTGGAAATTGATTATAAACAATGAATTGGATATGGTAAGGGATAAGGCTGGGTTGAAGCAGTCTGTATGAAGTGAAGGGAAGGGAACTATCAGGGGAATACACCAAGCCATTACAACTATATAACACTTGGAAGGGGTCAGGATAAGGATTTGGGATGAGACTGAGGAAGGAATAGTGCCCAACCACATGCATGGTCAGGAATTGAACGCCGCCCTGCATGAAGCGAGACCGTCGCTTCATTGGGCACTATTCACCCTATTCACTATTGAGGTTGGGTTGACCATCCATCCAAAGTGGTTGGGGCTGTATGAAGTGAGTGAATGTATTTGTTCCAACTATCCTCTATAAAATACAGTACTGAATGACTTTTCACTAGAAGCACTGCACACCTAGTATTAAGAAATGGTGGGGAACTGCTGCAGATATTTTCTAGAATACTTTTAAGAATGTCCACATATTTTGTAGGAACCATCTGTAACCTACTACAATGTTCTTGTTTTAGTAATGTACATAAGTGCATCAAGGTGCCTTCTGGAAAATGTGTTTAGCAGACACAACTGTCAATTTACCCCTAATGTACTGTGTGATTTACTGTACTGTTTCTAAGCCAAATAAAAAAATGACTATCTTAGTGATTACAATAAGTTGAGGGAGTTCAATAACAACTTTACTAAATTTTAATAAATAAATATAGTACTGTAATTGCATAAGACAGTGACAGAATTGATTGATTAATAGTTTTCTTTAATGTGATGAAAAAATATCAAATCTGGCAGCTCATACAAACTTAAATATTTCTCTTGACCCTTAAACACAAAAAAATTATGCAGTTCTCTAATAGTGTCAACATAAGATTAAACGTGAATACTTGTAAATATTTTATTTAGTTTTAATCGTCAAATAATTTGAAATTCTGAGAAGAAAAACAGACAGTACTGAACTGTGTTCTCATGTGACAACAAGACACCAACCATAAATAGCAGCTGAAAGGTGTGAGGAACGCAGCAGGTAGTCTCCAGTCGAGTCCCTACCACAATGCAGGTTCACCTTTGGGCCATGAAGAGCTATGTCCCGCAAGAGCTGTGGGGTCACCAATTTACTCACCTCCTTTAGTCCAGACTCGCCCAATACCTGTACTGTCTGGTACGATCAGATAGCATAACAAAAAATAATCATACATCTGTATACCTATTAAAGACCAACTTAAAAAAAAGTATGGTTTGTTACCTGATCATTATATTCACTAGCCATTATGTCTACTTTTAAAAAGACTTATTTATTCAAGAATCATAAGCAAGACAAAAATATAAGAAACAATTATTATGCACAAACTAGGATGGTAGATAATTTTAGCACTGAAATTAAGAAAGGAGCTCATTAACAATACCTCAGCCAGGTGGTCAGAGCAGATAATGTCAACTTTGGCAGCACCTTGACATCCATTCTTATTTGAAGACTTAACCTTGGGTTGACCTCGCCTCACTGCAGAATACTGTGACACCACATATGATAGTGGCAACACAACCTGCAAAATAGAGCTTCATTCCAACTCCTGAATAATTACTAAAACAAATTCACTCAATCCAAGTGGTTGGGCACTATTGCATCCTTTCCCCTATCTTAAATCCTTAGCCTCATATCCCTTCCACTGTTATATAATTGTACTGGCTTAATGCTTTCTCCTGATAATTATCTTACCTCTCACTGAGTTTGTTTACTTATAGAATGTTACAAATGAAGAAGGCTCATCTGTATTTTGGGAATAAATCATGTTTGAATGTAGTTGCATTGTTGTATACTTTCTGAATGTCCCATGATCATAATATGATGTAGTAGTGTTCTATATTATGAATCAAGCACTAAAAGCACTTTCCTTTTAATGCATTTTTATCAATACAAAATTTGGTGTAGCACAAACAAATTTTATTCCAAAACTGCAGCATAGACAAAAAGTTTGGGACTCTCTGCCTTAGGGTAGAACCATGCATGCCAGTATAACATGTATAGTATCATCTAAACCAGTAGCAACTGTATATTCACCAAAAAAAAAAAATTGTATATAGGAATTTCCTAATGTGTTTATAGTACAGTATAAGCAGCAAGAGTGGATCGAGAGTTAATAGGGCAAATATTGCAAGTCATTTTTGACCGGCCTCGGAGAGAGTAGATACAGTACATATACTCGTCACCACTGGTATGTTGCAGTGTGTCAAAACACCTTAAATGCAACCATAATACGTCACAGTGACGTTACACACCCCACGTTTTCCTATTTGGGTAGGATAAGATATAGAATAGGACACAGGCTAAGTTAGGTCTGGCTAGACAAGAATATCCCTTTTCTTAGGGGAGAGTTTTAGCCCTACTAGCACAGGAGAATTCCGGTGGGGGGAAAGAGTAGCAGCGGCCGGTGACGGTGCTCAACACAGCACCCAGCCCTCACCTGGTTGTTGAGGAAGCTGCTGGATGTACTAAACATGTTGGTGGGGACGAGGAGTCCAAGCGAGAGGGTGGTAGTGATGAGGGAGCAACTTTTGCTAACACCAGCAGACGGACCCAGCGGTGCCGGGGTGTAAACACTGGGACACGTGCATGCCACAATGCGCACCATTCCACCAACATTTTTGCAATTTCTATCAATGTATCTTATTTCGGAAATATGTACTGTAAATGGCGATGCTTAATCCTAAAAATGCTAGAGTAACGTTTTGGGTGAGTCTGTTTCATAAGGGTTTTGCTTCTACAACGATATTTATTGACCTTGACACATCTCCCTGAAACTTCTATTAAATAGTACATACTGTACTTATTTTCGCCTGATATTAACTCTGAGAGACAGACATAGGGGAACCAAATCCGAAAAACATTTGGGAATAAGGGACCACTGATGACGTGCAGTTGGCTTCGTTATTGACTCACAATCTGAGAACCCGGGTTCGATTCCCGGGCGGTACATGAATAATTGAGCACGTTTCCTTTCGCCTAATGTGTCTATTCACCTCGATGCAAGCCTAAAATGTGTATGTGCACAGGCTGCCTATCCCGACAAAACGAAAAATCGAATTGCACATACAGGCTTCCTATCCACCAACAACGGGGTTAACTAGATGGAATACCTGGCTGTGCCCTGGTTTCTCTCCAAGCTCTCTCAAGCTCTCCCCAGGATCGAGATAACATATCTCGATCCTGTCAGGATAACATCCTAATTTTTATTCTAGAAAGTAGCATAGTCCCGGGCAGTGCTCGTGATGTTAGAGGCAGGTTGATGGCACTGGTACTGGGATCCATCACAGTTTGGTCTTAATGTTGCAGGTGTTGAGGCGGGTGTCAGGGTGCCAGGAGCCGTGCCACAAGCTGGCACTCTACGCTCTCTCATCACCAGCTCAAGTGACCACTCTCACAAGTGGGTAGCTAAGCTTACACGGATCCTTACACCCAAGATGGCTTATAAATCATCACATTATTATTATTTTTATCATTAATTTACAGAGTTAGATATATAAATGGAATCCAGATGAAAATCTTAGATGATAATCTTAGATTAAGGACCTGCCCGAAACGCTGCGCTTACTAGTGGCCTTTACAAGAATGTAATTACTATGCTATGTATCCTCACAATCCCAATGTACCTTCTTGTATATAAATAAATAAATAAATAAATTAATAAATAAAAATATAAACATTATTGGAACCCAAAACGTGGATGGAAAATGAGGAGGCGACCAATGAGGCGTCGATATTTCAAGCCTCCCGCCAGAGCAACGTCCAATAAGAGTCGAGGAGGGCCAGGGTGTGGACCAATCAGTGGGTGGGAGGGCAGTTTAAACCTCCACAACACCGCCACATGAACTTTAAAAGTCCCAGCGTGAAGCCGGGTCGCCCAACGCTGCCCTCTCACGCCGCAGACCTCACCAGTGTCGTCCTCGAGCAGCGGCCGCCATGCCTCACAGGATCTACTACTCTGACAAGTACTACGACGAGAAGTATGAGTACAGGTGAGGGCTGGAGAGGCGCTAGTGTGCCTGGTGGTCTCACCCTAAGCTGTGTGTGTCAGCCTGTGGCTCCCCTGGCGGCGGCCTCCCACCTGCTGGAGCAGCACTGGTGCTCACACTAGAGCAGCACTGGTGCTCACACTAGAGCAGCACTGGTGCTCACACTAGAGCAGCACTGGTGCTCACACTAGAGCAGCACTGGTGCTCACACTAGAGCAGCACTGGTGCTCACACTAGAGCAGCACTGGTGCTCACACTAGAGCAGTGATGCCTTAATGCAGCAGTGATTATACTGTATTTGGATTTATTTTGCTTCCTCACTGGGCAGGGGACCTGTTGTTGATGGGTAGAGGGGGTTCTTGGGGGACTATATATAGCACTATATATTGACAAATATACTGTGTGTTTTGAATTGTCTAATAGTCAAATATTTAATTAGCCTTTCGACCATAGGTTCCCAAGACAATAAATATTTGACTACTATACAAACCTTAAGAATTTCCAAATACTGTATATTTATTTAAAAAGTGCTGTAATTTAAAGTTTAATGTTGCCAAGACATTGAATATTTCCATAACTAAAAGAATAATAGTGAACTATGACTATGTTCTTAATAAAATGGCCCTTTGCTGCGATATTTGATTTCACCGAATGCCTAGAACATAATTCTAAATACTGTACTGTGCTGTTTAACTAAGCCTTGAGAGCTTGCACCTGGACTTGGTTCATTTCTGTACAGTACTGCCATCTGGTGGTGCACAGTGTACCGGAGATGAAGGAAGAGGAGGATAGAAATGCCACAAAATACTTGTCAGTATCACAGGGGCTGATCCCTTGCATGAAATTAAGATAGTTAATGGTATACCATTGTCTTAAGATGGACTTTATTGTGGTTTGGGTTACTTGACTTATTTGTAGTGCAGTTAATACCTATGGGAGGTCTACAGCTGCATCAACTCATCTTTATGCGCTGCACTTTCATAAACTGACGAACATCGACCTTTACAGGTTAGGAGGGTTGCCAAAACTTTGTCCGCAGGTTAAGTAAAATTTCTTCACATTTGTTGTCAAACATAACAGGCCGACTGACTCTTATAGGTCATACTCGAGCCAGCTGTTGGTATACAAGTGCTGTTCTGTAATATTCATAGACTTCAATTGCCTTGCCCTTTCCATGAGCATCCTGCTTGTACCACTTCAGCAATGCATCAACACTCTTTGAAAAAGCAAGATCATAGATTGACTAAATGTCAGTTGTTGCTTGCATGATGCTATGCATATGAAGTTTCTTGAGCACTTAAAACATCTTTATTTCCTTGGCTTCCATCTTGAGTAACTTTACAATATGCTTTGTTTGGTTTACTCTATGCAATAGATTGTGTACATTGCAAGAGCAGTACAAAATGTTAAGATAACCCCCCCCCCCTTGTTTTCCCTGTGGCATCCTATTGCATACAGCAACCTTGTAATTTGAGATGACTTCCTTATATTTCAGAATCTAGGTGTAAGAATGTGTTTTACTTGGCATTGTAAAGTATAATTAACTTTTAATTTTCAGTCTTTTGGGTAGACTGACCAGACATCCTTTGGTATATAGTACTGTAATTCAATCATGTTACCCATTATTCTTAATACTGTATTATAAAATTGAACCTTTTCAATGTGATCATAAGGAAAGTTTCAAATGTCTTGAATTAACTTTATCCTCTGTACTAGTTCAAAGAAACTTGTCTATTTTAGCAAATACCCATGTAGTGACCAAAACTAAACTGCATAATCAAATTGGGGCCTGGCATGAGCAAGATACTGGAAAAATAAGACATATTGCCACTAATGCTTCTAGATGTGAATCTCTGTATCGTATTTGCCTTGTTTCAAACTTATTTATAGTTGATTTTGTCTCTAGCTCTACTGATATTGACTCGCTTTTATTTATTTATTTTTTTCATTCAGATTTGGCAATTTCATCTGTCCAACTGACATCTTGTAATTGCTGTTATTATTTGGCCATAAAACCCTACATTTAATAACAATGGAAACCACCTTCATCCACAACTTCAAGTAGCAGTATGACAGTATGAAGAATATAGCTTGGTGTTGTCTTTGGTGTCTGCAAGTACTAGGAACCCACCAGTCTCGTGTTTTGGTTCATGCTAAGTGAACGAAACACAGCCTTGATGTTTAATCTTCACAAATTAGTTTAAGTGCATTCATTTTAATTTTTTGCCAGGGGTGTTTCCTTTGCAATTTCAGAAAATATGCTTTAGGGCTAAATATTTTATGCACTTAATTTAATTTCACACATTGTTTTTCAGACATGTCATGTTGCCTAAGGATTTGTCCAAATTGGTTCCCAAGACACACCTCATGTCTGAATCGGAATGGCGTAGCCTAGGTGTACAGCAGAGCCAAGGGTGGGTTCACTACATGATTCATGAGCCAGGTATGTCATTAACCTTCATCCACTATTCAGTAAATAAAGACAAATGTAAGTTGCCACAAAACTAAAAATCCAGTTTACTGTAGGATAAGTTCACCAGTGGCTACTTGGTGGCAAGTAGTTTTACATTGAGTAATAAAAATGTTAAATAGCTTCTTGGAAATCCTCTGGTATAAATAGAAAAGTGAAAAGCTTAACTATAAAATTTATACCACAATAAAGTCTGGAAATAAAATGTCAAGATATTTAATTAATGTGTTGTACTGTGTTGGTGGCGGGAGGTTTGGACCGAGTCAAGAGGTTGACCAACTTGGTGCCACAGGTTGGTCAGCTACTGTACAGTAACTATATTGGCCTTCTTTGACCCCTTGCTTCAACACCATGGCTTCAGCCCTGTTCCCATCTTAGGTCTGTATGGGAGAGGGAATTTATAAAAAATTTATTACATTTCTAGTAAAATAACTGCTCTTTCCAGCTGTAAACAAAAATCCTGTCCATTTTACTTGAAAATATAGTCCAGAGTAACTTAATACTAAGCCATAAATACTCTTAAAGACCTACCTAATTAATTTAAAGTAAACAAATCATTGCTAAAATTTTGAGGGAGTGAGGAAATTTTAAATAAAATTTTCTAGTTAATACTTTTCCTAAATACCATAAAATCTAAGTTGGTACGTGGCTGTAATTGTTCGATACATTAAAACATTTATAATGGAAGGGAGTAGGGGTGAGAGTTTTCATACTTGACATTAATCACTTTCACTCATAATGATAAATGCCTTAAACTAAACAAATATTTTATCAAGCCTATTTTCCTGCTTGTAAATTAACTAATATACTTATGCATACAGTACAGTAAATCTCTTGCATCAGCATGTTATGTATAGAATATAACTTAACAAAGTTGGTTTGGTAGGCAAGTGCATTGGTCCATAGGGTCATTCATACAGCTAAACGTGAGAAGATTCTCTTGTCGGTATTGTAATTGTTCCCAGGGACAATTGAAGATCTTATGCCATTACTATTACTGTAGACACCTCTTCCCCATTCCTAGAAGATCCAAAGAATTACGGGTAAATTTGTTCTGGATGTAATGCCTCGTCAGTCTCATGATTGCCGGTAGTTTTGGTTGCTAATAACATGGGGGTTCGTTCTTCTTGGCCGTTGTCTCATTTCTCTCCTACTTTACTCATAAATCCCATATTGAATTTCACCCCTTTGGATTCCTGCATTTGCCATCAGTTCCCCCACAACAGTCTCTTCACCTTTTCTGACCTCCAATCTACCTTGTCTCTGCAACCCGGGCTGGTTGAAGAGACTTTGGTCTTGGTTTACAAAGTTCTCTTAATGTATCAATTGCACCTCTGCTTCTTGGCAAAGCTATTTTGCACTTTTTGCCATGCATTTGATGCAAATTTGATGATAATCACAATGTGTTCATGGTCCAGGACAGGCCAAAGTGTCTCCATCTTCTGGTGTGTGGTTTAGTTTTCTTTTCTGGCAGTTATTTGTGCAGATTTAAAACCAGTCCCATTAATATTTTTTCAGTGTAAATTATCTTAGGATGGGGAGGAAGAGTCTGATAGGTGTACAGTATGTGTTCAAAAACTAGGCAAGTTCCTGCAGCTGCTGGACCAGCTGGGTTGTAATGGATGTGTTCCTGTGTCCTGCTCAAAACAAAAGCTTGTTGGACAATGTTATCAAAAGCTGAGCCTGGCCCAAGGCTGGAGTTGTTTGGTGAACTGACTCGCTTCTGTATTCTTTCGGTTGACTCTCG
This sequence comes from Procambarus virginalis, assembly GCA_020271785.1. Taxonomy (NCBI): domain Eukaryota; kingdom Metazoa; phylum Arthropoda; class Malacostraca; order Decapoda; family Cambaridae; genus Procambarus; species Procambarus virginalis. The sequence continues at coordinate 3,692,510 of WNGS01006708.1, read as the reverse complement.
ACCCTTTATTGTTTTGATGTTTTGCATCATGTAGGGTTGTTTCTAGGGTCTAGTGCCATTCATGCCCTATCCAGAGATACAGTTGAAACTGGTGTTCAGTCTGTATGGTCTATGGTACTGCCTCTGGTATTTTGTGTGATCCCTGCAGTAACTCTCATTCTTGCTTGTTCTTTGTTTTGACTTGCTACATCTCTGGGGGTCTGGTTTCCTCTTCTTTTCTGTTATTGCAATGATTGCCTGTTTACAGGATTCTCTGTATACGTCCTTTATTTTCCTTCGTATTGTTCCCATGGAGGGTTCCACTTGTAAAATTTTGTAAGGCCCCGACTTGCATGGTGAAGGATTACCCCCTATCCTACTGTTATGAATTACCTTCCAAAATAGTTATTCATGCTCCTACTGCCCTGTTCACCTTGGCTGTCATATTGGCTTCATAGCATGTGCAGTTTGTGTGAAGGTATTTTTCCTCCCAATGACTGCCCAACCAACTGGATGGTAGAGCGACTGTCTCACTTCATGCAGGTCAGCGTTCAAAACCCTGACCGTCCCAGTGGTTGGGCACCATTCCCCTCCCCCCCATCCCAACTCCTTATCCTGACCTCTTCAAAGGGCTATATAGTTGTAATAGCTTGGTGCTTTCCCCTGATAATTCCCTCCCTCCCTCCAAATGACTGTGGGTTGAAGCCTACTGACAGTGTTGACTGAATTTGTTTTTCTTGATGAATCCTGTATGTACCACCTTTCCTCAGTCTGGCCATTTTCATGGCAGCTTTATGCAACTTTTTCACTACAGCTTCGTTTTATGCTTAGATTGATTTAGTGCCCTCATGGCTTTTATATTTTAACCTTTTTATACAGTATTGTGGTAGTTGAAATCCAATACTCATCTTGAGCAGATTTAATGCAGTTGCATTTTGTCCAGTACCCAGCCACACAATGTTATCTTGAATGAACTTGTATATAGTGCTGCTAAGGCCATTTGTACCTGTAACATCTTCCATAAAGTGATTAGTTATTCGGATTTCTACTCATTATTACCACAATGTGACAGTTAGCATCATTATAATATCCTCATTTTTGGGGGTAATAAGTCATCCTTTCCCAATGCCCCTCAAGTTACTTTGCCCCCTCAATATAATCCTTGGTGAATCTAATCCTTTTGTCATCACTTATCTTTCTCACACTGGCATTCCATGGGATATTTAGAATCTTTTGAATATTCTGTAACAGGGCAAAATAGTTTTTCCAGCTTGGTGCCTTCATTTGATAATTACTAAGTTAAGAAAATATGTAAGTCTTCAATTTCCCATTGATTTTACATTTAACATTTTGCCAGAGCCCCACATCTTGTTGTTCCGACGACCCATCACTACACCACCACCCAAATGGAAGAGGAAGAGGAGGAGGAGGAATAACCCTGGTGCCTTGAACATGATCTTGTTTTGTCCTGACTGACTGATGTGATGAACCCTCTCTCCTCACCAAGTATATTATTCCTTAGAAATACTTTTATCTTGTTTGAACACTATCTTTTTTTCATGCTGTGAATGAAATGGTTCAGTATTTAATGAAACATCCAAATCATTAATTGTACAAATAGTTTTAAGAGGCTGATTTTGGATAAGTGTTGCTGAACTTGGCTGTGTTTCATTGAGGAGGAATTTAGTTAATGATATTTTTTTGCATCTTCATTAAACTTTTGTTTTCACATTGTGTGTTTGACTTGTTTGAATTTAGTCTCAACCTGAATTGTTTCATATTGTTCAAATACAAGTTTTTATAACTTTATTTTTTAAATAATACCTTACATCATGCATTGTTTCCTGGAAAATGCCCTCTTAGGGGAAATCCCACCTGAAGGGTCTTGTCCAGGCTTATATGGCCAACTAACTGGTTTCATTCTCTTTGGTCTTGTTGTATCTTTCCTAAATGTATTTTAGTTCTCCCTTTCAAAAATGGTAGTTGCGTTCTACTCGCCTAAGTGTGAAATCAAATGTTTGTATTGTATACAAAATTACCTTTTGTTGAAGAGCATTCATTTGATCACTTGACATGGAGTGTGGTATATTGGTTTTTGAAAATATTAAACTGGTATCTTATTTTTGGAGCCAAAGCAACATCTTGAAGTTTTCTTATTCTTGCACTATTTACCAAGTGGGGAAACTCGATCAAGAAAATATGTATCCATCGTAGACTGAACATAGCTGTATAACTGGCTATATACTGTACATAATGCACAGTGCATCTTTAAAATATATTGGGCACTATAATCCTGTTGCTCGCTCAACTTGCCAGACCAAAGCATCATGCATGCATGTATGCATGTACTTCACACTTATTTTGAAGCTTGTATTGCAAATTTCTTTAACTGGCTTCAATTTGGTATGTGGCTCATTCTGTCAAGGCCTGAATTTAATGTATAGCCACAGTTAGCACTTTCATCTTATTGTGGTCCATTGAACCCCTAGTGTGGCACTCCCCAAAATTTACTGCTTGACTGATCATATGCGTGGTAAAAAATATTACTGATAGAAAGCAAATGAAAATCCTAAAAAAAAATTATAGGTGTAGGTTAACTTCATTACCTCTACATACTCCCCTTAATACAGCTATATAATTTTTAAACAGCCATTTATATCGACTGCAAAATGCCATTACAATTGAATGTTTTATTCATACTAAAATTTTTGTTGTATAGGAAATTACTTGCTGCTGCTAACCTAATTTTATGGAAAGAACATTCTCTAGTTCTGTCTTGGCTTTGGCTCATTTGTGACACTTGGCAGGCACAAATAAGCACCTCTTGCTCTTTTTATCTTTCCCCATATTACTAGTTGCTTTACTATGTTTTCCCACTTGTATTGTACTTGCATTCCTAATTTTCTTGGTGCACGTGACAAATATTTTGCTCTTGTAATTACATTGATGAACCCTTTGCTACTTTTGGATGAGAGATTGTAGTGTCACCCAATGAAGGATGTGAATTTCCAGGAAGAACAAGGAATTGAACAATTCTGCTGAAATGCAAATGTAGTTTTGCCGAGGGTTTTTGTTGAAAATTATTGTAAGTCGACAGTGTACTTGTACAGTGGTTAAAAACTGGAACCTGGAATAAATATAAAGTTGATTTTGATGGGTGAGGCAACAGGTAAATGTGTGTGTGTGTAATAAACTTCCATGTGATGCAAGAATGCCTGAACTTTCTGTAAAATATTTACTTTAGTTTCCTAGCTTGTGGGAACTTGCAAGTTTAGTAAATTCTATGAATTTGATTTGCAGGACCATACTAATGCACACACATGATAAATGTAGACAGTGCTCAGTTAAAATAAATCAGACGTAGATACAAATTATAAATAAAGGTAATGAAAAATTAAGTTCTGATGAATTTTATTGAAATTCATGTGCATATTGTAAATGATGGCTGTCAGCTCAGTTAAATATAATGAATGCCTTTTGATCTGTATAATCTTATACAAATAATGAAAAGTATATACAGTTTTTAAAGATTACCATGGGAGTATTATAAAATAAACAAATTAAATAGGAAAGGTTCAATATATTCACAAGATTCCCAGTAAATGCACAATGGTGCATTAGATGCATAAGTTAGAAAAGAACTTACTATTAACACTCATAATACAAAGGCTTTGATATTTCTAAAGTATAAAATGACTTTAGCTACTGATATAAAGAGCATGAAAGTGGGGAGAGGGCAGCAGCAGCATTCATTGGTTTGCACTAGAAATATCTTAAAAGTGGATTCTTCCAATGACCTTGTCTTCACCATTAAAAGGATTATTAAAAAAAGTAATTGTGGAGATCAGTCATATCCTTTATAAAGTGGCACTTTTACCAGAGCCAAGCTAGCATCCAGATTGAGATATGTACTTCCATGTAATATTTTAGTTCTTGCAATATACATTTTCTGCAGTTCTAACCTTCATATGTGTGTATTTCACAATACATAATGCTGAATTCTACAGTCATGACTAGTTAATTTTGTTTTATATTTCTAACTTCTAAATCCATTGTACAAAATATTTTAAGTGTTTACATGGAATATTTTTGATTTTGAAGCTGAAAGTACTCATTCAATTGGCAAATAAGCAAAATGTATGCTAAAGTACCACAGCACAAACTGTAGAATTGTAATGGGAGGGACACTGGTCGGGATCACTGGAGTTGTCACAATATCTCTAGACTTGGTACTGTATGACACTTGAATACCTGATGAATGGATTATTTGTAGTCGCTGATTAACATTCAATAGGAGCCACTATCAGAAGCAAACCTTCCTCTGCTGCCCCTTGACCAAACAATTCCTCATTCTCTTAATACACACTACTGCTTTGGATGTTGAGAGAGCACCATAAGAATAGATTTTTACACCTATATTGCATATTTCACTTTACTTATTGGTTAGAGGATAAGAAAGAATAGCTTCTCCACTAGCTAAAACCTTCATACTTTGGCTTCATTTAAAAGCACATATACACTGTACAACCTATAACAGGAATGCAGTTCCATGATGTACATTTGCATTATGTCTATTAAAAATGGAATGACAAATGAATGACATGATAATACCATCAGTCCTTAGTTTAAGTATGTAGGTCTCAACGGGTGCACAAACTGCACATACAGTAACTCTTAGATTTCCTTTTGGGTAATTTGAAATGGCAAACCTTTCAATGTTTGCACATCCAAAAGGCACTGGCCCATATACAACTTAAAAACAGAGGGGTGGTTTATCGTTTGCTGGGTAAGGTGCAAGGATACCTGTTGGGCAGATGACTTATTCTGGATCTATACTCTCTTGATATTGATCCAGCAAGTGTGGTAGGAGACTTGTCCAAATATGAGCTTTTGATAATGATGTAAATGATTCAAACAAAGGTGGGGGATTTAAATATATAAAAAAAAATTATTACCCAGTGTGCACTCTAACCAGCTATGATGCTCCATCCTCATTCTCAACAGCAGCTCCGTCAAACCCCAGCCCTACATCATACATACATGCATACACATCCCTGTACACCATCACACTTTCATCCTGCTTTTGTGCAGGGAGGCAACCCAGGATGTTACCATATATACTATCCTAACATGTATAAAATATGGATATCTTGCATGGTTTTTCTAAGTTCAATTTTTAACTCTTGTCACTAATTCTTCAATAACAATTTTGTCTGCACTGATTACACTCCTAAATATTTGTTTAGTTCTAGATATATAATTTATAACTTATACAAATAAACAAAAATTACAGATCTCAATTGAGCAAGTACCACTGAGTTGCAAGATCTTCCTATAAAAATTAACAATTTCTCCTAAACTTTGTCAATTCAATCAAATTTAACATACTAAATGTCCAATCGCTATTAAAGAATTTTACATTAATAAATTTGTGTTGCAAAGTCAGGTGAACCTTCCAAACAACAACACACTTTGGCCCAACAGTAAAGCACAACAAGCTTCACCACCCTACAACTGAATAACAAAAAAAAAATGGTTCCGAATGACTGTGTTGGCCAACCACTTGGTCTCTGTACACAGCCCTTAATATTTAACTACAGAGTCCAGGGCAGCCTCTCCATATCAGCAAGTTTTGTATTGGGCATTTAATTGGCAAGATGTCTATTCTTCAAACTGGTAGAGGTGAATAACCACTCTAGTCCTCAGACAAGTACTTATTTTCACAGTACTCTCTTAACAGCATACTGTAGCAGTTATTCCTCAGATGTTCAGCTTTTGAGTAGCCAAGGAAGACTATCCTTTGGTGATGAGATATTAGTGACATGGACATACTGGTTTCTTCTTTTTACCAGTTAGCCATGCCAGGTTTGTTGAGCGTCATAAAGTAAATTTGGCACGAAGATCCGCCTTTAGCTGATGAAAAGAACACCTAAAACAAAATGCTTTGTAAGTATATATATGGTTATAGTGTAACAATATGGCAGCATGAATACTTAAACCTTAATACTATCTTTTACCAAATTATGTCAATGCAAATTGAAAAAAAAAAAAAAAAACCATTTCGACGCATCATCATATTGCTATTATTAAAGATTCATATATTCACTGCTGTTGTGCATAATCTATTATAGAAACATTTTTGTTATCAATTCTATTCTCTAGAGAAATAATTTGCAAAGTCTTTGCCACAAAATATTTAGCTATAACCTAAGCAAACGTAAAATGATCGTTAAACATTTTAAGCATTGCCGAGCAGGATCCACCAAGCCTGCTATGTTTACGCTCGGAAACGCACGGAGAGGAGCATAATCTGTTACCAATACATTTTTGGTTTTGCATCCATTCTCTAGACCTTTGCAAATATGTTGACACCAAATTTATAGTTATAACCCACCAACTTAAAAAATATAAAATAATTGAAAACATTTCTTGCACTGCCAAGTGGCCTGGGAAGCCCTGAACATTTATGGTTCAGAAGATTCTGGGGTGCCAAAGTGTTAATAATATAAACTAGTAGAGTTCCATGTTTGGAAATCAGTTATATTTCAGCAAGAGAGCAATTTTCAAAATTAGTTACTCCGTACAGCAGACTCCCAGTTTGGCATAGGGAATATATGTCCCGATGTTTTGCTCTAACCTCTGAGGAAGAGAATGCATGTAGTGCATTACCTCCCTCAATGTTTGAGGTAATGAGTGCTTGAGGTGCAAAACGTGCAGGGTTGAGTATTGAGAAAACCAGTGTAATGTACTCGGCAAATATAATGAGCATGAAGGAGAGAGATGGTAGTAGTTGTCATAACATTATCCAACAGTCAAAGGATAACTATCATAAGTGTACAGTACTCGGTTTGTTTCAGTACCATAAGGCTTCACAATCACATAGAAACCAGCACAAATAATAGTTTCTATGGGTGGCTAAACTTTTCAACAGCACCCATACTTAGATCTTGGTAAATCAAGTTTAAAGCCAGTGAAATCAAAAGAACACGAGTGTATGAACGTTTATATTGAGATCAAACCCACATACGGCTTCAATATTTATTAACAACAGTCAATGTTGAGGTACTCTGAATATACTTAATGTTTATTTTATATTTCCTAAAATTTCTATTATTACAAAATCAGTCTACTGGAAATATATAATTATAAAAAGTTAAGTAAAACCCATAAAAATTTGTGAAGCCATCCTTCAAGTCGGTCTTAAATCCATACTGATCAGAGGCTTACAGCTCTGAAGAATTGTAACTTTGTAACTCATGGTTACAATAATGTAAGTATACATACTATATTGTATGGTTCTTAGACCTACACACTTCAAGTTTAAGCTGACTGGAGTTAATTGCTCTTGTGATACACTAAACATAAGTGATGATTGTATTTTGTGGCATCAGGTCAAATATACAAAAAGGTTTATGCAAGTAAGCTTCCATTGACATTTTCCAAATACAGTATTTGGTTAGATGGCCTAATAACACTAGGAACATTTTAACTCAAATCTTGACATTTTTATGTAGATACTCAAAGATGTCCTTCATATTTGTGGTGACGGGCACTACAAATTTGTAGTGCCCGCGATAAAATTAATTATATCCAGGAAAAATATAACAAACTACAACTCAATGTGTCCAATAGCAACATCTTACCTTGTCATTTCGCTCACAGAGAAACTTTAGTTTTTGTGCTTTTTTGTGCATGAAGACTCCATCCAAGTGGCCTGTCTCCACTGAACGAATTTCAATAGCCTTGTTGCCCCATCCCATTATCTGGCCAGTGCCAATGAATGCTACAGATGTTGGCATTTCTCCCCATTGTAACATCATATTCTTGGTTACCTGCAAACAGAAATGAATGTTAAAATAAAAAATTTCCTTATTCTGTACAGTATTAATGGAGTGTAACTTTGACTGTTTGAAAGTCTTTGACGCCATCCCACACCAAGATGTATATACAAGACAGAAATGAACTGGAAAAACAGCTGATACAAACTACCTAACAGGAAGAAAACAAAGTACTGTACTATAATCACAAGAAATGCACGTTCAAAATGGAGAGGAGTAGAGAATCAGGATTGGATTTCCTATTGTTCCTGGACCTGAGAAAATGGATTCATTCATATCATCATTTGCAGATTATGCTATGCTAATGAGAAGTATAAAAATAAATGAGGGCTTCAAGAGTGGTCAGACATATGGATACTAGAAACAACATTTATTTAAGTTACAAAAATGAGGGAAAGAAATAGAGCAGATAACAGTACTAACTGACATTAGAGCAACTATAATCTTCAGAAAGGTTAAAAAAAAAAAATACATTCTCATGCCAGAAGCAAATAGAACAACAACAGTAATGTAGGCAAAATTAGCAGACATAAGAACATGCTATTGAAACAACAGAACACTTATGTACTACCTGGGTTAACCCTTGGACAAAAATTTATTAAATCTTCACATGATAACTGCATTACCCTGTGAATCAACAATTTACAATAACTGCTGTCTAAGGGTTAAACAAGCCCTAGAGTATGTGACAATGGCATGAAATCCACACATTGAAATGCAAAAAAGAAATTTGAAAAGGTTTAAAGATTTGCTACATTACTGGTCCTGGAAAGAGACTGGAGCGATGTGAACAGGTTAAATGAATTACAGCTGTAAAAAGTGGAGCGAAGAATGTCCCAAGGCAATGTGGCCACAAAATACAATATACTGAGAGAGATTAATGGGAGAAGAACACTCTTCTAAATGAGAAGTAGGACAAGAGAACAGGTTGAAACTAAACAAATAAGCCACGTGACATAAGACCTCCTTTAGTGTACAAGTAATTAGAATGAACTGTATGAAGAGGCCATTTGAGGCCAGTTCAATCTACAGTTTTGAATGTAGATAAAACATGTATGAAATTTAGGTTAGGCTGTACCAGATGCCAAAAGTGAAGAGGTGGCTCTGAAAAACTAATCATTTATAGTTGGGTTAGGTTTACACAAAGTTACAGTAAATTATTTACCCAAGAGAAAGTCATAATAAAAACAGAAATATTTGTAATTATGAACTGTATACTCAAGAAATGAAATTTGAACATTTATTAATAATTTTAAAATCATTACAGTTGTCATACTCAGAATAAGAAACTATTTCAACTTATACAAATCACCACAATAATGACTAAACTAAACAGGTGTACTCAAACTTTACATTTTACAAATGAAATCACCCTTAATTATTGTGTAATGACTGCCACATTCTCTTTAAATCTGAGTTTGATACACAAGCTCTACAAGCTATGCTACGTCATTCATAGCAGCATAACACTTTCATACCAATTCTTACTCCATCCTATTGATAATTTTTCCCACTTCATTGAGAGCTATTTAGTAATTGCTAAGTAAAAGTTCACAAGACAGTTTACCTTTCCATAAGTGTTTACATAAACACCCTCATTGTCATAACAGATGAGCAGCTGAAGACCATTGCTGTTAGGCAGTGTGACTATTGTGTGTGGAGTGATGTTACCTTGGATCTGAAAATAATAACAAATCATGTAACATTTGCTTAATTTTCCATGGGTCGTATTTTCTCTGGACACTACCCCTACGAATGCTTCGTGCCCATGGCAGGTAGTCACTATGTTTTTACAATAAGGAATGGCAAGTGAAACAAGTATAGAATGTCAGAAAGGCTACACCAGAAGAGTTGTTAAATAAAATAAAATATAATTTTCATTAGAATAAATAATATATGGTAAAGGTGAAATTTCTCTTACACTAACTGATGCTACAGACTAATTATCAGATAAATTATTAAGAGTGGAACATTTAAGTTAATGTTTGTTTAATAATGAATAAAAAAATAAAGTATGATTAAACATCAGAAAAGAGCACACAATACTTCCTACTAAGTCTTAAAGTTTTGTATCGCTCTGTATAATATGGTGATGTAATAAAATATGCTGATCCATAATAGTCTATAGTAATACATTGTTGTTGTTTTAGATTCAGCTACTCGGAACAAAAGTTTCAAGTAGCATGAGCTATGGTGAGCCCGTAGTGGAGCTATATGCATGGTTCCTGATGGTAATACAGTTAGTGTAGGAAAACAGGGTCAAGTCCTGCAAACCTCTAAATTAAATTTTTCACAATATAAACCTGCAGTACTGTACTGTACTTGAATATTATTATTTAACCCTTAAATTGTTCGTCACCCTCAAGTGATATACCGACAGTGTGCCTCTTTGTCTGTGGCAGATTAGATGTGACCTGTAATATTCTGAAGTTCTAAAGAATCTATGTGATGTCATTTGACACTAGAAATCTTTGGTGATCATTTGCCATACTAGAATAAATTCTGAAAGTCTTAGTCAAAAGATGGGCAGCATGTGAGGTGAATCACCAGCCACTGACTCATGCCAGTGCCAGCAACCACAGATGCCAAGCAAAATTTCAAGGACTTGTGTGGACCTGAGAGGTATTAGTGATGATGATAACTTATTACAAATAGTGAACTTGGAAATTATCCCTCAGTATATGACAACATTTCTTCACCTGGCTATAGCTAAGCTAAAATAATTAGAATTTTTTTCACCAACATCAGAAAGCAATGTATGAAAACAAAGGAAAAAGAATTTCAGATTTTTATATTTTGTGTGTTCCAGGAAATAGACCTAATTTATGGCGTGCAGTTAGGTTAACTCTCCTACCACAAATACTGTACATAATGAAGTGCAAAACACTTTACATGTAGAGATGGAAGAACGTTGTCCAAAAAGTACATAAAACACAAAATAATTATGAGAACGTCACAAGGTCAGAGTTTGGTATTTTGAGTAATAAAATAGTTTCAAATAAATTATTTGGATCTGTTGAATCATTTATGGGAGTGTTTTGGTAGTTTCAAGGCTTCAATTCTTGTGAACCCAGAAGTTGCCTGTAAGGCTTCACTGATCCATAATAGGCAGACAACCAGTCACCAAACTAGTGACTTCAGTCTATCTGCATTTGAATAAATGAACTGTTTCAAAAGCAAGTGTGTCACTGTGGCAAATTTGAAGTTTCTAAAGGTGTTATTGTATAGGCAGAGACCTGCCATAGTTTTGGTTGACATCGTAAGTCTTATTAACCTGCACCTAGTCCATCCTTATACCCACAAGTGTTAATTCTGTGCTCTTAGGTGTATTTGGCACAGGGAGGTTGAAGCTGTGTGGCTACTCAACAATGTCAAGCACAGCTCTATAATACTTAAAACTGTTATAGGTGGTGGTGTTTGCACATATTATGGGAAATGGAATTATGTATCCCTAACTCATGTGATAAAACTTACATGCTTGGGAAGATAGATGTCATAGACCTGTCCCGAGTCGACATCTACTGCATGGAATCCCTGGTTGGAGCCATACACCACCTTGAGACGTGACCCTTCCTCCACAGTTAGATCCACCAAGCATGGTTTCTGAACCAACTCACCAAAACTCTTCAAGAGAAACCAATACATTAATAACTCAAAATATAAAATAATAAATGTTTAATTGCCCCTTATCTTAAACTGCACGCTAAAACCTGAAGACTGAAGAGAGGCGGGACCATGGAGCCAAAGTTCAACCCCCGCAAGCACAACTAGGTAAGTACAACTAGGCGAGTACTATCATCATAGCCAGATACTAAAGAAGATTGGTGATTTAATAACAAAAGGCTACACATTACAGTAATAAGAACAAATAAATGAAATATTTATTTTTCATTTTATTTTCATTTAAATAATAAATGACTAATTTTCTTTCTATAAATTCCTTAATAGATTTCATGGCAAAATGGCTAAAGAATACATAAATGCATCCAAATTCTATCCATCTATGTCATAAGAATTTTACTAATGAGTAGTATTTTAACCTAATACCATACAATATTATTGACTGGCTTATAATGTCTAAACAAAACATGTTTTATAAAGTACGTTTGTTAATTATATAATTTTACATGATGGTAATAAGATGACAAATCTTCATAACACACACACATGCATTGCATTGAAATTACAATGGCATAAAACATCAATGAAAATCATTTTGAGGCAATGGAGAAACACCTGCCTGAACTGTCTGGGAGTCACCAGAACTCAAGTTCAAGTCACTCCATTGCCTCAATGTTTTTCACATACAATGAATCTTTGATTTTTCACAGATTCTTGGCAATCTGCACTATTTAGACATTTCAATTGTATTATGATATAAAGAGCCATCTGAGTGTTTGAACAAGGAAAGTGTTGGCAAGTTTCAAAGGTTGAGAGCAGCTTATTCCATATATAGCAACCTCTAAAGTTGATGAACAGTTTAGACAATGGCATAGAGACGAGTGAGCATGTCAGCTTCTATTGTCAATTTGAACTAGTCCTCTGAGCATTCTCTCTCCAGTTGCATGTGACTGGCAAGTATATAGGGCCATTCAGACATCTGTGTACAAAGAGTGAAATTTATACTTTAATGATGTTAAGAGAAGTTAAGCAGAGTTGAGAGCAGTGTTGTCCTGTCTGTCTGTTTTTCATTTACATTAGTATTATACCTTTCTTGTAGGTCATCTAAAGTTTTCTTGGTGTCAGTTCTGCATTTCCTCCTACAATATCATTTTGGCCAATGCTAAGTTTGTTTTATGCTCACCGAGTTAGGTCATCAGACATCATTATTCTTACATCTTTAATATGTTGCCCTGTTCCATGAGACCTGACTGTCTTGTATCCTGTTATTAATGCAAATTTAACATTTTATTTAATACCTTTGTACTCCTGAATGGACAGATTCATACCAAAGTATAATACTACCAACCAAAATTTCAATGCATCTATAAGTTTACTTTATTTAAATTAGTAAAAACATAATACAATTAATAAGTCCAACCATTCCTTCAGGCCACTTCATGAATCATGAATGCAAAAAGTATTAAATACAGTACCAGATATCTTTGGTGCTGGAGCTCATAATCACTCGGAATATTTCTTCCTTAAATTGCTGCAACTTTAATTGGATGCAACCTGGGATAAGATTGTTCTTTGACTCTTGATCAAAGTTTTATGCTGTTTCCAACAACTTGGCCAACAGTAACATCACACCACACATGGTTCTCCAGCCTTCTGCCAAGTGGCCATAAAACAATTTTTCTTCCAGTGTCAGCATTAATCTGTCTCGCTGAATAGACAACATATTACTAACTCTGAGAATAAATCGTGCTATTCTTACCTTAAATGCCATAAATTTGTGGTAGGGTTTAGGTGCCCAGGCGTATATCTCAATTGAATCACGCAGAGCAATCACCAGGAACTTAATTCGCTCATACTTCACAATTTTGAAGTGTACTGCACCATGGAGATCCCCAACATTGATCCAACCATTCCGCCGTTCAACTTGTTGCTGCAGGGAATTTACAATTCGACATATTTAAAATGTAACACTTATCACATGGCCCTAATCAAACTTTACAAAATTTTCTAAACATATTCAACAGTGCGAATTCAGTTTACATAAATCTAAAGAAATTTTTAAAAGCCATATTTTTATATTATTCTTGCAATAAATAGCCTGAGGTTTTGGTTGATGAAGCACACTTAACAGTAACCAATTCATTAATTATCAAATACATATTAAAATCCAAGTGTTGTTTTCACAGCTGTATTACTAACTCAGGCTCATCATGATGTTATTCAATTACAGTGAAGTATCTCACCAACACATTATCTCATGACCCTTGCCAATGAAGGGGGGTTTTCCACTATATGAACATGTGTGTGTTTTGCTTTTTTGGGTTCCAGTACTGTGAACTGATTGCCTTGTATACAACCCAGGCTATTTTATAAATTATTAACAGTAAACTGCATCTAATAGATAAAATAGAGGTGTTAAGAATAGCTAACATTAATAAAGACAGAAGGAAATTTAAAAGTTTCAATGAATTATTAAAATCTTCAATGAAGTGTTTCAAAGTGTATTCATACAAATTGAGGATTTGACAGCACCAGATATACATACAATGCATTTGTCAGCATTACTGGACATGCAATAGCTAGTTATGTCTTACAAGGCATCTAAACAAACAACTGTTCATGTACTTGAGCAGTAATCTGGCAGTAGGGCAAAATGAACTCTGGATTCTGCATGTTCCCATCAACTTAAGTAATAACATATTATTTTTCAATCCTCCTTACAATATAGAAGCCCATCAGAAATACCAACCAACAAGGTTAACACTGAAGGACGACAAAGTACTTCTATGGGAGACGGAAAATGACGACAAAAACGTAAAGTAACGCTCTCGTGCCTGAGCTTACATTAATTACCTAGGCTTAGTCTATCTAGAGCTTTAATATATATGAAATATATTTGGCCTAGGTAATGTTAATAAGTTAGGCCTAAGACAGACTAGGTAAGGGTTTTTGTTCTAGTAATATTTTGTAGCACTTCTGCATGACCATCATTTGTCATCTGCCAATATGACAAATTGTGGACATGGTTTTGCCAAATCAATATTTTTTAACCTATCCCCTTCTGTGGTTATATGCAGTGCTTAATTGGTTCTTGCCCATACATACTCTTTCCACATGGAAAAATTTACTTCATTATTGTTCAGTAAAAGTAATAGGAAAAGCACTACCCTTCTTGTATATTGGTATATACCAAGAGAAAAATTCTCACACGTTTATGATGGTCACATCAATATGTAACTATGTAGACTTTACCAAGGCTCCCAAAAGCAACTTTCACTCATTCTATCAAAAACAAAGTTATATAACAATCCCTGCACCTTGCTTGGACACACTGCATCATCCATTCAAAAGTCACACAGACATTATGATATTACACATCCTTGAGGCACTAGCATCTTTTATTTCAGGATATTTATAATTCCTCTTAAACAAGCATTAATTTATAGTACTGAACAGCTTCCCTCACAAACAACAGAGAGCTCCATTCACAATAAATGCATTGCTATGCATTGTGTAATAAGCCTTCTAAAAATCAACAAATGAAGTTAAAATTCAAGTAGCAGATGCTTGATCCCAGCCTGCTACCCACAAGTTTACTTGCATACCATGTACCCTTAGTTTACTACTACCCCAAAGTCTAGATTTTATATGAACATATGTACAGTATTAATGTACTGAACTTGAACACAAGTATATAAAACAAAGAAAACTCACAGCATCTGTTCGGAGAATTTTGGACTTAAGCCAAGAGAGATAATAGACTCGAACACGATTTTTCTTTCCGGATATAGTCACCAATATATTTTGGTCAGAGAGTACTTCCATTTGTTGAAATCGTCGCCTAGAGATTAGTTGATACACTTTGCCGACGCCCGACCGATCCAAGAGCATCAATCCAGTCTCGGTACCAATTAATAGGTTAACACCTGGAAATGTTGAAATTTCATTCATAAAATGATACTCCACAACACAGCAAGAATATATGTTTAGTTGTGACTATCCCTAATAACCTACATATGGGAGGAGCATAGCCCAGAGCACAATATACCAGAGGATAAACAGGCAGTATCCCAGAGCTTCTGGGAAGTTTATCCCAAGGGGTGACTAGGGAACACAATAGGCAGGCTTTATTAACACTCAAAGTGCATATCAGATAATGAATTAAGTGTTGTTGTATTCAAAATAAGTAGTGATGTTCAGTAGTAGTGATATAACCTTGGCTTAAGGTAACCTCAAGGTGATTGTAAAGAAATACTACAGTAATGGATTTAAGCAATACTATATCTATCTATCAGAAAACAAGATACGAGACCCTAGGTAGCACTCATTTCACTTCCAGAAAGTTTTATAAAGAAAAACATTTATCTGGGAACCACATACTGTGCATGTAACACCTGCCACGACAATAAATCCTGGCAATAACACTGTCTTATTTTAAACCAAAGACTAAAATGGGAATTAATTTAATTTTCTTTGTTATCTTAAATACTCACCCCATAATGATGCACAGAGAATTTCTGAGTTGAACCTCTTCTTGTACTTCCTAATTTCCGGGGTATCGTTGACCTCGTGTGATGTTGGTGCAACGTTGATACTAATGTGTGATTCTCGTCGTGGTGGTTCTGTTCCCCCTGCACCAAAGCCGAACGTCATGAACGACCTCTGTTTAATCTGAAGTTGAGGAGGAGTACCCTTACCTACTGCTTGTCGATACTGTAAAAAGACAGACAATTATGTTTCATAAATATATTGTCAGCAAAAACTATTAATTACAAGTTCACATTAAATAATTCTAAATGATCTACCCTATATTTAAGTTAATGTATAAATACTGTAATAAGCTCTACCCCATCTATGGCTCTTGTAATGATCAATCTGTGCCATGTTTAAAGCAGGATGGCACATGCAAAATCTTCAAACACTATAGCCATTGGCTGGCTTCACACAAAATTCTTTTGTGCGATAAAAAATAAAAAATCCAAAGCTGTAAGAATTTATTATTAAAAAATTGTGAAAACTGATTTTGCTATCATATAAGTACCACTTGCTGAAAATGGGACAAAATTGAAATATGTGAAATGGATTAAAATTGTTACAGCAATACAGTAAGCAGATGCAAAGAAATGAAGATGATAAAAAGAGAGGTGAAAAAATATACTGAAATCAGAAAATATAAATTTTCAGAGGAAAGCATAGATAAGGTTCTTTAAATTACACCCTGTCCTGGCCACTGCATGAAAGTTTAACCACTTACAAAAATACAGAATATTATGAGGGATTAATTTGATTTAGTTAGTCTGGATATTCAGATTTAATTTGAAATCAATTAAGCTGAATACTTTTTTTTATGTACAGTATGACAGGAAATAAAATGTGAGGAATGGAATAACTTTTTAAGAACAGGTTAAAAGAAAATGTGTAGGGATTATTAAGAAACTATGAATGGTAACAAATAAGGCAGAATGGGGGCAATGATGACTTCTCATATTGCAGCTCAAGGTGGTTGAGTGAGAAATTCAAGTTTGAAGAAGGTAGCAATCATAACTGCATATATGCCATATGAGGAGAGAAGCAGGTATGTACTATTAAAAGAAAGCATTAAGCCTAAAAGGCTATAGCACTGTCTGTGATGACAGAGATTAGAATGGTAATATTTTGTTGGAGGTAGTTGAGAGAATGATACCTAGGTGTTCTAGAATAATGGGAATAGACAATCTGAAAGGTAAAGTGAGAACAGTTCCCAAGAATAATATAATGGGTGGAAATGGTGTCCCATGAAAAATGACATTTGAAAAATAAGAATATATTGTACAGAAATCTGCACAGAACAGAATAAAGCACAAAAACAGAAATAGAGTAACTGTCTATACTGCTGGTTGAGATAATGTGTGTGTTACAGGGCGATCTTGAACCTACTGTTGATGTGACGACTTATACTGAATTTTGTAACTAGCTCAAGATTGTAACTTGCTTAGCTAAATGAATTGTGGGGTTCAGTCCCTGAGCCCATTATGCAACCCATCCTCTTAAAAATAACGTCACTTTTGGCTCGGATGCACACTACTGTATGGCCAAATTTGGACGTAATTTGAAATGAAATTGACTCACAAAAGTGACGTACTGTCCCGTTTTCTGTTTGAGTCGTCCGGCTTACGCGGTAAGGTTAGAAGAGGAAACTTTCAATTAACGTTTTTCATAACGTTTTGAAACTTTATGAGAATTTCCTGCCCACCTAACCTATTAGAGGACCCTTAACTTACTGTTGTTGAAAAAAAAAATTATTTTCATTTTTTTTTCATTTTCAAATTACGTCCAGTTTCGGCCATACGGGCAAACGACCAAAAGCGACGTTATTTTTAAGAGGACAGGTTGCATTATGTGCCACTGTAACCCTTTCCACTACTGCCCACAAGATGGGTATGGGGTGTATAATAAATAAACTAAACTAAACTGGTAGAGGGGCTGTGAGAGCAACATCTGAAGGTTTGTCATCACATGTTAGTGTCAAGGTTAAGTAGAAAAATGATGATTGACACTCTCAAAGATCCAAGAGGTGAATAATTAAAAGTTGAAATGTTGAGTGAAAAAGAAATAATCATTAAATATATACAAAGAAGAGATGGCAGTAAGCAATTATGAACACATGAACTTTTGTGACATGTGATATGTATACTGGGAATGTTTATTTACTTTCTTGGCATTCTTAACCAAAGTGGAGAAGAATGAAATCAACCGCTTTCTGGGATAACAAACTGGCAAAAACTGTTGATAAGAAAAAGTGGATTTTATGAGTGCAAAATAAAGAGGTAATAAAAGGGAGTCTGATGAGAGCAAAAGGTATGTGAAAATATTAGTTAAGCTGAGAAAGTGAGAAAATAAGACAATATATAAAAATGGCAGACAGTTATCAAAAGCAGGAAATTCTCTTTGCGAGAATTAAGGAAGTGTAGCAGGAAAACAGGCAGATGGGTAAATGATAACAAATGTTAAGTGAAGAGTTAATTAGAAGTACACGGAGAAGGGGAAGGGAACTATCAGGAGAAAGCACCAAGTCAACTTGGTGCTTGACTATATAGCACTTAGAAGGGATCAGGGTAAGGATTTAGGATGGGACGGGGGCAAGGAATGATACCTAAACAATTGGACGGTCGGGGTTTTAAGTACATAGAGAGAATACTTTGAAGATGTAATATGTGCAAATAATGAAAGAGAATGCTAATGTGAACACTGATGGTTTGATAGTGTTCAAGACAGTATGACAGCTGATACATTTATGGAAGAGACAAGTACATCAGTTAGAAAGTTAAAAGGTGTAGAAGCTGTAGGTGGTGATGAAGTACAGTTTCTTGCACAAGTTATGTAGGCTGCGTGCCAAGGGCATGCCTCAGTTATTCGAGCCATGTTTTACAGTAGTGAGCTAAGGAGTCCCGCAGTCCCCGTGGTGTAGTGGTTAAGACACTCGCCTGGCGTTTTGCAAGCGCTTTAGCCTGGGTCCGTATCCTGGCCGGGGAGATTTAGTGAGCGACAATCCTTAAATATAGCCTCTGTTTACCCAACAATAAAATGGGTACCTAGTTGTTAAACGATTTGCCGGGGTCGTATTCTGGGTAACATATGATTAAGGACTTGCCCGAAATGCTACGCATGCTAGTGCCTGTACAAGAATGTAAAAACTCATATTTCATTTGTTTATATATATATATATATATATATATATATATATATATATATATATATATATATATATATATATATATATATATATATATAATGCTAATGTGAACTAAAAATATATAATGCTAATTTAAAACTAAAAAATCAATACAAAAATATTAGTAAAAAGTCAAATAGGTCACTAGGACTAATTTATCGTAGAGTTACTACAATTATAATATATATATATATATATATATATATATATATATATATATATATATATATATATATATATATATATATATATATATATATATATAATAATAATAATAATAATAATAATAATAATAATAAAAAGGGAGCAAACATTTCCTGGAGGGTTTGCTCACTTTCCTGATTATGTATTCCAAAGTCCTAAGGGTCCTGCTAGTTTCCTTTTGGGTATTTCGTTTCCCTTTTCACATCCCCAGGCCTGAGATATGAGTGTTCTAGTTCTTTGAATGGCTTTCCCATCAAGCTGCTTTTCCTTCATACTGGGTGTTCTTTGGATGCCAGGATTGGATATTTGCCATTGTGCCCAAATTTCCCAGGTATAGTTCCAGATTTCTTCATATCAAATAGTACCACAATCTTAAACTTTCTTCTCTAGCACACAAACATAGTCACATTCTTTAGCAAAGCCTCCTCACTCTCAGTAAAAAAATACAAACATGCCAAAAACAACTCAAACATAAGGAAAGTCAATTTTGAACGATTGATTTTGGAAGTCAATTTACGAATGATTGATCACTGTGTAATGTAATTTGAGTACCTTGTGGAAAAAAAATGGCCAAAAGACAAATGGTTGGCATATCAAAGGAAAAAAGTGTGAGGAAATGAGAGAGAGAAAGACAATCAAAAATACAATGGGAGACAGAACTCAGGGGAAGTCTCCCACTGCAAATAATGAACTTCTATGAGAAACATTGGGAGGCAGCTGGCAAATTTGTCCTTCAGAGAGAGAACAAAGACAGGCATGGTTTAATCATGGATGTAAGGAATCAAGTCACATATGCATGAAGGCAGTGAAAATTACAAGAATAAAAGAAGTTTGCCTTTACCTCTCAAACTAACCCATCCATTTAGACCATATATTAAGGGGCCAAGGAGACACTACACAACCAAACATTAAAAGCCTATAACTCTTTAAATTCTACAACACTGCTTTGTGATTAGTCAGCCAAGTGTTTTTCATCTAAATCCATGAAGGAAGCATATAACATGCTGTCCTTTGTAAGAAATCTTTCAAGAGCCAATCTCACAGTAAAAGTCAAATTTGTACAACTCTCCTCTCATCATGCATGAATTTACCTCTTTTAAGAGATTCCACAATATACCCTTGTATACACTTGCTGAGATACTAAGTAAACTACACTCTGTAAGTCCCACAGTCTTCTCTACTGGCTTTGCCATATATATACTGTATAGGGATTACAATGACCTTAGGCCAAACATCTGGTACCTCACTCTTCTGTCACACCATCAAACATTAGCCATTTTGTCCACCATCACCTCGACCTTATACTTGAACATATCCAATGTTACTACATCTACAGTATACCAGGAACCTTTTCACTCTTTAACCTATACATAACTTCCCTATTCTATACTTCTTAGTTCCACTGGTTCTATTTCATCTACTTTCCTCATTCCAAAATTTGAAATTATCACTATTTCTTCACCATTCATAACCAGTAAACTTAGAATATTCACTCCATCTCTTGGCAACATTATTCACTTGTCAACACTCAATCACAACTTCTATCACTAATTTACCTTCCCTTTCCCCACAATGACTAGCTCTTAAATGCTGTATCAAATGACTTCAGAGTTCTACAATGTTCTTACCCACATACATATTAACACAAAAAATGGTGTAAAAAAAAGTTATAGAAACCTTACACAAGAGGTAAACCTACAACATAGCTAAAAAAAAAAAATTGTGTCTAATTATATTTAAAAGGGTAATACATAGGAAAAGAGCAATATACATAATCAAATAATGATGTATAATATAGCTCATGCAGGTTTGTTATTGGCATTAGCAATAGCCTATAAAGGAAAGTCCAATTACAGGGTCAATACATGAGGTGGGAGTGTATCAGCAGCAGAATGAGAAGCAGGTGTACAGTGTACCGGAATTCACTACTTTGTCAACATTTGCCTTTATTATATAGCAACAAACTATGGTATCAATCCACACTTAACATGTCACCCACATAATACCAATACTCAGTATATTCAATGCTGATAAATTAGAAAATAGTGTGAGATAGCAGGTTTTAGCCTGACTTGGGAGAAGTTATGGATGTGTTAAGAAGGTTCTGGGAGAAGACCTCCCAGAGCCTACTCCAGGTACACTCTTAGAGATGCAGAAATTGTAGATGACATTAGCTATCTCTAAGCTGAAGTTGGATGAAAAAAGTAGTTACCTGAACTGTTGGTCAAATTTATCTATTCACTATATTTGTAAATATTGGTTATATGCAGAGGGAGAAATATTCAAAAGAGGGATTCTGTTGGTGAAAGGTGTAGGAATTATGAGCTTTACAATTTTGCAGGTTAATGTTATTCATATGAGATTGAAGTGCAGTAGTGCACTAATCAATGGCAATAATAACCCACTATCTTGAAAACACAAGGAAACAGACTGAATATTTCAGTCCCAAACCTAGACCCACTTCACTGCTGAAGAGGGTCAAACTTTGGGACCAAAACTTTCAGGCTACATTTCCTTCCGTTTTTAAAATACTGTAGTGGGTTATTCACATACCGTATTCAAATATATGCTGCATCTACATATGATTAAACAATGCATCATTTATTTAAGACTGCCAAGATTTTCAGAGATGAAGAAATATCTGAAGAATGTTGCTGAATCCCAAAACAAAAATTGAAGCAAATTAAATCAAAGAAAAAGTTCAGCATTAAACGTTACTAAGAACACTGCTCAATTTCTAAGTGTTAACAATAATAATAAATTATGTTTGGTAGAAGATAAATGATAGAAGATGCAGCAGTGAAGTAGGTGATTAATAAGGCAGAAAGTGTTGCATGCTCACCATACTACTAGTTCACACAGGGTACACTTGTCAACCAGATACTGTACTTACGTGTTAGTGGCGATGAGACGTCTTCTTGGGTTAGTTACTCAGCACCACATTCAACAGTTAGTCCGCATGCAAGACAAATGGATCACATCACCATGTATCTTACACTTGGCCTTCACTTTATACATTACATGTATTAACAATATTTATTAATCATTTTTTGCAGTATACATCATAAAAAAATAATCATATATATCTAGACAGGGAGAGAAAGTGCAATGATGTACGGTATGGTACATCTTATAGAGTTGAGCTCTAAGCACTGAGCTCAGTATTATATCAACAAGACTGGGAAAATATACTTTGTTGCACATGCAATGCAAGCTTTGTGGGAGTGCAAACAGAAAGCCTTGGAATAATATATATACAGTACAATCAAATCTGATTTTCTGTGACTAGTTATGTTACTGTACCATCAAATGTTTTGTAAAGTGATAAATACTGTAATTCACTATTACTTTGTGTATAAGTAAAAGCAATGTATATATTTTGAAATATAAAAAATTATTCTAAGATTTATTTTTGCAGTTAATTTTTTTTTTTTTTTTGCATAAAATTGACTCTGTATAGGATAATACTAATTCAATAGCTTCCACGAGATGCACATTAAAGTTCATGATTAAATACGCAAGATAAAAATTTGATTTTAATCTTCGATATCTAATTGATAGAAATACATATTCCTGAGCAATCATTGACTGGTTAATTTCTGTGTCCATTCCACATGCTGACAACACAGGTCATGCACTGCTTCACTTCCTCATTACCCACACAACTCCCACTTAATCCTTCTCTTGTCTATGTTCCTCACTGCTACAATGCTGCAGTTTCTCCCATCCTGTACCCTTGATGCCCCTTACTTTACCCTGTCTCCAAATATGACCACACTCTTTCCTATACCTTTCTTTTCCCATGTGGTGTTTACAAGAAGTTTGTAATTTCCCGTATTTGATGCATGAAACAGATGCCGTCTACACAATTTTCCTGCATTTAGTGTACTTCACAGTCAATTTTGTATCTTTCCCACACATAGTTTTACTCATATTCATATTATTGTGGAAAAAGGTACATTTATAATTTGAATACCTTTGGAAGTAGAAACATCAACTAGAAAACTAAATACATTCCTCATTTGTTGGTCTAAATACTGGTTTGATTCTTGCTCACACAAGGTATTAGCAGCTTTTTGACTCCATGTACTACATAAATAAAAGAAGTAATAAATTGGCAGTGTAATATCCTAGTTATCAATGATAAAAAAAAGAACAATGAGACTATATAGAGTATATTGCTCTCCAGGTGGAGCAGGTCGTGGCCCGAGACCAAAATACTAAGCTAACTCCATCTTCTTTTCCCACGAGCGAGTTATGCTGCGATATATATACTGTATAAACAATAGTTGACTTGTTTTCCTCTACTATTACTCATGTCTACTCATGCATCTGACCCATCTTTTCTTCCAGTATCACTTATATTCACTTGTGCTTATCACTCATATTTTCTTCCACTGTCACATATGTCTTCTCGTGAACATGATCCACCTATTCCCCCACTATCACTTAGGTCCAACTGCCGATAAACCATGTTTGAATTCACAGGAGCTATAAGTATGAATGACAGCCATGCCTTACATATATTATTATTATATGTAAAGGAATAGATTTGTCCATCAAAATGGACATTATACACTTCAATCATAAGATAACGTATGTCGACCTTGCTAAAATGATACCATATAGGCTAACTGAAGAACTGCAATTATCACCTGATCAACTATCTACCACATAATCTTAAGTCAATCACATCCAGCCATCACCAGATGTTCAGTACCTAATCCTGATACTGTTATCAATAACTTCTTTTTCAGCATCACATATCTCATTAATACATTCATTGCCACCACACACTCATGGCAATACTTGCAATAAGTGCAAGAGAGCACCACAACACCAGCAGGTGTAAATGCCTCATAAAATAGCTGAGAGAGCCTAAAACCTATATCTTGGTTACAATAGGCAGTTAAACAAGCACATATCCTCTTGCAGATCTTGGAAGAGGATATGTGACACACCATGGTGGAACCTGTGTCCAACACACCCATGGTGGAACCTGGTGTCCAACACACCCATGGTGGAACCTGGTGTCCAACACACCCATGGTGGAACCTGGTGTCCAACACACCCATGGTGGAACCTGGTGTCCAACACCCCATGGTGGAACTTGGTGTCCAACACACCCATGGTGGAACCTGGTGTCCAACACACCCATGGTGGAACCTGGTGTCCAACACACCCATGGTGGAACCTGGTGTCCAACATGCACAGTGTTAACCCTGCTCTCTAACACACAATGATGCATGAGTTGTATAAAGCACACCTGGTAACACCTGCCTCTGCATAACCCCTCTTATCATATTGGCTCCAGTATACCATTTACATGAAGTATACTATTTCTCTGGTTCTTTCCCTTCCATTACCTACAACTCCACTTTTCTTTTGTACTTTCAAAAATGCATAAGTAAATTATCATCATTATGCCATATTTGAGTATTGTTAACAATATTCAATTTAAATATTGTACCTGTATTACAAAATTTTGCCAGAAGCCAATTCTGTTTTTCAATGTTAATTTCTCGCACGTGCACTCTCAAACTTGCTGATGCATCAATGTCCTTTAAGCAAGTATAATTAGAATGTATTTAAGATAATTTGTTATCCTTGTCCCATTTTCCACTCTCATGGGGTGGGAGCCACGAGCTAAGAAAGAAGGGAGGGAATGCTCATCTTCCGAGTGCATCATACACACTACATAGCCTCATGGAGAGCTAAGAAAGAAGGGAGGGAACGCTCATCTTCCGAGTGCATCATACACACTATATAGCCTCATGGAGAAACACATCATACACTGACTAATTATCCACACCAACACTCCCACCAACTACACTGTATAAAACATATATATATATACATACTCTATATATTTAAATTACATAATTGTAACTACCTGTAATTTGATTATTGCCCTTACAAATTACAAAATACCTTCACTGGCATTATAATACTACTATTATAATGCACAATAATTTCAGAATAATATATAAATCTTCTATCATGAAGTTACATAAAATACTTCCTCTCCCTCTTATAAGGATGCTGCAATAGATGATGAACTTAACAAACATTACAGCAAATAACAGGCCAATCTGCAAGTCTGACCTAACTTCACCATTCCTATCTATCTCCTTTCTTAACCCCTCAAAAAGATAAGCAATCAAAAGAGCAATTTCAAGGCAAGCAATGAACCATCTTTAATCAGCAAAGCACTGCAAAAAAATTATTTCAAGCAGTTTGTATTTAAGTACAGTATTACAAAGAGGCGAGCACTGACCTCCTCGCTAGTGGACTTGTCATGGCGGGATCCATTGGGACTGTTGGATGCCTGTAAATATATGATCTCACTATTATACCTAATAATATGTTTTTTATATAAACATTAAGGATCAGTGAGCAGTAAATACAAGGAATGATAACTGTCAAGTGTTCAACTATACAGTTGGTGGAGGAGGCAAACAGGGTGATGCTGGGGGCCAGTAAGAAAGAGACACCATAGAAGATAAGAGTATGGAAGGACAAAAAAAAATTGTAGGATATCCATTGGCAAAGTGGAGCAAATTAAGACTGGTAGAACATGCCAGAACACAGATTTCTAAGATGATTTACAACATAATATATATACAAGATAAGGTACCATGAGATTACAGTAGTTTTATTTGTTTAACTTATTACATAATTAGATATTGGGTAATATGTTTGAGAAACAGTCTTCCAAGAGCCTCTTATTAAACACTGTATTATAGGAAGTAAGGCCATATTCTGCCAAGAACCACTTAAGGCCAAAGAAAATATAATTTTAAATGCATATAAGAACAAATTAAACCCAAGGCACAATATATATTGAACAAGACATAATATATACAGATATATTTGGTCAATACCTGACAATAACATCACACAGCTATTAACAATATCAACTGACTATTCCATTAATGTACATGCCGCAGACAAACCAATTTCGAACACCCCACACCAAGTCTTGGTACAAAAGCACATGTGTCATTGGTTTTAACAAGACACTAATTTTGCCTTAGTTGACATTTTCCTGCTTAAATAACCCTACAGAATGTTAATATCCAATAAGAATGTGTTAACCCAAAGTGATCACATGCTACAGCTCAAATACACACAAATTCTACACACGTACACATACACACCTTCTCACCTTAACAAGTTAGGCGAGAAGGTGGTGGAGGACAAAACCGTCAGTAATTTCAAAGTATTATATGACAAAGTGTGCTGGGAAGAGGGGACACCATGAGCGTAGCTCTCATCCTGTAACTACACTTAGGTAATAACACATTTTGACCAAAGAGCCAGAGCTCAACCTCTACAAGCACAACTAGGTGAGTACACACACACATGATCACTACCTACAAAATCCTCAGGGGTATTGACAGGGTAGACAAGGATAAACTATTCAACACTGGTGGTATGCAACAAGGGGACACAGGTGGAAACTGAGTACCCAAATGAGCCACAGGGACGTTAGAAAGAACTGTTTCAGTGTCAGTAGTTAACAGATGGAATGCATTAGGCAGTGATGTGGTGGAGGCTGACTCCATACACAGTTTTAAATGTAGATATGATAGAACCCAGTAGGCTCAGGAATCTTTTACCAGTTGATTGACAGTTGAGAGGCAGGACCATAGAGCCAGAGCTCAACCCCATAAGCACAAATAGGTGAGTACACACACACAGTGTTCATTCATATGGAATAAACTAAAGGAGTATGTTGTGGAAGCAAACACAATTCATAGCTTTAAAACTAGGTATGATAGAGAAGTAGGACAGGAGTCATTGCTCGAAACAACCGAAGGCTAGACAGGCAGGATCCAAGAACCAACGCTTGATCCTGCGGGCACAAATAGGCGAGCACACAACATACACATGAAAAAATATATGCATACTGTACATACATAAATAGATACACATGCACGCCTGCAAAACAAATGAAGACACACATACTGTACTTTTTTCTAACTTCTATATGGATCACTAAAAGACACATTAACCATAATTCCACGTATAATTAATTTTGTAAGTGTAAAAATGACTAAATAATTAGAGAGAGAAATAGGAGCACAGCAGTGTAATAAATATGCCCATCGGTTGGCAAGAAATGAATGCCTGAAGATGGCACTGTCTGCTGAAATGTGTCAGGATCTTATCAAAATTTCACATTGTTTCTTTTCAAATTCATTTTTCATCTTGTGTTACACACACAAGGCAGCCCTTAGTTACCTTAGCAACTGCTGCTTGTTCCTCAGACTTGCTTTGCTTTGCCTAGTCTGGTGAAGTTGCTTTCCTTAAACTTCCTAACACCAGTAACCCACTCAGACACTTGCTCCACTTCTCATACTAAACACATTGGTTTTGGTATTGTACCAAGATACACGAGGAATGACATAACCCACTTCAGTGTACAATACATTCTGTACAAGACTGACATTAGCTAGGTTCATCAAAAGATATGAAGAAAATAAACAACAAAAATCAATCCAGATGTAGAAACCAAACGAGTGCAGTACTGAATATGAAAGTTGAGACCAATTTGAATGGATGATGGCAGTTACATTTTATCCTTCAACTTATCTTACTACTATGCAAGCACTCTTACTTCCTACTCTTCTAATTCCTCCTTCATCTCAGTCTCTCCCTCTCATTCTAAACTTTCCCCTTCCCCTGACCACTCCTTCCTCCCACCTCCCTCACACCTTTCTATCTCCCTCGTACCTTATTTATCATTTCTTTTCAATTCGTTTTTCGATACGTTACATCAAGGGCCTGTCATGGATTGAATTGGATTGAGCTTGTGAGGAAGCAAGCACCAAGGAACCACCAATAGGAGCCCTTCCAAAAATTGTAGTTGGAGTAAATAAACATGAAATTCAAGTTGTTTGTACTAAATTACTACTTTTTACTTGAGGGAATCAAATTGCCTAAGATATTCGCCAGATGAAATGCAAGAAATCTCTCCCATCCTGGCAGCTGGAAGTCTACCTGAAAATTCTGACCTGTATGCCCAACATCTTTTATATCCTATTGTTTCTATGAAGAATAAAATCAACAAACATTGAAATAAAAATAAAAATAATAAACCAACCTGTGGTAGGAGATCAGGAAGAACAGAAGAAGTGCGTGAACCTGGGTGCTCGTCCCAGACGAGGGCTCTGCACCACGAGAACGGTCCTGTTGCTGGAGAGTACAGTGTAACAGTCTTAAGGTCTTCCAAATACTTTTACAATTGCTATTCCATTTATGTGGAGCAAATAATAATATGTGAGGAAAAGCTCATATATTCTCTCCTGACATACTGTGTACTTTGTTATCTCAAACAGTCCTCAAAACCATTACAAAAGTAGAGTCTTGCACAAAGTATTAAAACTTCGTCAAATTGACCTCCAGAAAAAATATTATCTTGGATTCTTTTAAACTTAAACTCATTTATCAAAATGTATGTTAGCTTAACCAACATTTATAGGGGTCTTACAGCAAATCACCTTCTTGGGCTTCATAATTATTTGTATTATTTCTGAAGTAAGAGTGTTGAGACAAAATAGGCAGACAATTAAATACAGTATTGTAACAGGAGAAAATAATGCTTTAGTGAGAATGAAGAATATCATCATAACAGATTGGTAATAACCCAATAAGACTGGAGGCAACACTGCGCAAGTGCACACAAGCAGTTAACATATTTCAATAGCTGTAACTTTAAGTCTCATCAAACACATGTTACTCAACACATCAGGAGTCACAGAGATATGAAAGGAATAGATACAATATGTGCAGAGAAAAATAAAAGTAGAAAAAAAAAATTTAAACTCAAAATGTCACCTTCAGACTATGAAGGTATGAGGAAAAGTAAGGTAAAAGTAAAGCACAGTTGTTTAAAGAATTGGCAGCACTGATGGTACATAATACAAGCACAAGAAAAAAGTATACTGTACTGAATATGGTTTGCAAGGTTTCCTCGGGCTAGCGTATCTCCGCATAATAATAGGGCGATACAGTAAAATAATAAAGAGGCAAACATGATTACTAGTATGTAGTTTACATGCAGTCGGTTTTGAGAGTTCTTCTACTTCCCAAGCCCAGCCTGGGGTCAGGCTTGTCTTGTGAAAAGTTGATCTCCAGTTTTAGAAAGCTGGAGCTTGCTGCAGATTTAGAGCAACTTGATGCTTGCAGCAGCTAGCAAGCCTGTACCTTCACTATGACCCGGCTCATCTGTCACCTTCTGCACGAACTTGTCCAATTGCCTCTTGAAAACCTCCACTTATGTTCCAGAAATATTTCATATAATTGAGAGAGGTTGAAGAGCTGTGGAGATGTGATGTTAAGAGTGTTTTCTGACCGTGCCTATGACACAACTCTTGTGGGTCTCCAATATTTTCTACCACATCTTTCTTCTCACCAAGTTGTTATTTAGCTGGCTTTCCAGCATATGTGATATATTTATCCCATGTGATATATTTACTGTATTCTTTTCAGAGGGAACATTTTGAGTGCTTTCAGACAGACCCGGTAATTTTAATGCTTTACTGTAATGAGCCCAGGGAGGAAGGGGGTGAAATGAACACGGTGGGTTATAATGCTGACAGGGGGGATCATAATAAACTGGGGGAGGGGGGGTTGTAATGAACCAGAGGCATTGTAATGATCCCAGAGGGTTGGAATGAACCCAGGGAGATTGTAATGAACCAAGGAGGGGTTGGAATGAATCCAGGGAAAATTGTAATGAGCCCAGGGAGTTATAATGAACCAAGTAGAGTTGTAATGAGCCCAAGGGGGATTGCAATGAAGCATGCAGGTTATAATTAGCTTGGGGGGGGAGTTGTAATGAACCTGGGGGGAGGGAGGTTATACTGAACCCAGTGGGGGGTTGCAATTAACCAGTGGTTAATTGGGCAGTTGAAATGAGCCCAGAGGGGTGATTGTAATAAGCCCAGGGGGATTTAATGAGCCCAGATGTATAATGAACTCTGGGGATGTAATGACCCCAGGGGATGTAATGAGTCCATGGGGGTTTAATGAGCCAAAGGGTCATAATGAGCACAGGGGTTGTAATGAGCCCAGGGACCATAATGAGAATAGGGATTGTAATGAGCCCAGGGACCATAATGAGGATAGGGGTTGTCATAAGCCCAGGGACCATAATGAGTTTAGTGATGTGCTCAGAAGATTCACAATTAAAAAGTCCTGGGTTTGATGTCTGTGCAAAATGGAGATGTTCTGGAGAAGCATCTTTTCACCTGATGTCCCTATGCAAGTGAATAGGTACATGGCATGGACTACATCCTGTGGAAGGTCAGTCACTGACTTTAGGAAGACTTGCTGGTAAATAAGTCTGTCAGTGGGTAACCTTGTGGTGGTGGTGGTGAAGGCGTGTTGTGCTTGTAATGATCATGTGGTAGTGATAGCATATGCTGGTACAAGGTTACTTTGTGTGGATTTAAATACAGTGTATCTGAAGTTATGCAGGTCATATCTTTAATACCAGTTTTGGAAATGCATAGTCAAATTTGACTTTATACTGTAACAGGGTTGTATCTTGTCTTTATACCAGTGTATGCAGGATCTTTCAAATACATTTCTTGTGTTTTAAAGAAAATTATGGATTCTGTTCTTGCAATGACATTTATTGTCTAGCAACTCCTGCTTCCTAGAAATATACCAAGATGAAGCAACATAGGGTAAAAGTAAATGAAACATACAATATTATGTGTGGTGAACTATGGCGAGTCTTCCGGTCAAGTGCACTAAATATTCAGATAACATCAAGGGGGTTAGGAATTCTCATCGAGACTGAAGAAATTGCTAGAAACGTGGGTGGAGGTACTCAGAAGAGGATGCTGCCTAATTTGAAAGTGATCTCTGCTAATGTCTTGGGCATGTAAGAAATCCTAGTACAGGAAGGAGGTTCAACGTCAAGAGGAGAAACTTTCACAGCAAGCATGGGTTGTTCTTCAATTTTATGAATTGCCAACAGCTTCATAATGCTAAATTTTATGGTGAGGCAGATGAGCTGAAGGCTGTTATTGAAGTGTTTAAAGCGGATCAAAAAGGTTGAGATTAGAAGCGCATGCCAAAAGGAATATACATTTCCAGCCAAAAGAAACATGCACCAGACTGGCTACAAGGCTGCAAAATATAGAGTAACTATTCTTCATGGTGGGAATGTTGTGCAGGATTTTAAGCATAAGCCTCTTTTGATTTACCACTCGGTTCCAGAGGATTGAAAGGTCAGTTATAATCTCTTCCCAGTTTAGTGGAAAGCAAATAACACTAGCCTGAATAAGTAAATACTCCTTCAATGACTAGTTTATCTATACCTTTTGCAATGAGGTGAGAGGCTACTGTCATAAGAACAACCTTGCTATAGTTCTTGGGTGTTTATGTCACTCACCATTACCTCACAGCTGCAAGCCATATATCACGGCATCATATCTGCCTTTATGTAGTATTATACCAGGATACAATTTTTTTCCTGTGTAGATATCTGGTTCCCAGCCTGTTGGGACTGGCCATCAGGTCAGGCAAGTTTTAACTATTCAGAGAACACTGCCATGACAGATGCAATTAATTGTATTATGTTTAATGTGTGGCAGGGGATTGTAGGTCTTTTTGAGTATCAGAAAATAGTGCCATGACTCCAGAAAGGTTGGGAACTACAAGTGCAGATGCTACAGTTGGACCAGATAAGCCATTACTTCCAGAAATGTTGAGTTACATCAGGCATACTATCAAGAACATCAAAAGAGCATGGTATGAAAAGAAGAGCACAATCCTGAGTGTTTGTTGGTCCAAATTTTTGAGTGTGCACAAGACATCAGTAGTTTAGATACCACAGCCTTTAAAAGGATTGAGATTGTGAGGTTTGGTCAAAGGTTTGGAGGCGAAGGGTTCAACAATTAACAAGAAAAGGACATCTTGAAGATAACTGAATCCCAAGAGAAAGATCTGTCTGAGGACTTATGGAGCTAACAGAGTTAAGGGAAAAAGAAGAGAGGAGAACAGAACTTCATAAGCACAGCAGATGTCTCTGAAGAACATGGCCAAGACACAAATCATCAAGGTGATGCAGACTGCAACAGAAATAGATTCTAAGCACAATTTGCAAATTGGGAAGGTTCTGAAAAATGCTGACCTTGTAGAGTACACAGTGCACATTAACACAAGAATGTGAAAAACTATACCCAGTTATGCTCCAATAATAGTTAAAAAGACATTGCCTACTAACATCTATGTCCCTCCGTGAGTGCGTCAACACAAACGTACAGTAATGGGAGAACTAAAGAGGATATGTTCACAGCTTGTGCCCTCTTGCCAAATGTTAAGGAAATTGAACTGTAATAAAATATACAATGTACACAATGGCCATGTAAGAACATTATATAAATATAGGCACACCCCACAAATAATTTGTTAAGGATGTAACAAGTACTGTAACATAAATGTGGTCCATGGCCTGTCACAAGACTACATTCAGGAAGGTTGCGATCAGATTGGACTGGGGTACTTTATTGGTACAGTACTGCCACTTGGTGCCAGTCAGAAAAGATGAGGGGAGGAGCAATTTGATAGTTATCAGAATTTGGTAGTTTTCAGGAATAGGTTATCGTTTATAAGTAGCTACGATTGTTGTCAAATCACAATTTGGTCTTTCCCGTCAGTTTGAATATTTTTGGACAATGTTCCCAGACAGAATAACAGCAAGGAAACTAGTTACAAGACACTTCTTTATAGCTGTGCCAGAAACAAATTTACATGCACTGTAGGTGAACATATTACATTGTAGGCATATAGACAGTACTCAATCACTGTTTTTATCAGCTGCATGTACACCAATTGAGTTATTCCACACACACACACACACACACACACACACACACACACACACACACACGTATAAACTAAAGTGAAACAGCAAACATAAAACCATCTAACAACATGAGAGCACCCATGCCTACAAGAGTCGACCAATTGTGTTGACCCCTCACTGTCCACGAACCTACTAACTTCCTACCTGGCTCCTTCCCAATGTGCACAAAACAAGAATAGATTTGTGATTTTTTTTCCATTTTCCTTATTTTTTTGCATGCAAACATCCTTTTAAAAGAATAATTTTTTTTTATAATTGTTAAGACAGCTGCTGTTCGAGGGTCAAATGCTACTCCTTGGTACAGTTTGAAGAGAGCTCTCAACACACATTATGTAGAGGAGGTCGAAAGCTGTATTTAAGATATCGTTGCATATCTTTTAACATAAATAATACTCCACAGCATACAGCTCTAACCTTCACTAAGCAAAGCATATCAGTTTGAAAATTAAAACTAACCACACAAACTTCTTCAATGTAGGCCCATTGACTTTCCCCCAGATTATTTCATTGTGTACAGATTTACTATTATTTTGTTGTTTTAACCAGTTCAAACAACTATTAAAGAAGATATCCAAAATTCATTCTGACTGAACACTCCTAGTAATTTTCAAAATGAAATATAAACAACGTAACCTTTTTTAAAAGTACTGTACTGTAGTCCTATTGATTTGTACACACCTAAAACTTTTTATTTGCGTTGAGATTTTTAATACTATAATTAAGTAGAGTGTCGTATATCAATCCACATTGATAAGATTTACACTCGACCAAATTTGCCAAAATAAAATTGCATCTTTGTTGTTTGAAACATTTACTGGTTAAATTATTTAAATGAGCACTAGTATGTTTAGTGCATATGTTTAAACATGTTATGACCAGGAAGGTTTGGGAGTCAACTGTACTCAACAATCTTAACAACCTTAATATTGTGCACACAAATAATGAATTCCATCAACATTTGAAACCAAGACATGAATTACCTTACAACCTTACATATACATATATATATATATATATATATATATATATATATATATATATATATATATATATATATATATATATATATATATATATATGAAATTTGATGACATTAATATCTGACTTCAGTGAATAAAATGAAGTTGAAAGCTTTAAATACTTATTTTAAAACAGGCCAGATATATACATTTTAGAGCTTATATTATGTATATGCCTTAATCTGCAGTGAAGAAGATGCAAAACACACCATGGCTTCAGTGAAATGTCCCGGAAATAAAAAGCATGTACATTTTTTACCTAAGCCTTTTCTTATTTCAAAACATGTTTATGTACAATTCTATTATCTTCATGCACATGAATTTCCAAAAGGGAGCAGGAGAAATTATTTATGCAATGCAAACAAATAACTACACCATGCACAATGTACTACTACAGTAAAACAAAGATGGGTTAGTTTGTTTATTAGTTTCAAAACCACATTAACACAACTGCAATCAAGTGTTAGACATATCCCATGAGGGATATCTGCTTTCTAGATTCTCACAATTCCAGTAAGGTTGTTAGTAGCACTCAAGTTCTTAACAACTGTTGGTGTTAAAACGCTTATCTATTGTGTCACTGAGAGGCCCATGCGTGTGACCTTGCTAGATGGCAGCAGTATTTGACATGCATGATGTTGTGATGATGTGTGTCCACACCAGCTGACCTGGTGGGTTGGCCCTTGCTGTAGACTGCTCACGCTGTCACGGCCACGCACCCCCTGGGGAGTCACACGCCGCTGCTCCAACTCATTGCGCAGTTCAGCCCGACGTAGATCCACATCTGTCTTTTCTCGTCTTTGGTTCCACTCGTACCTGACTTGATCCCGACCGGTGCCTCCAACAGAGCCAACCGCATGCAGGTCTCCATCCAGAGACACCTGACGACGTAATTCTCTATGTCCACTGTCATCTGGTGCTCGCTGATGCTCATCTCCTATCATAGCCATGAAATCTGTAAGAACAGGCTCACCAGCCATACTAGCCGTCACCTCTGAGCAAGCAGAAGGAAAGGATAACTCCACTTTACTGCTACGATAGACATCAGATCGACGCGCAAGTGCCACATCTGTGTGCTGTCTTCGTAACAGCCCTAATCTTGAATCAGATTCATTTCTGCGGTGAGCTCGTTGACTTAAATCACCATCGCTTGATTGATGTATTAGCTGATGTGAATTTCGGTGAGCTGGTTTGGGGTCCTGAATTGGCCTACTGTCATGGCCATTGGCAAGGTCTCTACCCGATCTTCGTTCGTGATTACTGTCACTCCTGGATGAACTTGGCTTTACCTTATCTTTATTTTTAAGACCAGTACTGCATCCACCACGATTTTCTACACTGTTTTGTGTCTGTTGATAATCATAGTTACTGTTGACATTGTTATCTATGTTCTCCACTTGTGCTGGCTGCACTTGTTGCTCTGCATCAGACTGATGCTGAAATTTGAAGTTGTTGCAGCACTTACACACACAAGGAATAGCAATTAAAAAAGAAGCATGCAAGAAATATCTTCCACCTTAAATAAAGCAATCCCATCACCTTGCCAAGATGACTCCAGAACAGTTACTAAGCTAGCACACACAAGAACAATATTCTAAATTATAGCTATACAATTTTGATGTGTTCTTATATTTAATATAAAAAAACCTTTAACTATGCCAATCATAAAGAACAATAAATAAATGCTGCAGGTTATGACCAATCACTCAAAGAAAAAGTGAGCCCTATCATTACTCTGGTTGCTACTCTTATGGAGTGGAGAGACATTGGTTGGATAACTGTACAAGAAAAGCAGCTTTTTATATTTAATATTTAATTAACACCCACTCATTCACCTTCACAAAGCTTCTTGGAATAGCAGCAAAATCACACTCCACTGAGTCATCCACAGCATACTTCTACATTTATATCAAACTAGCCATTCATTACAATACGAACACTTACATTTCATTTGCAAAGTACTAATGAATAGAAACAATTTTACAATTGAACAATGAGAGAATGTTTGGAGTAATATGGCAGGAGTGAACTCATCTCTGACCCCCCCCCACACTTTACTTATCTTGAGATGATTTAGTTTTTTTTTAGTGTCCCCGCGGCCCGGTCCTCGACCAGGCCTCCACCCCCAGGAAGCAACCCGTGACAGCTGACTAGCACCCAGGTACCTATTTTACTGCTAGGTAACAGGGGCATAGGGTGAAAGAAACTCTGCCCATTGTTTCTCGCCGGCGCCTGGGATCGAACCCAGGACCACAAGTCCAGCGTGCTGTCCACTCGGCCGACCGGCTCCCCATGATGCACCCATGACAACCTTTAAAGTGTCACAACCACAAGTTCTACTGTGCTCATGTGGCATTTGGTGTTCGGAACATATGGTTGTAATACTTTTAAGCTTGTCGTGCAAGTTTCATTAATGCACATGTTGGGGTGGTGAGAAGCACAATTTCAGTCCATCCTTATTACTCCAAAATGTTCTCATTTATGTATGATGCTATTGCAATTTTGCTTAGAATTAAACAATTTCTGAATACGTCTCATAACTTGGTGAAACACTAGTGTAATAAATGATATCTAAGAATTTATTATTTCTTAGCAAATTATATTTTTCCTAGAAAAAGTCAATAAAATTCTAAAAGAAAATTCAAAGTTTCACCATGTCCAACTTAAAATATTTTGCTCAAGATATTAATTGCCCCAATTTTTTAATAACATTATATAGGATCACAATCACCCCAGGGCATGTAGAAGCCCTTTATGCACATTATGCATCTTTTCTCTACACAAACCATACTGCATAATCTATACACTCATGCTTCAACAAACTTCACATTGCCATTGTCTGATAAATTTATCTCGAACTGTGTTCTTATGCTCCTGTCCAATCTTACAGTTATTGTAAGTCTACTGCTAATCCAAGGACTGAATGCAATACTTTCACTTTCTTCCATTCTACAGTCATCTTAAATAAACTTCCACATTCTGTTTTCCCCGATGCCTCTGATCACCAGTTATTGATGAATTGTCATTACAGTTTTAGTTTTAAATCCTTGATACAGTATTTTTTTTTGTTACTTCTGAGGCAATGCCTCAGAGTAACAGAAATTGCACTTAGTAACTTAGAAATTGCTCATTCAATGAGCAATTCTAACCAAACTTACAATTACCTGTTAACAGCATCTGTTCACACACTTACAGCAGCAACTCTCACCATCAGATTAAGTGGCAACAATTTCTTTCTAAGCAAAATGTTTAATCATGTAATACTGATTTTAAGTCAATTTTAAATCGCTGCCAATGGATCCTTACCCTAAAGGTGTAATGATAGTTAGCATTTGAAGTGCTTCAATGAATATTCTACACTAACAGTAAGGATTGGCATACCTGATAAGAATTAAAAGAGTGTTTGACTTTACCTTTGGTTGACAACTACTCAAGATAATGTTGTCATGCCCCACAACAATACAGTACTTATTTACTGAAAACTTTTAAATTGTCTTTGAATTGCCAGTGTCAGCAATATCTGTTGTCTGTGCTTTGCCCAGGTCATCATTTATTCTAAGAAACCTTGCTCATGCCTCTATGTCTAAACTTTCACATCACTTATATGACTAAGAGATATGTTAAACTGCAGTTATATAATACTGATACAAAACATAAAGCAAAGTTCTATGCCACCTTAGACCCATCCTGTGAAATAGTTTTATAAACTTAAATATACATGAAGTTCATGGGCATCAGACAGGAAACCCAGCATTTATGAGATGATTTTTAGAAGTAGCCTTTAATTAAAACAAATACAAGAAACTTACTCTGCGCATAATTAATGTGCGATCACCAGATTCATCGTCATCGGGGGTTGGAGGAAGTGGCCGGTTCGGAGGTGGTCCTAAAAAATTAAATAACAGTTTTCATATTTCTTCACAAAATTTTTTTTTATTGTCTGACAAGAGAAAAAAATTCTTTAAATTTTAATTGTAACTGCATAGTTTTCTTTAAACAAGTTTTGGCACAATATTTTGTAAATTGTCCTTAACCAGTGAAAAAGGCATAAAAGTAAGAATAAGGGAAATGTGAAGAAATGAGAATGTAAAGAAGCACAACCACTGTCTTGGTTCTTTAGCACTTGACTCACTCCAAGCTCTCACACATGCTGCACCACACTAAGCCTCTCTACCATCAAAACAACTTCACTTGCTCAAATGTTACCACTTGGCATTACCATATTTCACTTTGTTTATTATTTTAACTAACTTTGCAATCAATCTCCCTCTTATCAGCTGAAGGGTCGAACTCCCTGGAGAACCTGTTGGGCAATGAGCAGCACAGTCAGCACTCTACTAAATGGTCTCTGGGTTCAATTAAAAAGTAAACACACACTTTTGATTTCCTTATACCAGGTTTACCTAGCAGTAAATAGGTATTGTATCTGTTTCAATGGCATTTAATATAATAATGTTTGTACTTGAACCGAGACAAAGCTCTAGTTACAGTTAACATGCCTGGGTCACACACCAGGTTTGCACCGCTGCCTTCTCATGAAGATCTCATCTATTAAAAAAAATAATTAACACAATCTGGACTAAAAGAACAATTAAGTTCTATTCCTGAACATGTGTGCCAATACCCTTTCCAGTAATCTCCACAAGATAGGCATGGGAGTGGTACAATAAATTTATTACCTTTTCTCAACAAGCTGCCACATTTTCTGGATAAGAGGTTGGATTTGCATGTCATGCCTGTAGAATAATTTTACTTGTCTCAGTACAAATATAAATGTTATTTAAGACACAAGGAAAGGCTTCTGATGGACAGCTCGTTTAGACTTAAAAGTCTACATCTGCATCAAAGCTGCAGAGCTGACTTCCTTATTCCTCTTGTCTAACAAATATTTGTTTAATTTCTGTGGAGAAATGGCAACTGTTTTAGTTTTCGTAAGCACTCGAGTGACAGTGTCCTAGCAGCTGCAACATGGATGCCACCTTTTCCACAGCATCTCATTACAGCAAATCTGATGGCCTGAGCTTCTTATTTTCAGATAGCTTTCTAAGCTGGGTGGTTTTGTAGAGTGTTTAGCTTCTCTTCTGTTTCAGACTACTTGGTCTATGTTAATCCTTCAATCCTCTACATTTTCAGCTTTCCTGTTCCCTGATGATGAGGTTCAGAAGCAGCAGTCAGCCTCCTACTCATCTTTCTAACCTTTGTCACAAATATTCCAGCTGAAGGCTAGGATACTTGATATTTTTATAGGGATGACAGGTTTGAGGGATATACTTCTGCTAGATATAAATGCTCTAGGGGCTAAGTTCATTATACTGGCAACTTTCAGGCCTCCAGCCATCTCTTGAGCTCTTTAACGATACATTAAGCCATGCTATGGTGTTTCACCTCCAGTAT
Organism: Procambarus virginalis; assembly: GCA_020271785.1. Lineage (NCBI taxonomy): Eukaryota > Metazoa > Arthropoda > Malacostraca > Decapoda > Cambaridae > Procambarus > Procambarus virginalis. The sequence goes on along the minus strand of WNGS01006708.1, from coordinate 3,652,856 downwards.
TTACCCTGTGGATCAATCACTGATCCCTAGCATTAACTCTAGCACAATTCAATGTACTGGAGATAGTTTCTCATGCTCTAAAGAGATTGGCTTTCCTGCATAATCCAGTTATGTCTTTGCATTGATAATACATTGGTATTGCACTGCATTCACTTAGTCTCATTCTCTTTGCAGTGGATTTTTACAACAGCCAAATTTCTAGCTTCTCTGGATTTTCTCTGTGTTCTATATTTGTGAGGTGTCAAAATGCATTGGACCTTGCCGAACTTATTTAATTTCATTGGTGTAAAGTCTCCATGTGGCTTTGCATTATGTTTTACCTCACCTAGGACAACAACTTTGTCTCTGGATGAAACCATCAGCAGCCTGTCTTCGTGACTTCTTTTCTTAATTGTGATGTATCTGTGATGGACAAAATTATTTCCTGATTAGAATTATATGAGATTTTCTCACTCTCTTCCCTTCCCTCAAGATATTTTTGCCAGTTCCAAGGAAACTAGAGACTTTGTTAAGCATAGTAAGCCCAATATGTACCTTGGATTCATCATTTTCATAAATTTGTTTCTAGCAAAGGTTTTTTCTTGGTCATGTTATGGTATGACACATGGGTGTGGGATTTCTCAGACCAATTGGGTGTTCACCAAGTGCTACCTTGGTGAACATTCAATTGGTGCTCTGCTAGCACAATACTCCGTATTATGGTTCCGTGATGGAATATTTGGCATCGGGCCGCGAAAGTGTTAACATGAGCAATAATGGTGAACCGAGAGAAATATTATCATGGCTGGAGAGTGAGGTTGGCAGACATTCTTGATCTTTGTACTGGCACTATTTCTGGCATTAAAGAAGCCAAGGAAGTGAAATCAGGTGGCCAAGATTAACAAAAATAATTTTAACTTCCATGAGTTTAATCAAGCAATTTACCAGAATTGTAATTTGTGAGGACAATGCATGCAAAATTATGACATTACAAGTAAGAACATGAAAGTAATGCAGCCTGTAAACACTAAAAGATTGTTTGACTGAAGTATGAATTATATTCTTGCAATCATTCACTATAGGTTTGATGTATCTACATAAATATCTAGATAAATTTAAAATCTGTGGCTGAAATTGGCTGAAATTATACAACGTGGCTGAAATTATACGTGGCTAAAATTATACATCCAACCCACAAATGTGAAAATAAAAGAACTGGGATGTTTCAGTCTGTCCTGGACCATTATCAAGTTATGTAATTACAGTACTTCTAAAATTTTCAAAGACTGAATTTCAAAGAATTTTGCCCTTTTTGGCTAAATAGTGCCAAATGTTTAGAAGGTTTTGCATAGAAAATGAAAAACATATCTGCACATATTTAGACACACATGTTAAGGAACTACTTCAACACTAACACAATATTACTAATTTTCGTAGAGTGGAAAGACATCTGCCAAAAAAGGATGTTCAAGCAAAATAGGAATAAAGGGTAAACTTACAGTGAATTTCAGTGAAACTTGAAATTTGAAACTTTCAGAAAATTTAGGTGAATTTTTTTTTTTTATTACTTTTATATGAACTAAAATTTATACAAAAATCTTTGAAAAGCTTTTAAACTAATTCTAGAATCCATGTCCACATTAAAATTTGGAAAGTTTGCCAATAACTCACCTTGCAACGCAGTGTGTGGAAGGGCACCCTCTGGAGGCCTGAAAGTGGAATAGTCGAACCTGTTTAGCAGGGGAAGAGTGGAAGATTGGCCCGTTAGTGCGTTAGTGGGTTATTGGCATCCACACCAAACACCAGAGGGCATGCAAAACTACGACTACTTAATGCACTACTAAATTAATTTGTTAACATTTCCAATTCAAATTAATTCAAACAAAATAATGTAAACACAAGTTTCTGAATTAATATAATGCATAAACCAAATCCGGTGAAGTTGGCATCACAAAAGCTAAAAGCCAAATAGGTTATAAACACAAGTGTTGCCAGTTTTAGTGTGAAGAAGTGTTAGTCATAAAATACGAAGCTTGTTCTACAATAAATAATTGATCCTACACAACGAGTAAAATTCATCAAAGATGTAGATGAAAAATGCCTTTATAGCTCATTATTCCAATAACCTTAAGAAATAAGGAGAGCTTTCTAGACTTGCTACTTTCATATAATACTTTAAATACGTTTAATACCTTATACTTATATTCTTTATAGGGACCCGGTAGTACAGTTGGGTTCGTTCTTGTCTCACAATCTAAAGCTCTGGGTTCAAATCCCAGGCAGGACAGATATGGCTGGGCGCGTTTCCTATCACCTAATGCCCCTGTCCACCTACCAGTAAATAGGTACACAGGAGTTAGTCAGCTTGTTGTGGGGTTGCATCCTGGGAAGGGTCAGTAATTTGTCCCTGGGAGAAGGGGGGGGACACTGATATAAGCCTAGCATGTACTGTATGCATAAGCTGGCTGCTTTCCTGGGATTCCTTGTAATCAGGAAACAAATTATTGAGAGAATGTATTATTCCAAGCAGCAACAAGGTTAAGTTTAGAGTACATGCTTAAACCAATCATCAGCCACATCACCAGCAGGTAAATCTGCTTGATGGGGTTCTGGGAGTTCTTCTACTCCCCAAGCCCGACCCGAGGCCAGGCTCGAGGCCCAAATCAAAATTCTCATGAACATGATACAATGATCTTCTTGGAGATCTTGGCAACACATGAATACACCTTCACATTCAAATTATATATTTAATGATTTATCTTATTCCCAGAGTAGCCTTCTCTTATTTCTAGAGTAACCCTTTCATATTCACAGAGCCACCTTTGTCTTATTCCTAAAGCAACCTTCCCCCCCCCCCCCTCATATTCCTGGAGCAATTTTCTCTTATTCCTAAAGCTACCTCCTCCTATTTTCTGACCAGCTTTTTCTTATTCATTTTTCTTATTCACCTTTCTCTTATTCTAAAAGCAACTTCCTATTCAAAGAGCATCTTTTTTTTTATTATTCCCAGAACATATTTTATTCTCACAATATTTTTATCTGCACCTGAATTTTTGAAAAAAAAAAAAAAAAAAAGTGCAGAAAGTCATGCAAAATCAAAGGTATTAGTATACAGTACTTAGGAATGCTACTGAAGAGTTAATCAAGCATGTGAGTAAAGATTTAGAATTTATGCATAACAAAGTAAGATGCAATTTAAAGTGAACGTCTGTGTGTACTGGAACATGATTTCAGGACACTAAAATCTGAAGCCCAATTTAAACAAATAATCCACTTTTAAAGTTACTAATATGGGTTAAAGCCCTTGACAGGGTATATTACAACCCCTGGCCTTAGCTATGCATAACAATGAATTACTTACAAGAGCCGGGTATAAGATGATTTTCAAAAGTAAAAATGTAAAGACACCATGAACATGCAGGTGCTTGACCCATGTGCTCCAAGTTTTTGCCACGACTACTCAACCAAATTAGGCTTTTGGACAAACAATGTGCTTTTGCCATGTGCAACCTATTGCCATACACAAATTTACACAAACTATTGTAGTATTTAATCACATACAAGAGAGAAAACTTCAACAAATCTTGAAAACTCATCTATATTTTAAATGAATTATACAGAACCACAGTTTGTATAAATACTAAGGCATTGAAAGCAGTCATATGATTTAAACTTTTTAAAATTGTCTATCAAACAAACAATGAACTGACATCAGCCCCATAACTGTCCTCAGCTGTGAAAGTCTTTACTTTGTACCTATCAGCTGGTGAACTATAGCACATCCTTGCCAACCCACCTATCAACAAGCTGACATCAACCATCTGGTCTGCTCAACGACACTGCACGATCCACTCAGCCCAAAGAACTAGCATAAGTTAGTACTTTCTTAACCATTTAAATAAATGTTGTGGAGAAAAACTAAATCTTGGTTCAAATTTAATGAATATAAAAACCATGAACCTCTCACACACTTCCCACACACTGGTTCTTATATTAACCTTTAACACAATACATGCCACTACTTTGACTTTTTTTGTGAGGGCACCACCAGCATTTTCATTGTCATAAGGACTAAATAATTCAAATAATTTTATCCATAAGTCTAATTTAAAAACCATACAATACTATGAATCAGTGAAAGCCTAAGCATTTAGTTTTTTGTTTTAATTATAGCAAACAAACTATGCAACTACTTTTCCCATACAATAAAAAATTAAATATGAACTAATAATAGCTAATCAAGAGAGAGATCCCCAACCAAGGTTCTGCTTCTCCCATTCAAGTCCATGCACATGTAGGGCAAGTCAACATTTGCCCGGAGCAGTGAGGATCTTTTTAAAGATTCCACTAGCTCATACGGAGGCAAGTGAAATGCTAGAGAATATTTAAAGTCAGTAAATGGCCTCTGGAAAGCCCATTTATCAGCACCCCCAATTCAACTGTTCCAATCCAATTCAAAGTGTTCACCCCAACACTCCAACAACTCCAATTCAGCATTAGAGAGACTGCCAATGAGTTCTTTGCTGAGGACTAATTTTAACTAAGCCCATCTTACACTTAACTAAACTAGAATCCCAAAAAGCAAAAAGAGAATTCTGGACAATGGGAAAAACGGAGAAGCCTTCTCAAAAAGGAACATTTGATCTAAACACTAAGCCTTATTTTCTAGCTGTTCCACTCAAGTTACTTCTTTAGGCAAGCTGACCCCAGAAGAAAGAAATGCAAGGGAGTTGACCCACATCCCTGGAAATCCAAACATCTAGTCCCTAAGCTTTCATGAGAGATGATCATTAAGAAGAGTCAGACAAGCACCACATACACCAACTATTCAGATGAGAAATCTTAAGGAGGTATTCCAACATAATTATGTAGTTCTAACTCCGTAACTCCCAGGTCCTAAATGTCAGCAAAGAATAAAATGAAGACACCGGGTGTTAAACTTCCTCGGATCATGAAAATATGGATAAGACCATCACAGACTAAGTTTAAACACTCTTCAGAGCAACTGTAAAAAACTCGCCATAGTACAAGGCATCCAAAACTGCACATGCAGAATCTTTAAATTTTCATACTGATTTGCCATAACTAACAACACAACAGATTATAAACTAGGGACCTAGGGACTCTGCCCTAGACTACAGTCCAAACAAGAAACCTGAACATAAGACAGGATCTCTGCATAATGATCTAAACCTATTTACACAAGACAAAAAAGGGCAATGCAGCCCATGAAAAAATAAGTATCACAAAATAATATCATGACCTTTGGAACCACAATTAATCAAATTGTCACACAAGATTATCTGGAGAGGATGTGTACCATGACATGCATGCCTCGCCCTAATGCCACATTCTTGGACAAAATACCAAGAAATTGCAAAAAGAGGACTTGCTTTCAGTCTAGTTGCTGATGAAGACAGCAGCTGAAGTCGAAAGCACTTCAACTTGATTCCATATCCAATGTGTTTACTCTGCACATTAATGTGCAGAGTAAACAGCAAATTAACTCTAATAATAATTAAGCAAGAACTGGTAGGTATCAATCTGGGGCTATTTTATGAGATGATAAATTCATAGGTGACTAAAACTTGCCAGAGAACTTACAGTGGCTTCGGTGGATCAGATGCTAAGAGGGTTCCATCGTTTCTCATACGACCTTCATCATCTTCATCACTGGAATCTTCTTCTATGACAGCAGGCGGTGCAGGAGATTCGTGTTTACTTCCTCCGCCATTTTGACGACTCTTATCTTGTTCTCGTCGCTCCCGTTCCCTTTCTCGTTCCCGTTCACGTTCCCTTTCCCTCTCTCGCTCCCGCTCGCGTTCTCTATCCCGTTCTCTATCTCGTTCTCTATCTCGTTCTCGTTCTCTCTCACGTTCCCTCTCACGGTCTCTTTCTGCCCTTTCACGTTCCCGGTCTCTTTCAGCTCGTTCTGCTCTTTCTCGTTCAGTTCTTTCTGCACGTTCTCTTTCACTTCTCTCTCTTTCTCGATCTCTGTCTCTGTCATTAGCAACAGATCCGAGCTCATTCAGGTGTTGAGCAAGCACGTCCAAGTCCTGCAGTCCAATTAAAAATTTATTATATATATCATTTCTGTAAGATAAGCAATATCAGCAAAAGCAGTATTCAAAAATGTTGTCAACCTAAGCTAAAATATTGTATATTGTAAAATATTGTTTCATGCCACAGCTTAATATTATGGTTAAAATTAATACTCCTTAACCCCTTATTAGACCATAGTGCAGATAAATAAAGATAAATTTTTGTAAGTAAAGACTGAAGGTAATGGGCAGAGGGATGCAAAGTGTGTGCTGGAGTTATCACTAACCTCCAACCTTCGAGGGTGAGGCTGCCCACAACAAAAGACACCAAGCATTATGAAACATAAGAAAAAAACAATCCAGTTAGTAGCTTTTCATGCAAAAATGAACCAAACATAAAATGTGAGCATAAGGTATTAAATACATTCAAAAGCCATGCCCCAAGTTGGCAAAACTAATATCCACCTTTTAACATATTAAAAAATACAAATTGCAATGCCTTATAAAGCACACATGAACAATATAAAAATAACATCTATAAATGATGAATGTCAACAATGCTACTAGTAATCCCTTCCTCTACAAAAAGTGGGATTACACTTAAAAGTTGTATATTATAGCTAACAAGAGTTTGGATAAAGTGTGGCATAAAGCCCCCACAGGCATGCGTATAGGGGAAGATTGGTGGGCCACTTACAAACAGTACAGAGATATCATACTGTGGACAAACATGGGCACCTCATCAAAAACTGTACATCATTCACCCCACACATAATATCCTAATTTTCATTTCACATTTAGAAATGTACTGAAAAAGTGCTTAACCAATTTAGAGTTTTTATGTTTAATATTTTTATATAGGCTAATAAATTTGTCAACATTTAATATTTAATTTATATCTTGATAATACTGTGCCATTCAAATAAAAAGATTCATACCAATTGTTACTATCTTGCCTAATACTAATACTTATTTTGCAACTAGTAAATATTAGTGAACAGCTCTACAAAGCATAGTAATTGCATTCTAAAAACCAGATTTTCCCATTAGTTAATCTATTTCCAATACATTTATTAGTAAGAAAAACTGGGCAGATTAAACAAATGTGAAGGTAATAATTACAACATGAAAGCCTCATACCTCTGGTTTTCTAGCCTGTACTTGGGAAGACTGCGGTTGCTTTACCATGGGAGAATTACGCTGCTCCCTCTGATCTCTATGCTCCCTGCACATTGTAAAAATAGTATTATAAGTGAATTATGAAGAACAAAATTATGGTAAAAGCACAATGATTACAGCATATGGACTTATCAACTAACTGTTTGCAATTAACTGAAATCTAAAATACAATTGTTATAAGTACCACCTCTGGCTGGAAGAAGGGGACCCTTAGCCTCAGAGGAAACACACACAACACATTAGAGGGAATGTTTAGGTCCCATCCAATACAGTTTGTGTGCTTTTCTCCTACCACCCCCTTCCTTTTGTGTTTTTTGGGGGCTTTATTATGTATTTAATGGTTGTTATAATATCTCAAACAGACTCAGTTTTACAGATCCATCAGTGATCCTGGAGAACCAAATCTTTTCCAGAAGTCCAGTACAGTGAATCTGATCTTAAGAAGTTGTGTGTGGGGGGGGGGGGGGGAGCACATGGGGCCAGAACATGATAGTATCAATTATTTACAAAATATAGCAACAAAATTATTTTACATCTTAAGAGTAATAATTATTGAATATTAATAATTTATTCATTGTTATAAATTAAATCTATTCCTGTAGTGTATTTAAAACCACCTATTTCATGAAATTGAGGTCTATTGGCTATGGGTTAGATGATTACATTCATTATACTAAATAGCAATCACATACAACCAAAAGGAGATTCTTCTCTTTCAAGTTGATCTGTTGATCACTCTCATCACACCAACATGTCCAATCAAGTTCACCTTAGCCCCTTTTCTCTCACCCCCCAGTCATAACACTTTTAAAATACTCTACAACTACAATAATAATAATAATTCCCGCTTTCTAAATAATTTACTTGCATTGTGCATCCCTCCATCGTCATTCACTGTGTATTTTTGCTTAATTTATCTTTTCACTTCGTCTTTAACTCTCACCACACAAGTGCTTTCTTGCCTCTTGTTCATTTCATGGCCAGAAATTCCGATCATTTTTTTTAATTATTCTTGCCAGCTTCTTCATTTCACTAACAGTTCCTTTCATTCTTCTATTTCATTCTACTATGTGCAATTGAACATAATTCAGTCTCTTAATCATAATCAGTTGTCTCTCAGTTAACTTCTCAATATATATTCTTATACCTGCTTAATCCTTGTGAGGTGCAATCACCTTAAATCTTATCTTGCACAACATCAACAGATGATCACACTGCTCTTGTATCACACACACATACTCAACCATACTTCTTTCTCAACCACATAGTTAAATCATTTTTGTAATTTCATCATTTACCTTGCACCACATACATTTATGTTTATCCTTATGATAAAATAAGTATTAATAATACACAACTCTCCTCCATTACATAAATCTTTCAATCTACAGTCATTATAATTTATTCCTGGGGACACTAACCACTCATTATGTTATTCACATCATTATTCCCAATTTACTATTCAGGTCACTCTTTACAAATATTCCATAGCTTCTATGTGCCTACCTCATTCCCCCAAGCAATAATGCTATCATTCTCTTCACTTTTATTACCACTTTTAATCTATCACACTTGAATTTCAGACACGAACATCATGAACAATAACAAGAGAAGTTATGCATAAAGCAATACCTTTCATTATTCATAAGCAGGCATAATCTGTTCTTTCTTCTCTCATTTCCTTTCAATCCTGCTCTTTATAAGATCTACTTCATTCTAATCCTCATTATAATTTCATTTTTTGCTGATGCATAAATTTATCATAGAGAAATTTTTCTTAAAAAATTTTGCCCCTTCCCACTTCAGTTACTTGAAGAACATTAGAGTGCATTTCATATTAAATCTACTACTTGTATCTGTAGCAGTAGCTACAACCCGAATGACCAACTTCATTACTTTCAATAACAATTATGTAATTATATCTGATCTAGTTTTTGAGTTGCCCAATATCTTTGATCATATATACATGTCCTAAAATTACAACTCTTGACAATCTCTGACCTGTGTTCTCGATGGTCGCGATGCTCACGGTGGTCCCTAGGATGATGCTGAGGTGGTGTGGCTGGCTTGTGTGGTGCAGGCTGGTGATGCTCTCGTGCTTGTGGTGGTGGAGGAAGAGGTCGTTGAGGAGGAGGCTGCTCCTGGCCAAGCAATCGTAATGGAAGAGCTGGTCGTGCTGGAGGACCAGGTTCTGGGATTTCTTCTTTATCTTTCTTCCCACCATTACGTTGGTGTTCCTGATGATTACGTTTAGATTTTAATATTGAGCCGAATAATGGTGTGTATATAAATTTATCATCTGTATTTCCTCTCCAATGTGCGATAAGACAAATCAAGAGTAGAACATTTTTCATATTTTGTACATCCTTAACTTCCAAATAATAAGACTAAATCCCTTTTACTTCACAGCTGGAGCCAGTCATCTTCAATCATTACCCTGAGCAAGATGGTTTTGTAAGTCATCACCACACTGCCAATTGTTCTCACATCTATCAAACATGTTTCCTTCACATACAATCAACAATCAATCTTCTAGCTGTACCTAAATGACTTTCTTTCAACAGTTCATTAACTGTGTCTTCAAATCTTTAATATGGTCTGCTTCATGTCTTGTAAGTACTACAATGACATATTTCTACCATTCTCTCTTCCAACATTTATTCCACAACATTATTCCTCTCTCTCTCCAGTGATTTCCATGTGAACACATGTATAATACAATCACAACCCACACCTCCATACACAAGCAAATCTAATACAGTCTCAAATGTAGATATGATTAAAGCACAAAAGGATGGATACTTGTATACCAGGTAACTGAAAACTGAGAGGCAGGACCCAAGAGGTGAAGCACAATTCCTACAAGTACAATTAGGCAAGAACACACTCACTCATACTCATACGCACATACACATGCAGAAAGTAAAAAGTACATACCTGAATTTGCATAAAATTCCGTCTAAGTGTATCACCTGCTGGTGCCTGGATAATAGAAGAGGGTTCTCCAGCTTGCGTTGTTTCCTCCTCTTCATTGTCTGACCCACTGTAACTGAAGGTTTCTTGTCTGTCCGCTTTAAAATGACACAAAGTATTGATACTTTCAAAGGTTTAAACTCATAATTATATATTATTATACAGGAAAAATGACTAAAATGAAGTACAGTAATGGTATGAGACAGATGAAGAGCGGAATACTGTATACAATATAACAACTTAATTATTTTGGCATAGAACAGGTTATTTAAAAAAGGTAACACTGCCCACTCAACAATGCTTAACCTTATAGATGGAAAAACATCAGAAAGTTCAATGTAATCCACTTGAGACGATTCATCAATGACTGAATATCATAGGTTCCAGGAAAAAGAATGGCTAGCAATCTATTCCACAAGACAGCTGTGGAAAGGACATATTGGATGACAAGGCATTATATTTTTGAATTACCAAAAAGAGTAAGACTAAGAAGGACCTTAAATAGACATAGAAAAACTAAGAAAGTGCTTTAATAGCCACAGTAAGAATAACATTCTTCATTTGACACAGTAAGAATAAGAAGGTGCTTTAACACTAATGTTCCGACCCATCAGTGCATCCCCGACTGTAAATGTTCCCAGCATTTCAAGGGTCCCAGCTAGGGATACAGTATCTAAAATGTTTAAACTCTCTTAATGTATTCTCAATTAGTTTTTGGGTTATTCTTACAAATTTGGTGTCAAAATGTTTGCAAATGAATTTGCTAGATTAAAGATGCAAAATATAATGTGATTTGATGATAGAATTTACATGAAGGTGTTGCAGATACAAATTTTTATGAACATGTCAACTTTTTTCTGATACTTTTTAACATTCCTGTAAGTAAAAATAAAACGTGGAAATATGTGCACATTATCAGTCTATATTACTGTAAAAAGGAAACATATCTTTCACAGTTTTCCAGCTAAAAATCTGAACAGCATAGTGAAAATTCTCACAAGGAGAGTAATTATCATCTTAATTGATAGAAAGATAGCTGAGGTTATGTCTGGGCAGTTCCTGGTTACTTTGGTTCATACCCCTGAAAAGCTATGACCACACTGACACTAAAACATTAAAATGCTAATGACTAATTCGTATATACAGCACCATCATGCATAATATATTACAAAAATACATTTTGTATGGCATCTATATTCTAACAAATTCACTTGAAAACATTTTGGCACCAAGTTTATGGTTATTACTTAAAAACTGAGAAGACACGAAAAATAGTATAAACATTTTAAGTGTCGGTGAGGAGGGGGGTTACCCTTGGGGAGCTAGAAACGTTTAGGATGAGGAATGTGGGATAATGCCTTGCCACTATAGTGTTAATAGACACAGTAAGATTACCTTGTTGATCTCAATAACTGTCCATTCTTGAGGAATGGCCAGTGAACAATATTCCATAAATCAAATGACTTGAAGTGCATGAAAATTTTGAAGGATTACTTGAAACAAGAAATTCTACATGTTGGCTAGCACATAGGTGAAGCAGTTACTAGGTGCTTGCAGAGATATAACAGTAAGTGGGAGGAATGATGGCTGCCACAACAAATACATGTATGAATGTATACAATAAACAGGACAAAAAGGAACGAGGGTGAAAAAAGAAATGCAAAGAATAGTAATGTGGTTTTTATAGCAGAGATCTCGGGATAACCTGCCCTCACATTTAATAAATCCTAATTTAGACACTATCTGCAACAGCCTTAAAATTCAACTGCTCTAATGAAATTGAAAGTTCCACAATACTGACACTTCCTCTGACTAATTAGTCAGTATCGCAGCACTTCTGGGAAGACAAAACCACTTCAAATTTTATGTAAGTTAAGTCACAAGAACCCACAGCTTGTAGAGGCTGATGAAATATAGTCCTGTGATGCAGTGGTAAGCACACTTGTGACAACAGACGAAAGGTCCCAGGTTTGATTTTTGAATCAGAACAGAAGTGTTTAGGCAATGTTTCCTTTCATCTGATATGTCTGTTCATCCAGCAGAAACTAGGTACCAGGAGTTAGGCAACTGTTGTGGCTTGCATTACGGGGCAAGGTCAGTAGCTGACTCGGGGGGGGGGGGGGGAACTTGTACAAGCCTAACAGGCTTCCAGTCTCACACTATAACAAACAACAAGGAGAAGCATTTGGTGATGCTGGTGTCATGCTGCCAGAGAACAACCATCAGCAGAGTAGAAGGCAGCTGTGTACTTCAAGGAAATATGTACTGCCAATACTAGAATTTAAATAATGACAAAAAAAAATTGAAGTCCAGTCAATTTTTAGCTGATGTATCAATTTATGACACTTTTATTTTTATGGAAAATATTTTTTGTTAACTTATGAAATCCAAGTAATCAAAGCAAGTACATACAGTGAATGTTAATTTTTGTATATAAATATTTAAAGACTATTACCTTTTTGTTTGTGCTTCTTGCATCTGTCTATGTGATCTTTTAGTTGAATACGAACTTGTCTCTCTGTAGGCTGGTCCCGAATAAATGGATGTTTCAAGAGCTGGTCCGTATACGTTCTCTGTATGCAGCAAAAACGTTAAGACATATATCAATTGAAGTGAAGTTTAACATTCTGCAACCTAAACACCCCCCCCCCCTGCATATACACACACATATCTACATATATATACATACATCAATGTCTCTCCTACTTTGACAAGGTAAGATAGCTTCTATAGAATCTAGTGTGATATCAAACACTTAACCACTGAAGGTGATTAAGATGCTTTTACAACAAGCTCAGGTTATAGGTACATACATTGTATAACATATATTACATATTGTATAGGTACAATACATTGTATAACAGATGGATTACATAGTCAATCTTGGGTGCAAGTCCAGTATATTATCAAGTGTTCCAGTATTCATATATAGTATTTACAGAGTTCAGCATGCCTCAGCCCAGGAGGGTGAAAGTCAGTCAATATGCAATATTGCAATATCCACAATATAATGCTCAAAGGAGTGCATGTTTTCTCTTTCACAAAGTTAACAAATAGTGTATTCGACATTTGGGTTTTGAGAAAGCTGCCAGATACGTCTATATCCCAGGCGTATTCTGGCCACTATAACATCACATTGCCGAGTTCTTGCTCTATTAGTTCCATATATAAATGTCTCCTCACGATATTTATCATAATGTTTAATGATACAACTTTCAGGCCTTTGTGAATTTATTAGGCCAGTGAGATTTCCATTAGATCTTTGTTTAAGTATTCTCTTTGTCACTTCTAACAAAACACTCGTATCAATTTCTACTACTGGTTTTCTACAGGCTGTCTTTGCAAGCATATCAACATATTTGTGGCAGTACTGCACCAAGAGTGCTACCTTGCCTGGCTAAATGGTTTGCATTCCCATATAAGAATCAATCAAATGGGAAAGCATACTAAAACAAAGATATTAAAAAGTAAAAATGTTGCCATTGGGTTATACTAGTACTGTACTGCCCAATAATGCAAGGAACGTATTTTATAATCAAACATATGTGGTGTTAATTTCAAGTTAATACAATGAGAATTTCTCAAAATACTGAGCACAAAAAAAGGAATATGCTTCATTATATCTATGAGGCTACACTTGAAATTCAAGACCAAATATAATATCATTATTAAATTTAAGTATATCTTGAGGTTATCTCGAGATGATTTTCAGGCTTAGCGTCCCCGTGGCCCAGTCCTCGACCAGGTCTTCTTTTTGTTACACACCCCCAGGAAGCAGCCCGTAGCAGCTGTCAAACTCCCCTATTTACTGCTAGGTAACCGGGACATCAGGGTGAAAAAAACTCTGCCCATTTGTTTCTGCCTCCACCGGGGATCGAACCCGAAACCTCAGGTCTATGAATCCAAGCGCTGTCCATCCAGCTGTCAGGCCCCACTCTTTTAGCGTTCAATTCAAAACGATGAAGCATGAAGCATTCTCAAGTTATTGAATGGAAACCCATTAGAAGAAAGAAGTTAAAAAGATAAACAAAATGCCACCATACTGTACCCTACCTGGGATACCTAAGAAAATAATTCAATAGGAAATAAACAAAACAAATACAAATATCATGAGTGAGGGATTAGGCTAGTGTGTGTGTGCAGAATTACAGTACTTTACCTGATGATAATCTTTGACCAGAACACTGTCAATGAAAGAGTGAAACTTCTTACTCCACTTTTTACCATTCTTGAAACGGGGAGGAGGATTACGAGGGATTAGGAACAGTGCACGCATAGGGTGCATATCACACAATGGAGGTTGGGACTCTGCCATTTCTAGGGCTGTAATACCTGTAAAATAAGGTAGACCATGAGAAATTGTAATTATATTTATGTAGCATACACTATACTCTGGCTTTGATTCTATTCCTTCATTATTAAAAGAATTACATTTTTATAACTTTCCAAACTAATTATTTTTAAAATCTAAATCAAATAATTACTCTCATTTATATTTTACTGGTTACAAAGCATTTGTGGTATTAGGAGGATAGAGTAAGGAATGAAAACATCTTGGAGAGATGCAAGCGTAAGTCAGTAAATTGTCAAATTGAAGAGCTTATCAATAATAAGTGGCTAATAGTGCATTTGAGAGTATTAGTAGAGGAAAACCAAGAAAGAGCTGGCCAGATATGGCGAGTGTGAGAGGAAGCAGGGATTGAGTGTTTTCTTTGCACAAGAGTTCTTAGAGAATAAGGCTGCTGAATACCGGTAATTGTTGAAATTTATGATGAGATTCCAAGTCTGGGAACACTTGGAAACTCTACTGTACCAGGTTTTGTACAGTACTGTGCATAAATACAGTACTGTACAAAAGCAAAGGATTAAGCACTGTTTAGACTCAAGCATAAAATAAAATACTGTAATCATTTACAAATAAAGATTAAACATTCTGACTAAAGTCCACCAACATTTAGTACATGACAATACATTACCTTACAATTTATATTTACATTATGCCTACACCTGTAATTTACCTGCAGTTATGTGAGTTCTCCTCTAGCCCAGCCAGGGCAAGAATTGTCTGGTGATAACTTGATCGGTAAGGGTGTTACTTGCAGTGACACACATCCATTACTGGCTCATATATCCATTACAACCTTGCTGCTACAGCATTCCCAGCACGATCTTGTTCAAATGCCTCTTGAAAACCTCTATTTGTTTTCCGGTACAGTAATATTTTTTTATAGTGTTTTGTGAGAGGGTGAAGTCATGGGCCACTGATGTTCTAGTGTTCCTGTATTTTCTGTACTAGGCCTAGCTTGCATTACCTACTATATTTTTCTCTCCAGTAAGTTTGTAAAGACAGCAAATAACATAATATGACAAATACAAGAAACCACATACTGTATTACCTAAACTCCATAGGTCACTACGGTTGTCATACGTTGCTTCGGGGTTTTCATCACAGGCAATAACTTCAGGGGCCATCCAATATGGAGTGCCAATAAATGTATTCCGTCTTCCTATAGTCCTGTCCAACTGGGCACTAACACCAAAATCAACTGCAATGAAACGCAAATTTTGTCACACAGACACATTACAGTATACATATAAATACTGTTCTTGAAACCTGAATTTGATTTTTTTTATATGAAATTGGTTGCATGAAGTTTAAAGTCTAAAAAATACAGAAAAAACAAATATATTTAATGGGTTAAAAACAAATGATAAATAAAACTTGTAGTACTGACTGGGAAGTATGGAACTATTATGAAGCATTACATGAAGGAAGGAGACAGAGCAATATTTTTTGTAAGAAGAAGAAAGGTAGAACACACAAAAAAATTTTTTTTAAAACATTTTGATTAGTTTTGGAGTTTGGTATTTGTGAGAAAAAGTGTTTTGTTGATGTAACCCCTGAAATGGTGAGAGGAGAAGGTACAACACTTGCTGTTCTGGAGAATGGAAAGTTGAGCAATAGTAAACAATGTTGGAAATGGTGTGTGTGTGTAATGGCAGATTGGAATTATCAGTTTTATTATCATGCACATCTCTAACTTATTAATATATATATATGGCAAGAACACTTAGATAACTGTACTGTGCAAATTCAATAATAATATGGGCCTGTATTATTAAAGAAGACTACTAGGTGTAACACTACTGTATTTTTGTATTTATTAAATTGTAAACAACAATGATTTAGGTTTTACAAGAAACATAATATTACTAACATAAATGCCAGACATTCTGAGATACACACTTCCTCAACCTTTAAGAAAGATATCTGTTTGCAACGTCCATCCATTCATATATATTATAAAAGTACGAGGCACATTTCGATGTGGAGATTCCACATACAGTACGTGGAATCTGCACATCGTCATAATTTGTCAATACTGGATCAGAACTTACCTAATTTAACTTCGGCATTATCTGTAAGAAGGACATTTTGGCCTTTTATGTCCCTATGGATGACTTTACTTGCATGTAGATGAGACAAACCACGCAGAATTTCCCGAGAAATATATGCTATCCATTCTTCTTTTAAACTCTGGCCCTTGGTGGCTGTGAAAACAGTGTCACACATGTTAAGAGCTGTGAAAGAGTTAAGTATAAATAAAGTTTCAGTATAAACTGAAATAAATATACAAAGCAGTATAAAATACTAAATACAAATATTAACTAGATATGTTTTGACTAGAACCGATCAAGAGGGGTATCCTTGGATTGGCATGTTGCAGGATAGTGATATAATGAGTACTGGGGATGCAGTGGTTACAGTGTCCTGTAATGAATTCAAGGAATGAAATGAATACATGAAATACAGGCATAACATGTTTTGGCTCCTGTAACAAATACACACTGCTGTAATGAGTGGGAAATGGTTATGGTGGTGTAATAGTTTTTGTGATGTTGTAGTAGTATGTTTAGTGGTGGTTGGGTGTGGTTGTGTTGTATAGTTGTACGTTCTTGTGTGCTTAAGTTTACTTGTGGGGGGGGGTCACTTATGCCTCTCAGTGTAGTGGTGTTGGATGTGTTGTTGATATTGTGGTTGATTTTGTTGTTCTGGTGGTTTGTTGATGATATGGTTGCTGTGTGGTGGTTAGATGGTGGTGTGCTAGCAGGGTGGTCAACTGTTGCAGTGTGGCATCATAATCTATCAGTGTTTACAGGTAATGGTACAGTAGTTGTGGTTGTAATTGGTGGGGGTTTGTAATCATGGTTGCTGATTGTTGTAGTGGTGGTGGTTGTGGTTATAGTGGTCATAATCATTATGGTTGTGGTTGTAGTTTGTGGAGAGAGAGGAAATGTGGAAGGTTGGATAACACAGTATTGGAAATGCAAACTATTTGGTTTTAACTTTTTTCTAGTGTTGTGACTACCACGCTTGTTAATGATACAAGTAATAATTTAGAGGGTCTTCTCTGATATAATTTTTGAAGGTTTGGAATTATGTTTGTTTTTTCCAAATATCTGCAAAGATTCCTATGGACAAAGATGTATGGAGTATCAGTTGAAGTGTTGTGTGTTGTGATGCTACGCTAATTCATTTTCATATATCGGTCAAGTCCCCCTCCCCAATTCCTGTTGATTTTGAAATCCACATCTAAGCGACTACACGGCCCACTAACAATGAGGGATCTTTGCACCACCAAAACCTACATAAGATTAGAAAAGTTTGAGGCAGATATATAAAGTGGTTCTTCAGATATCACACATTTAGTGAAAGATGTGAAAATAAGTAAGTACAGTATGTCCCTATGGGGAATATCTAATGACATTTAGTCAGTTGTCATCCTGCTCTCATTAAGGGAAAAAACTTCATGCATATACAGTAATACAATACTTTAATTATAAAGTACAGCACAGTATATCACAAATTTATTAACAGTAAAGTTCAGTATATCACTAATATATTAACAGTAAGGTACAGTATATAAAAATAAATATATAACAGTATTATTAAATGAATCGGTAAACACTGATGACAACGATTTCTTGAGAGTAAATTTTATAGTCATCTTTATATGGGAAGGGGGGGGGGGATGAAGGTAAAGGAGGGGAAGGAGGATGTACTCACTCACCTAGATGTGCTTGTAGAGGGGTTAAACCTCAGCTTATAAGCCCCAGCTTTCAAACAATTGGCAGTTTAATACAATGTCTCTGGTCTTTTGTTTTTCTTATAATTATTACATTTAAAAAGATTTATTTAGCTAGATGGGGAGGGGCTAGTTGGAGTAACAGAAGTATTAGGGAATGTAAATAGAGGATAAGGTGTGGATAATAGGCAAAGAAGCACAAATTTATGAGGGGTCAGCAGAAAAATCAAAGGAGGTTGGGGGAGAGAAGGGGGTGAGAGCAAGCTATAATATTAATCATGAAAAATGCCATATAGGTTATGAGACTTGAGACTTAAATAGGTGGTGTAGCCAGGCAGTGCTAAGTGGGAAGTTTCTGCCAGTGTTGGGTAAACCTCTAAAGGGTAAATCTTTAGTACAAGTACCAGCCCTAATTGGCATAAAGGTAACACATGCTGTTTGATCTTCAGAAACACCACAAGGTAAGCAATAAACTATTTCTACTATGCAATGAGATGGTAAGTAATTATTTAAAGAAAGGCACCAGGCCAGGAAAACTATGTAACACAGTGGGATGGTAAGTGGTTGATCTCCAGTAGAGAGGTGTACCATTGTGGAAATGGTACACCTGGCCACACCAGATATGAGCCAAAAGACAAGCCAGCCAGCTTACATTTAACAAGGTCGGTAACGGAGCCAGCCCCACAGTATTCCATCACAAGCCACAGCTGATCATCTTTCCCTGGAGGGGATTTCTTGATGAAGGCACCATAATATGTCGCGATGTTTCGGTGATGGGAAAACTGAAATTATCAACAACATATAATAAACACTAGAGATTTATGAAACTATTTAAATATAGTTCAATGGTCCACAACTATCGATATCTATCATTGGGGATTATATATATTATATACAATATACAGTATATATATATATATATATATATATATATATATATATATATATATATATATATATATATATATATATATATATATATATATATATATATATATATATATATATATATATATATATATACACACAAAAGGGCTGAAAAAGTATGGGGATGAGGTGATGGGGTCAAAAGAGTATGGTGCAATCAAACACAGGGTAAGGCATTGAGTAAAACTCTGGTACTCTCAGTGGGCAGGCAGACCTCAGTAGACACATCATTATCCATTGATAAGTGGTGAGATTTGGGTCAGAGTATCGGCAGGGAAGCAAAGCCATTATTCTGTATACTGTATTTAAGATTGAGGGAGGAGTGTTTAAGCCCACACATACATATATGAAGAACAAGTGTATTAATTATCAGGTGCAGTAGTATGTTAATTATAAATAATATGAACATTCAAAACCCAATGCATACATCACTTGGTCTCTAAATGGTTAAGGTTTTCCCATCTCCCTTACCTTTTTAAGGACGTTAATCTCTAGTTTGATTTCTTCCTCTTCATCCTGAAATGAAAAACAAAAATACATTAGCATTAATTACTAAAATATAAAGTTATTTTTGTGGGTAAAGGTCAAAATGTAATAGAGGTAAAAGGGGAGAGGGAGGGAGGTTATTTTGACTGTGGGCCATGTACTTTTACCAGTTAGGTAGTGTCATCCACATCCACTATCTCAAGGAGGTTCCAAATCTGCACATGGAATTAACTCTACACAAGACCAGGAGGAATGGCAGAATGTGCAAAATAACCCTGTTGAAAAGCAGAGATGCAATCAGTATGCTAAGAGACAATTTCATCGACATTAAGAGGCCCAAGGCTTTTCGGCACTCTCCCTTTAAACATGAGGGGCATAACTTACAGACCTCTCTCAGTGTTGAAAGAACTTTATAAACACTTCCTAAAGATACCTGATCAACTGGACTGTGATTTATATGTCAGACTGCAACCTGCAGCCTACTTGTACTTTGCAGTAACACTACCACCTACAACCTCCTTGTTATTGTTACTGTTACCAGCACTGTTGTTATTATAACCTGCACAATTTTTAAAAATTTTTAACAATTGTTGTAATTGTTACCATCTATAGCTGGAGTGTACCTGGACGGAGTTCTAGTAGTTCTACTCTTCAAGCCTGGCCCGGGGCTTGGCTTGACTTTCGAGAGTTTGGTCCAATAGTTTGTTGCTTGGAGAAGCCCGCAGGCCCACATATCCAATACAGCCGAGTTGGTCCGGCACTTCTTGAAGAAAACTATCCAGTTCTCTCTTGAAGACATCCACTTTTGTTCTGGCAATATTTCTTATACTGTACTGTATTTGCTTGGAGGAAGTTGAATAACCATGGCCCTCTGATGTTCATACTGTGTTCTCTGACTGTGCCTATGCCACAATCAGAGCCATTTTAAATTAATAGTCAGGGGCGCCTGACAGCCGAGTGGATAGTGCTTCGGATTTGTAGTCCTGAGGTTCCGGGTTCGATCCCCGGTGGAGGCAGAGACAAATGGGCAAAATGTTTCTTTCACCCTGTTGCCCCTGTTACCTAGCAGTAGATAGGTACCTGAGAGTTAGACAGCTGCTACGGGCTGCTTCCTGGAGGGGGGGGGTGTAAAAAAAAAAAAAGGAGGCCTGGTCGAGGACCGGGCCGCAGGGACGCTAAGCCTCGAAATCATCTCAAGATAACCTCAAGAAGATGGCACTGCTACTCTTCACTGGCTGTATTCTACATTTCCTTCCACATTGTTCACTCCAGTATGTTGTTATTTTATTATGCAAATGTGAGACCTCCAGTACCTTCCACATACTAGTACTTTAATACCTCTCTCGTCTCCTTTCTAGGGAGTACATTTTTGAAAGCTTTGAGATGATCCCAAAAATTTAGGCGCTTTATATATTTTCTGTGTATTCCCTCTCTTTCAGTAATAATCTCCTGCTCTGAAGATGAGAGTTTGTATTAAGCAGTACTCCAGGCAAGACACCATCCGTGATTTTAATGGTATGAGCATTGTGATGGGATCCCTGGATTTGAAGGGTCTCATAATCCATCCTATACAGTACTGTATATATTTTTCTACCTGATGCTATATTTAATTACAGTACTGTAGTTATGCTCCCTAAACGTTAAGTCAACAGACATCATAATTCCCAGATCCTTTACATGTTGCTTTCCTACTATGGGCAGACTTGATTGCATTTTGTACCCTATATTTTGTTTAAGGTCTTAATTTTCATCATACCTAAGTACCTGAAATTTATCACTGTTAAACATCATGTTATCATCTGCTGCCCAATCAAAAACGTTATTAATATCAGCTTGTATATATATCTTTTTAATATAAGCTTGTTTTTCAAAGTTTTCTACAGAAGTAATTTTTATGCTGATTTTGTGCCATCTATAAAAGATGACACAAAGCTGTGACAATTTTTTTTCTATCTGATATGAGAATAAGGAAAAGCAGTGGTGCAAAGACTGCCCTGAGGTACTACCTACCTACCTTGTGTTTACCTTGTGTAGCTTCCAGGGATCAACGACCTCACGACCTCCTGGTTGGTCGTCTGGTCAACCAGGTTATTGGAAGAGGTTGCTCACAGCCCGACGTATGAATCACAGCCTGGTTGATCAGGTATTCTTTGGAAGTGTTTATAGAATTCTCTCTTGAACACTGAGAGGCCGGCCAGTTATGCTCCTGACATGTAGCAGGGGTGTGTTGAAAAAATTTTGGGCTCTTGATGCTGATAGAGTTCTCCCTTAGCTTGCGTACTGCATCTCTGCTTTTTAATGAGGCTTTTTTTGCACATCATGCCATGCCTACTGATTTCATGTTATGCAATCTCTATGTTCAGATTTGAAACCAGTCCCTCCAATATCTTCCACATGTAGATCATATGTATCTTTCTCGCCCATGCTCTAAAGAATACAGATTTAGAGCTTTTAATCAGTCCAAATGGTGTGTGGAGCTTTTAACTGTGACTGGATTTTATCTGGGTGACTTACTCTTTACATTCAGTTTGACAGAAAATTGAATATCTATCACCCTACTTTACCTGTTATTCCTACTGACCTCATTTTGTGGGCTATCACTCCATGGTCACCTTTATCAAATGCCTTTGCAAAGCCTGTGTATACCAACATTGTTGTTGTCACTGTTACTGTACTAGTATTGTTGTCAGTTACTGTTACCAACACTGTTGTTGTTACTATTACCAACATTGTTGTTGTTACCCTTACAAGTATTGTTGTCATTGTAACTGTTACTAACAGTAACAATGTTATTGCTGTTGTTACAACATCATTGTTTTGTTTCTATTACCAACATAGGAGCAACATTTGGGAGCCGGTCGGCCGAGTGGACAGCACACTGGACTTGTGATCCTGTGGTCCCGGGTTCGATCCCGGGCGCCGGCGAGAAACAATGGGCAGAGTTTCTTTCACCCTATGCCCCTGTTACCTAGCAGTAAAATAGGCACCTGGGTGTTAGCCAGCTGTCACGGGCTGCTTCCTGAGGGTGGAGGCCTGGTCGAGGACCGGGCCGCGAGGACACTAAAAAGCCCCGAAATCATCTTAAGATAACATTGCTGTTATTGTTACCATCAATGTTGTTGTTACAGTTACCATCATTGTTGTCACTTATCAGTGCTGATGTTATTGCACAAAGAAATCACAATGTGGTATATCCAGCCCATCCTCCAAAAATGGGAGGTAAATGTACAGCACAAATAAGTGCAATTATGTACTACTCATAGCAGTCAGGAATTGTACTTATTTTCACTTAGTATTTAAACCGTACTGTCAAATATATTGTGAATATTTGAGTTTACCTGAAAAGCTAAATAGAAAACCACAACCTAACCTAACCTTCTTAGTGTTTGAAGATAAGCATTTTATTGCTTCTTAATTACAAATAGTACTTAACCTGTTGCTATATTGATATTACAGTTTTATAAAAACTAATAAACAAAACTAAAATATATCAATAATTGTAAAGTAACTCAGGATATTTTCAAATTTTGTATAAAATCTCTATTGTTTATTATAACTGAAAAAAGAATTTCTGATATTTAAAACTTGTGTATAGTGAATTGAACTGGAAAACTTCATCTAAAATTCTGCAACCTGTCCTCTTAAAAGAACGTCGCTTTTAGCCGTTTGCCCGTATGGCCGAATTTGGACGTAATTGAAAATGAAAAAAAAATGAAAATAATTTGGGATTTTTTTTTTTCAACAACAGTAAGTTAAGGGTCCTCTGATAGGTTAGGTGGGCAGGAATTCTCATAAAGTTTCAAAACGTTATGAAAAACGTTAATTTAGTGTCCTTCATAACCTCTGCGCGTACACCGGACGACTCAAATAGAAAACGGAACAGAACGTCACTTTTGTGAGCCGATTTCATTTCAAATTACGTCCAAATTTGGCCATAGCACGCACACCAGCGAAAAGTAACGTTATTTTNTCCTGCATTTAGTGTACTTCACAGTCAATTTGTATCTTTTCCCACACATATTTTTACTCATATTCATATTATTGTGGAAAAAGGTACATTTAAATTTGAATACCTTTGGAAGTAGAAACATCAACTAGAAAACTAAATACATTCCTCATTTGTTGGTCTAAATACTGGTTTGATTCTTGCTCACACAAGGTATTAGCAGCTTTTTGACTCCATGTACTACATAAATAAAAGAAGTAATAAATTGGCAGTGTAATATCCTAGTTATCAATGATAAAAAAAAGAACAATGAGACTATATAGAGTATATTGCTCTCCAGGTGGAGCAGGTCGTGGCCCGAGACCAAAATACTAAGCTAACTCCATCTTCTTTTCCCACGAGCGAGTTATGCTGCGATATATATACTGTATAAACAATAGTTGACTTGTTTTCCTCTACTATTACTCATGTCTACTCATGCATCTGACCCATCTTTTCTTCCAGTATCACTATATTCACTTGTGCTTATCACTCATATTTTCTTCCACTGTCACATATGTCTTCTCGTGAACATGATCCACCTATTCCCCCACTATCACTTAGGTCCAACTGCCGATAAACCATGTTTGAATTCACAGGAGCTATAAGTATGAATGACAGCCATGCCTTACATATATTATTTATATGTAAAGGAATAGATTTGTCCATCAAAATGGACATTATACACTTCAATCATAAGATAACGTATGTCGACCTTGCTAAAATGATACCATATAGGCTAACTGAAGAACTGCAATTATCACCTGATCAACTATCTACCACATAATCTTAAGTCAATCACATCCAGCCATCACCAGATGTTCAGTACCTAATCCTGATACTGTTATCAATAACTTCTTTTTCAGCATCACATATCTCATTAATACATTCATTGCCACCACACACTCATGGCAATACTTGCAATAAGTGCAAGAGAGCACCACAACACCAGCAGGTGTAAATGCCTCATAAAATAGCTGAGAGAGCCTAAAACCTATATCTTGGTTACAATAGGCAGTTAAACAAGCACATATCCTCTTGCAGATCTTGGAAGAGGATATGTGACACACCCATGGTGGAACCTGGTGTCCAACACACCCATGGTGGAACCTGGTGTCCAACACACCCATGGTGGAACCTGGTGTCCAACACACCCATGGTGGAACCTGGTGTCCAACATGCACAGTGTTAACCCTGCTCTCTAACACACAATGATGCATGAGTTGTATAAAGCACACCTGGTAACACCTGCCTCTGCATAACCCCTCTTATCATATTGGCTCCAGTATACCATTTACATGAAGTGTACTATTTCTCTGGTTCTTTCCCTTCCATTACCTACAACTCCACTTTTCTTTTGTACTTTCAAAAATGCATAAGTAAATTATCATCATTATGCCATATTTGAGTATTGTTAACAATATTCAATTTAAATATTGTATTACAAAATTTTGCCAGAAGCCAATTCTGTTTTTCAATGTTAATTTCTCGCACGTGCACTCTCAAACTTGCTGATGCATCAATGTCCTTTAAGCAAGTATAATTAGAATGTATTTAAGATAATTTGTTATCCTTGTCCCATTTTCCACTCTCATGGGGTGGGAGACACGAGCTAAGAAAGAAGGGAGGGAACGCTCATCTTCCGAGAGCATCATACACACTATATAGCCTCATGGAGAGCTAAGAAAGAAGGGAGGGAACGCTCATCTTCCGAGTGCATCATACACACTATATAGCCTCATGGAGAAACACATCATACACTGACTAATTATCCACACCAACACTCCCACCAACTACACTGTATAAAACATATATATATATACATACTCTATATATTTAAATTACATAATTGTAACTACCTGTAATTTGATTATTGCCCTTACAAATTACAAAATACCTTCACTGGCATTATAATACTACTATTATAATGCACAATAATTTCAGAATAATATATAAATCTTCTATCATGAAGTTACATAAAATACTTCCTCTCCCTCTCATAAGGATGCTGCAATAGATGATGAACTTAACAAACATTACAGCAAATAACAGGCCAATCTGCAAGTCTGACCTAACTTCACCATTCCTATCTATCTCCTTTCTTAACCCCTCAAAAAGATAAGCAATCAAAAGAGCAATTTCAAGGCAAGCAATGAACCATCTTTAATCAGCAAAGCACTGCAAAAAAATTATTTCAAGCAGTTTGTATTTAAGTACAGTATTACAAAGAGGCGAGCACTGACCTCCTCGCTAGTGGACTTGTCATGGCGGGATCCATTGGGACTGTTGGATGCCTGTAAATATATGATCTCACTATTATACCTAATAATATGTTTTTTATATAAACATTAAGGATCAGTGAGCAGTAAATACAAGGAATGATAACTGTCAAGTGTTCAACTATACAGTAGGTGGAGGAGGCAAACAGGGTGATGCTGGGGGCCAGTAAGAAAGAGACACCATAGAAGATAAGAGTATGGAAGGACAAAAAAAAAATTGTAGGATATCCATTGGCAAAGTGGAGCAAATTAAGACTGGTAGAACATGCCAGAACACAGATTTCTAAGATGATTTACAACATAATATATATACAAGATAAGGTACCATGAGATTACAGTAGTTTTATTTGTTTAACTTATTACATAATTAGATATTGGGTAATATGTTTGAGAAACAGTCTTCCAAGAGTCTCTTATTAAATACTGTATTATAGGAAGTAAGGCCATATTCTGCCAAGAACCACTTAAGGCCAAAGAAAATATAATTTTAAATGCATATAAGAACAAATTAAACCCAAGGCACAATATATATTGAACAAGACATAATATATACAGATATATTTGGTCAATACCTGACAATAACATCACACAGCTATTAACAATATCAACTGACTATTCCATTAATGTACATGCCGCAGACAAACCAACTTCGAACACCCCACACCAAGTCTTGGTACAAAAGCACATGTGTCATTGGTTTTAACAAGACACTAATTTTGCCTTAGTTGACATTTTCCTGCTTAAATAACCCTACAGAATGTTAATATCCAATACGAATGTGTTAACCCAAAGTGATCACATGCTACAGCTCAAATACACACAAATTCTACACACGTACACATACACACATCTAGGGGGGCCAGGTAGCCTGGTGGATAGCGAGCAGGATTCGTAATTCTGTGGCGCGGGTTCGATTCCCGCACCGGCAGAAACAAATGGGCAAAGTTTCTTTCACCCTGAATGCCCCTGTTACCTAGCAGTAAATAGGTACCTGGGAGTTAGTCAGCTGTCACGGGCTGCTTCCTGGGGTGTGTGTGTGTGTGTGGTGTGAAAAAAAAAAAAAAAAAAAAAAAAAAGTAGTTAATGTAGTTAGTAAACAGTTGATTGACAGTTGAGAGGCGGGCCGAAAGAGCAAAGCTCAACCCCCGTAAAATACAACTAAGTGAATACACCTTCTCACCTTAACAAGTTAGGCGAGAAGGTGGTGGAGGACAAAACCGTCAGTAATTTCAAAGTATTATATGACAAAGTGTGCTGGGAAGAGGGGACACCATGAGCGTAGCTCTCATCCTGTAACTACACTTAGGTAATAACACATTTTGACCAAAGAGCCAGAGCTCAACCTCTACAAGCACAACTAGGTGAGTACACACACACATGAGCACTACCTACAAAATCCTCAGGGGTATTGACAGGGTAGACAAGGATAAACTATTCAACACTGGTGGTACGCAAACAAGGGGACACAGGTGGAAACTGAGTACCCAAATGAGCCACGGGGACGTTAGAAAGAACTGTTTCAGTGTCAGTAGTTAACAGATGGAATGCATTAGGCAGTGATGTGGTGGAGGCTGACTCCATACACAGTTTTAAATGTAGATATGATAGAGCCCAGTAGGCTCAGGAATCTTTTACCAGTTGATTGACAGGTGAGAGGCGGGACCATAGAGCCAGAGCTCAACCCCGTAAGCACAAATAGGTGAGTACACACACACAGTGTTCATTCATATGGAATAAACTAAAGGAGTATGTTGTGGAAGCAAACACTATTCATAGCTTTAAAACTAGGTATGATAGAGAAGTAGGACTGGAGTCATTGCTTGAAACAACCGAAGGCTAGACAGGCAGGATCCAAGAACCAACGCTTGATCCTGCAGGCACAAATAGGCGAGCACACAACATACACATGAAAAAATATATGCATACTGTACATACATAAATAGATACACATGCACGCCCGCAAAACAAATGAAGACACACATACTGTACTTTTTTCTAACTTCTATATGGATCACTAGAAGACACATTAACCATAATTCCACGTATAATTAATTTTGTAAGTGTAAAAATGACTAAATAATTAGAGAGAGAAATAGGAGCACAGCAGTGTAATAAATATGCCTATCGGTTGGCAAGAAATGAATGCCTGAAGATGGCACTGT
Organism: Procambarus virginalis; assembly: GCA_020271785.1. Taxonomy (NCBI): domain Eukaryota; kingdom Metazoa; phylum Arthropoda; class Malacostraca; order Decapoda; family Cambaridae; genus Procambarus; species Procambarus virginalis. The sequence goes on along the minus strand of WNGS01006708.1, from coordinate 3,624,758 downwards.
CTGCTGAAATGTGTCAGGATCTTATCAAAATTTCACATTGTTTCTTTTCAAATTCATTTTTCATCTTGTGTTACACACACAAGGCAGCCCTTAGTTACCTTAGCAACTGCTGCTTGTTCCTCAGACTTGCTTTGCTTTGCCTAGTCTGGTGAAGTTGCTTTCCTTAAACTTCCTAACACCAGTAACCCACTCAGACACTTGCTCCACTTCTCATACTAAACACATTGGTTTTGGTATTGTACCAAGATACACGAAGAATGACATAACCCACTTCAGTGTACAATACATTCTGTACAAGACTGACATTAGCTAGGTTCATCAAAAGATATGAAGAAAATAAACAACAAAAATCAATCCAGATGTAGAAACCAAACGAGTGCAGTACTGAATATGAAAGTTGAGACCAATTTTAATGGATGATGGCAGTTACATTTTATCCTTCAACTTTTCTATCTTACTACTATGCAAGCACTCTTACTTCCTACTCTTCTAATTCNTTGCTTGCTGTTTACAACATACTATCAATTTTATTTCTATATGGAAAACAAAATTAATGCATATACATAACACTACTATATAATGGTACTAAACATATGAATTATGAGATTATTATAAAGTGTCCCAGAAAGATCAAGCTTTAAGAAATACTGTATTGTCACAATTTATGAGTTAAGGAATTGGATGATAATAGTTATAACATTACCTGAGGTCAGAGGATGAACCAGAAGTCACCAGATCATTGCCAAAATTAATTCTTCTGCTGCTCGGCCACCCATGAGGGAATCCATGGTAGCTAACATTTGACTTCGAGTCATGTGGTACTGTTCTTTTGCCGGGATGTAAGCAGTCTGTCAAAATAATAACATTTTAAAATAATTAGCACAATGATTATAAAACCCATAATGCAAATACAACCTGTGTAATAAGAATGCCTTCTAATGAACGAGGTGCTTGTTAATGATTGATTACGGTTCGGCGAGTACACTCTGCAAACCTGTATTCTCAGGTGTACACAAACAAGGTTCAATAGAGTGAATGCAGTTGACCCTTCCAGATCATTGTCAGCGCCCATGACCATGGCCCTGTAGCTATCAGATCTGAATATAAGGCTTGGAACACACTTAAATAAGCAGAGCAACTAGAGACTGGAATTCTAGTTAGTTGATCGTACATATCATGTTCTGTTCAAGGCTATCTCCTGTTGTTTGGGAGAACAAGTATTTTCACAGCATTTTTGCAATCCCATTTTGCTGTTCATTTTACGTTAGTCTAAAATTCTTTTACCCTTGACTTACACATGTCTTTGGATCTTTTGTGTTATATTTCAGTCCAGCTAGACTGTTATGTTCCCTTAGTTCACAGTAATCAATAAATATAGTTTTATTGATTGTTGTTTTACCTTCCTGTTTTCTACCATGGTACCTATGTTACTATCTAGAATGTTTATACATACGACCGAGAAACTTACACACAGGTGCAGGTAGCAGTCCAATAAGGCGAGATTAAAGCCACGTACATGTCCCAGTGATGGTCCCCGTGGGATGATGGTGACTTTGTGAAGCGGGTGGGAGTCCTTAGTATAATATGCCACTAGTGTGTGTCCGCCTTCATGGTAAGCCGTTACAAGGTTTGCTTCCTCATCAGGGATGCGAGATTTTCTTTCTGGCCCTGAAACACAACACTCCAGCAATGAGTCTTTTTAAGTATACCAATAAAAATAGCTTTCTTTACTCACTAACACAAAACTTGAAATACCAGCAACAAAGTACCAGTATAAAGCAAAATAATAATAATAGAGAAAAAAAATTAAATGTAATCTACAAAAGAGTACTGGAAAGAATTCATAAAATGCAAAAGTTATAAAACACACAAAAATAAGGCTTTGAATGTAGATAAAAGTTCTCTTTTAAGCATGACACACTATTGCTCCCTTAGGCAATGACCAGCTCTTCCAAGACCATTGCATCAGAACATGAGACGTGTGCTCTTGTCAGTGTACAGTGTGCTCTTAATTTGTTTACTTAATATAATAAATATATTGAGCTATACTACCTATATAATCATTCAATCTTATGTGATGTTATTCCAAAAGCAATTAAAAATAAGATAATCATACATAATGCTGGATGGACAAATAGTAGAAATACAGCTCTTTTGCTTTTTAGAAGATGGTGTGCTTAGGAAAGTCATAGATGAGCATGGATGGAGTAGATGTGACAAGGCACCCAATGCCTTGTCATTGCCTTGTCAATACAAACCCCCCCCCCCCCCCCTTCTCTCACACACACAAAAATAAATATGCCAAAACTAAAAGATGGAAGAAAAAAAAAAAAAAGAGGCGATGTGATCACTACATATAAAATAGTAACAGGAATCAATAAAAGTTATAGGGAAGAACTCCCGAGACCTGGAATGTCAAGAACAAGAGGTCATAGATTTAAACTGACTAAATAACCCTACTGAAGAAATAAGAAAATTCACTTTCGCAAACAGAGTGGTCGACGGTTGGAACAAATTAAGTGATAAGGTGGTAGAGGCCAAAACCGTCAGTGGATTCAAAGCGTTATATGACAAAGAGTAGTGGGAAGACGGGACACCATGAGCGTAGCTCTCATCCTATAACTACACTTAGGTAATTACACATACAGTACTACACTCAACTCACCCATAAGAACTTTGTCTCTCGCTGCCTCAAGATGCTTCATAGAGACTGAATCCACTTGGTCAGCTGCTGCTCTCAGAGCTGCTTGGTTGGTCACATTTTTTATGTCTGCACCTGGAATTTTTTTTTACATTAATCATACAGTCTTATCACTTAACCAGGCATGTTGGAAAAACCGACACCATTTACTACTAACTTTCAATACACTAGGCAGATAATATTGCTGCTAATTTACTACGAACAAATCATACATAGAAAACGAGTCTCCAGTGGAATTTTTCTCGGGAGAAAACAGGGAATCATTGCCATGTAGCCCTTAAATTCACCAGCTAATAATATTGTGAAATCCTCTTAAAACATCAGCCTCTAGACTGTAAACAACATAGAAACATTTCCCTTGAATGAACTTAATTATCAGTACTAAAATAGATTAAATATAAACCCTCTTCCCCTGGTTGATAAACACATCTGGAGAAGAAGCCAGATGCACGAGTGGGAGAGACAGTAGTCATTTTATCCCTGAACAGTTAAAATGTGTCGTGTTGAACTCTTGATTACTTGAGGAACAGCAAGTTATTGTCGAAGAAGTGATCAGCACAAATTGACACCATCACATCCAGGGAAGGCATTGTATCCGTACAGTTTTTAACATATTATAATAGCTCTTATGTATTGTGTATTTATTGATATGGTTAAGCTGCCTGAGAACACCCAAAATTGGGTAAGCCTCACATAATAATGTATTAATAATTCTGTCATACAATATCTGTTATTAGGATGTTATTTATATTAGTTACGATATATACTTCCGGCAGGTAACCCGTGACAACCTGAAGAAGAATTAATAACAATTACCTGGTATAACAAGTAACATGTGATGATGCTACCCTCACCCACAAGGAGTATCGGTTGGTGTGTTCATTCGTGTTCACATCCGGCTGTCCAGGCCATAAACTACTATACAGATAAGCTGTATTTTCCTTTTATTTACTAATCTATGTAGTCTTAATATTATAGTGAATATCTACCACTCAATAATTTTGATTGATAGACTATATATATAAATAATAACCCCCCCCCCAGAATGAGTTGTACACTATTTGTGGGATTTTAAATCATACAGTCCGCTATAGAAATAAATAAATTACTATATAAATTAATAAATTGTAAATACAACAATAAATCCCACAAGTCAGTTTTCCCCACAAGCTAACTTAATAATTTAATAAAACCTTTTCAGAAATGTATCTGTGAAACCACAACATTTGAACATGTGCAAAATAGTTGCTAACTGTATTTTGTATTTAAATTGCAATATACCCAACAAGGAAATTCAGTATTTATTCATGATTTCCATAGGCACATTATCAACTGTATCACAGTAAAATAAATCACAATCACATAGATGATCAGCGATCAACAGATTAATGCCACGTATTCGACTTACAAGTAACGACAGAACCGTGTTACTAAATGTTCTGTAAATATTTACCCGTAAAGCCTGTTGTTCCTCGGGAAAGTACATTCTTATCCACATCGTCTCCAGCCTTCACTTTACCTAAGTAGTAATCAAAGATCTCTTTCCTCCCTGCAAGGTCTGGAATAGGGACCTGTAACCAACAAGCAGACAATGAGTCCCAGTAATGGGGTCAGCAAAGAGTCTTCTCATGGAGAAGCCAAACTCCTCTCATATACATAACAAAAATTAACATCATTTACTCTTACCATACTCCTATTGCCTTGCATCTATCTATATTTCTATAATCTGTTAATTTTAAACCATAAAATCCACTTTTTTACATCAACTACAGCACTCACCACCTTCTCACCCAACCCAGCAGTTCCCCTGAGTCTTCTGCCAGTTTATGAAACTCCACATACTTGGCAATCTTAACTGAACATTTCTTGTATACATCTCACAAGACAATAAAGATAGTTTTTCTTAATGTCTTGTTCCAAGATCACTATCAACTCTTTTTTTTTTTTATTATCACCCACTTAACTTCTCAACTCTGATTCTTATACCTCCTGGATCCTTGTGAGGTACAATCACCTTTCACCACTTAATTTCATCTTACACAGCAGCAACATGTAACCAAACAAGTCTCCATATATTCCAGAATTTCTTATGTACCAGAAATATACTTTAATAGGCATCTCTCCACAAGTACCTGGTCAATGACTCTCTCTTCTACCCTCCTATCTTCACCCTTTGAAAAAGCTGTGAACAAAATATAAACTCACCTGGACTTCCACATCAAATCTACCAGGCCGCAAAAGAGCTTTATCAAGATCATCACGACGGTTGGTTGCCCCCAAGACAATAACCCCCTCGTTCTTGTGGAACCCATCCATTTCTGCTAACAGTTGATTAATTGTCTGATTGGCATATGGATGTAATACAGAATTTGAACGTTTAGCACCAACAGAGTCAATTTCATCGATGAAGATCACACAAGGGGCACGCACCTTGGCTGCACCTGAAATACAACAATATGAAAATAATCTGATAATGTATCCAGTCATTAAGATTGTAAAAAATACATATTAAGCATTTTAAAAGTGAACAGGTTCTTAGACATGTTATGTACTTTATCTAAATATCTTTAAGTAATTCCAGTTTCTTTATCACTATTTAGAAAGATTTAAGAGTGAATAACTACTTTACAACTTAACAGGATAATTACAGATAAACTTGCCTTAACATATCTGTTGTCTGCAGCATTGATTCCATACTGATTAACCTTAGTATGTTAAAAACTCAGTAGCTCTTCTGAAATACTTGTTGATGAATTTTGAATACACTATTAACTAGTCACTACATGGCTTGCAATGAAAAGTAGGAGGAATGAAAAAGAAAAGTGGGAACAAGAAACAAAGGCATAAGTAGGGGGAATAATACTGTAGTAAATCAAATATTGTGCAGGCAATAGTGCAGATAGTCTAAATTTGCCTTCATAGCAGAAACAAGATAACAGATGAAACTTACGGAAAAGGTCACGCACTCTACGAGCACCCTGTCCGACCAATATCTCGTCAAACTCGGGACCAGCAGCGTGGAAGAAAGGCACACCAGCCTCCCCTGCTACAGCTCGAGCAAGGAGTGTTTTCCCAGTACCTGGAGGGCCCACCAACAATACCCCCTTTGGCAACTCAGCACCCAAGGAAGTGAACTTTTCAGGGTTTCTCAAGAATTCCACAATTTCCTGCAGTTCTTGCTTGGCTTCATCCACCTGTTAAGCACTGCCAATATTACTAAGTGCATGGCAAGAATTTGCAGTGTCTGAATGTGTGATACAGTTCATAACAAGTAACAAAACAACAGTGAAATTAAAGTCTAATTTACCCCTTTTACATCCTCAAATGAAACTGTAATTTCTTCTGGATGGACCTCGTTTCCATTTCCCACATGCATCCTGAACACAGATCCTCCCAAGCCACCTGTAAGAACATTAGTACATAAACAATACTGTATATTTTATATGTAGAGAATACAGTGTTTACCTATCAGTGACTATGGGGGAGTGAGATCTAGCTCTTTATGCCCCACCTCATTGATGATTATACCTGGCATACTAATCTCTCTCAACATATTAATATTTTCATCATACTCCTTTTTAAAGCTGCAGATGGAATTTGCTTTAATAACTTCTTCCTTCAGTACATTCCACTTGCCGATACCCCCATACAGGGAGCAAAAGCTTCCTTACATCTCTTCGACCTGATAGCAAGTCCAGCTTCAATCATTTGTCCCTACATCCTCCTACTTTTTCATTTAAATTGGCCTCCTTTATCCACTATTCCCCTCAGATCTTGCATGCAGTTATCACATCTCCTCTGTTTCTTCTCTCCTCTAAGTTGTGAGGGTGAGTTCTCTCATCTGTCCTTAAGCTGAGGCCTCTCAATTCTGGTACTACTCTAGTTGTAAACCTTTGAACCTTCTCCAATTTTTGTTAATGCTTCACATGGTGGGTCCATGCTGGAGCTGCATACTCAAGTAATGGTCTCACATATTCAGTGTGTATGGACCTCAAAGCTTCCTTATTTACATTATTAATGATCTTACAACTTAGTCTAGGGCTCTCTCGTGTTTTCAAAGAAACATGTTCCATGGTCGAGTAATACCCCCAAGCCTCCACAGTACCTCCGGCCAAGTATAAGAATGCTCACATGACTCTCTTGAAGAAATGTGACATATCTTGGAGGTGATATCTGCGGTGACGGCCGCGAACTGCTGCTCGAACTCCGGCAGGAGGCTCGCCATGTTTGTTGTTGTGGTCGACTCGTACACCACCACCACCACCTGCCTTCACTGGTCGACTCGTACACCACCACCACCACCTGCCTTCACTGGTCGACTCGTACACCACCACCACCACCGCCTTCACTGGTCGACTCGTACACCACCACCACCAGCCTTCACTGCACTACACCACCACCACCTGCCTTCACTGGTCGACTCGTACACCACCACCACCACCTGCCTTCACTGGTCGAACTCGTACACCACCACCACCACCTGCCTTCACTGGTCGACTCGTCACACCCACCACCACCTGCCTTCACTGGTCGACTCGTACACCACCACCAACCACCCTGCCTTCACTGGTCGACTCGTACACCACCACCACCACCTGCCTTCACTGGTCGACTCGTACACCACCACCACCACCAGCCTTCACTGGTCGACTCGTACACCACCACCACCACCAGCCTTCACTGGTCGACTCGTCACCACCACCACCACCTGCCTTCACTGGGACTCGTACACCACTGCCTCACCACCACACCACCACCACCTTCACCACACCGGCCCTTTCGTACACTAGACCCCCCTCCTGTGTACACACAAGTGTACTCACCTAGTTGTGCTTGCGTGGGGGTTGAGCTCTGCTCTTTAGGCACTCTAAATGGATCATTTAACCATAATAACAAACGAGGCATATCGCCTATCCACTAGTAGTCGTAAACAATTAATATTACTAATTACCAATAATTACCCACTTACATATGTGTCTATCGTTACATGTGTAAATGAGGAGACAAACTACATGCACACATAACCATTGAAAGAGTATGCACGATGAAAGTGTATACATGTGTACAAATATTCCGATTAAAAGATGTAGTGGCAAGCATATAGGAGTTGACATAATAAAGTTGTGCTGGGTGATGGGGAGCCCGGCAGGGTAACCAGAACTGCTTTGCATGAAATGTAAAAAAATACCAATCTTATATAATCCCACCAACCCATTGTACCTTCTTGCAAATAAATTATTATTATTATCAAAAGGAAATGTGCCGAACAATTTCTGTCCCTCGAGATTCGACACCGGCCTGATTGCGAGTCGAGAACGAACCCAACCGTAGCACTGTACTACATTTATGCCATGTTTAGGATAATTTTATCTTTGATACTAATGCATAATGTACACGAGT
>WNGS01006708.1:3576365-3614291 GCA_020271785.1 Procambarus virginalis | reverse complement strand
TCTCTGGACTATTATACTTCCTTCAAATATGTTTTGGACGATAACATATACATATGAATATGTTTGCTACAAATACAGGAAAGAATGGGAGAAGGAAAGGGATGGTAGAGGGCAAGATAGGGTGGGGAAGAACAAGGGAGAATGTGGGAGGGCAAGAAATGAGGGAAGAGTAGCAAAGCACTAAGATTGTAACTTTGTTGAGTTGTCCGAATGTCTATTGCAAGTTCTCTGTGTACCTAGTCATAAAAGTATGTGTGTACGTCTGGTAACATACTGCATGTGTAAAGTAAGAAATGTATAAGTTTATCACTCAGAATGTTAGGTAAAATGCTTGTAACGAACGATTATGTTACGTCATTTGGTTGGTTATACAGTATACACAGAGTTTAGTGGGTTTCATATTTATTTAGTAGTCTTGGTTACAGCAGTTGGTTTGTTGGTAGTGTCGTAGACGTTGAGACGAAGCCTGGAGCAGAGCAGAGAGCTGAGCAAGGTCCAGGGTAGAGAGCTCGGATGCAGGGTGAGAGTCGTAGAGCAGGGTGCTCTGAATGTGGGCGGAGTCGAAGAGCTCGGATGCAGGGTGAGAGTCGTAGAGCAGGGTGCTCTGAATGTGGGCGGAGTCGAAGAGCTCGATGTGGCCAAAGTCTGGCTGTCTGTTCTGTGTCGAAGCTAAAGAGCCTTGTGAGGGTAGGAACTGGACATGTCGAGCGTTATGTTCTTGTTGGCGACTGTTGAAGATGTGCACTATCTCTCAAGCATCTGTACTGAATCACTCTTGGGAGTTATTTTGAAAACTGTAGGTCAATTTGGGCAAAATCTCACCCATGCCATTTTCACTAATTTGCATATTTTCTGTAGTAGTAGTAATTTAAAACTCCAAATACGCGCAATCACCCTGAATTCCGCTCGGAAATAAGTACTGTACTGTATATATTATCTACTTGTGGTGTGCATGCAAAAATATGTGCAAATGTCTCTGTGGGACAGATATTTTAATATTCAGTACTTCATTAGCCTTTAAGAAGTGGGAACTACAAACTTCCCTTATACCCCCAATTGATACCTGTTTACATCTACTTTTATGAGAATACTTTACATCACTTTCTCCCTTCTTTAATGTTAAGGATAAGTGTTCTTTATCTTAGCTGTGTTGTTATGCTTCAGTCTTCATCCTTACACCATACACAAAAGTGCACATGCTCAGACAGTTGATATACAATGAGATAAATATAAAATTCAGTGTGATAGGATGAATTCATTTCAATAACTGCATATTATTAAGTAAATGGCATTGAAGACCAGTGATACAAGGGGCAGGGCAGTAGCGAGAGAATAGAAAAACACTCTTGATCTAGCCATCTGCAAAATATGGTAGCTAAGAATGCAGTGAAAATTAACCTCTCACATGCATAGAATTTATCAACCCATCCAAAAATGATCATACTTACAGCAACTATCAGTCGAATGTACAAAAATAGTCTGTGGTATGCAAAAATGTTCACAGTTTGTACTACTGAAATACTGTACCTCAAATAGCATCCAAAAAAAATGGAACAGTAACTATAAAACCTAACATAACCTGGCCTAGGCTTAATAACCAATATTAATTAGGCCTAGGATTTAACATACAATCTTAGGCCTAATTTAGTACATACACGTGCTCTACTAAGCATAAAATAAATTAGATTTGGTTGTTGCTTTTTTTGTGCTCTTTTCAAGATAGTAGAAAACCATTTTTTTCAGGGGGGGGGGAGACAAAGTGCATTTCTGCATGTTGGACCAATAGTTACTTAAAGTAGTCAATTTAAAATTACAGGATAGAATTTATATGTACTTCAAAATGTAAATTTGATCCTAACCAAACCCTCAAGCAATAACTTTGGTTGAGCTTGGTGGGGAAGTGAGCAATTCTTGTGCTGATTTTTCATCCTCTCGTCCAGGTTTATCACTTGTAATTACTTAAGTAATTATTAAGGTGTAATTACAAGTGATAATCCTGGATGAGATGATGAAATATGAGCACAAGAATTGTGCACTTCCCCACCTTATCTGTGTATAATATTGTGCTGATGAAAATGACGAGTCTGATGAAAAAAACAGTGAAGTGCTGGAACATAAAGTAACAGGAAACAACCTATTTTAAGTAAAGATAAAATAGAAGTTTCCATATAGGCCAGATTCCGATTCTATGATGTCAGGGGAATACAAGAGGTTAGGTTGAGATAATCCAGAGGTATTTTGTGCCTAGTCACCATATTGAGGCAAGTTCTCACATGGAATATGGCCACATTAAAATAGATCAAGAAGCTGAAAAAAAAGATAAAAACAAATTTATCCCTTTTAATACACATGAAATGTGCAATGTAGTAATATAAATGCCATACTGGGTACTGTATTCAGATTCCAATAATTAATGAACATTATTTTCCTTTTAAAAATTATGTAGATTTGTATTATTTGCATCTATGAAAGACACTTTTTGTTTGTAAACATAAGTACAATATATTTACCAAATCTATGTAACTATTCATTGACACTCCTTTCCCCCTACCATTGTATCTACATAAAACAAGCATGTTTGTTAAAAGATGGAGGCCAGATGCTTGGAGCTAGCTCACCTAACTGTGCACTCCCATATGCCTTCCCACGAGGGTATGGCAAGTGTCATAGGCCAGGCAAGGTTGGCCCCAGTGCCACACTAACAAATATGCAAATTTATAGTCAGCCCCCCCTCTCCCCTCCTGCAATTTTCATGAAGTCAAGTCTGAAATAAAGATCGTTTTACATATTTATGCTTCGTAGAGGAAGAGGGGAAAATAGGGTGAAGAGGAGAAGAAAGGAGTGGGGTGGGTGAAGAGGAGGAAGGTGGCAGGGAGGTAAACAGACCTGGGGACCACCACATAGCCTTTCTAGTTTGATATCAAATCAATTCTGGCTGCTTTTTAACCCAAATCAACAGGAGGAATTAACAAATCCACAAGGGCCATGATGAGGGTTGTCCATTTGATGCATCATGTTATTGGGATTTCTGTGTGTAAGGAGGAATTAAGTTTGAATGACTTTTATGCTTTTGAAATAGTCAAAACTCACAGAATAAAAAGACCTTGAACAAAGCTAACTGGAACCACTATGAGCATCAAGGCTATTTGAGGTTGACTAAACATTAGCACGTCTGTACAAGCAAGTTTTTCTGGTGCAACATCTCATAAAATAGTTACATGTTGAATCATGAAGGAAATACTGATGAAACATACTTTATTATTATCATGAAGTACATAATTGGAGTAATACTTCCATACGTACATACTTTACTGAATTTACTACAAAGCAAAAAAAAAAAAAATACAGCATTTTTAAAACTTTTAAGTACATAACTTTAATATACTAGACTGGAGGAATGCAAGAACCCCAAACAGTGTCAGTCCAAAACTGGACATTTCCCCCCATATGTAAAAAGGTTAAAACTCTCAAAACATCTTCCTGGACAATACACGCTGAAGCATCCAGTAAGAGCTCTTATCTAGGCTTACTTAAGATAGCAAATACTGTACAAGAATATTGAAAGAACAGCAGTATACAAAATGTTAACACATTATGAAAACAAGAACATTAAAATGGGTAAAATAAGGACATACTGTAGTACAAATAAACTCTTATAATTATGACCGTCAATGATAGGTGAAGTGCTAAGAGAACCATGGAGAGAGACTAATGTTCTAACAGAAGCTAGAAGAGTAAATTTTTTCAGCCACTTGTATAATGTACAAACTATATTCACGCAGATCTTCAGAGAAGAATAAGGGAAAAACAGTTCAAACAAAGCTGCTGATAAATAGGTATGGTGTATAATGAAATAAATTTACAATATGAAATTTGCAAAGTAAGGCATATATGTTCCACTACAAATTCTTGGCAACTGGTCTTCCATCCAGTATGGCTTTGATGTCATCAGCATCTAAGGTTTCATATTTCATAAGAGCATCAGCTACCGCTTTGTGTTCCCTTGCATGAGATTTCAAGATTGCTTTTGCACGTTCATAAGATTCCTGAAATAAATAGTAAATCATCATTAAACATATTTATGAGTTATGGAATATGACGAAGACATTAACGCACTGAAAATATCAATGTCTTATAAAATGTCAATGTATATAGAATTCAAGCCACTGAATAAATTTCCAAAGAATGTATGGAGGCATTCCGTAGGTAGAAGTGAATGAGGTGGAGGGCAGGGAACTTGCAGAAACCTTTATATTCAGTAAAATAATTATTGCAGTATTATTAATTTTATTTTAAGAATTAGGAATAATCTTCCAGAAAAAGCAAAATTGTTTTGGGGATTAAGATAAAAGATATTTATAGTGACCCCAACTTCCCTAAACAAAATGATGAGGTGCAGGAGAGGAAATGCATGGTCTGAAACTTGTATGAATTAACAATGTGCTCCTGTATAAAAGGCCTGCAAAAACTAAAGGACCAAGTGTAATGAAACGCTCTTTCCTGGTGGCACATCAGTAGCTGCCCTAGCTTAATGCACCGACATCATAACGCCAAAACAAACACTCTATGCTTCTGTGACAATCTTTGACCAATGCCAACAATCTTTGACCAATGACCAATGCCAACAATCTTTGACCAATGCCAACAATCTTTGACCAATGACCAATGCCAACAATCTTTGACCAATGCCAACAAGTGCCATTTCATATTCATTTGCCACCTTCACTGGTCTAGAAGCAAATCAGGATCAAAGGTTAACTCACTACTGACATAAACCACCCTTAGAATAGAAGTCACAAATAAAAACTTTCCCCCAAGAACATTTAATACTGTACTTAGGCAACTTAGACTGTGCTGGCCTCTGTCACCACTGGAAAAGGAACACAAAGCTGTTAAGAACAGTATAGTAAGCATTAATGACAAACATACAGTTTCTAAGATAAACAACTTACTTGTAACAATCTCTTTATCTCCAAATCAATAGCCTCTTTTGTTGACTGTCCAAGTGAATCACCTGTGCTGATGAGTTGGCCGGTGTTGTCTTCAAACGTTCGAAATCCCACACGCTCACTCATGCCTAGGTCCTTCACCATATGAGTGGCAATGTTGGTTGCTTGCTGTTTACAACATACTATCAATTTTATTTCTACATGGAAAACAAAATTAATGCATATACATAACACTACTATATAATGGTACTAAAACATATGAATTATGAGATTATTATAAAGTGTCCCAGAAAGATCAAGCTTTAAGAAATACTGTATTGTCACAATTTATGAGTTAAGGAATTGGATGATAATAGTTATAACATTACCTTGAGGTCAGAGGATGAACCAGAAGTCACCAGATCATTGCCAAAAATTAATTCTTCTGCTGCTCGGCCACCCATGAGGGAATCCATGGTAGCTAACATTTGACTTCGAGTCATGTGGTACTGTTCTTTTGCCGGGATGTAAGCAGTCTGTCAAAATAATAACATTTTAAAATAATTAGCACAATGATTATAAAAACCATAATGCAAATACAACCTGTGTAATAAGAATGCCTTCTAATGAATGAGGTGCTTGTTAATGATTGATTACGGTTCGGCGAGTACACTCTGCAAACCTGTATTCTCAGGTGTACACAAACAAGGTTCAATAGAGTGAATGCAGTTGACCCTTCCAGATCATTCTGTCAGCGCCCATGACCAATGGCCCTGTAGTTATCAGACCTGAATATAAGGCTTGGAACACGCTTAAATAAGCAGAGCAACTAGAGACTGGGCATTCCTAGTTAGTTGACCGTACATATCATGTTCTGTTCAAGGCTATCTCCTGTTGTTTGGGGAGAACAAGTATTTTCACAGCATTTTTGCAATCCCATTTTGCTGTTCATTTTACGTTAGTCTAAAATTCTTTTATACCCTTGACTTACACATGTCTTTGGATCTTTTGTGTTATATTTCAGTCCAGCTAGACTGTTATGTTCCCTTAGTTCACAGTAATCAATAAATATAGTTTTATTGATTGTTGTTTTACGTTCCTGTTTTCTACCATGGTACCTATGTTACTATCTAGAATGTTTATACATACGACCGAGAAATTTAACAACAGGTGCAGGTAGCAGTCCAATAAGGCGAGATTAAAGCCACGTACATGTCCCAGTGATGGTCCCCGTGGGATGATGGTGACTTTGTGAAGCGGGTGGGAGTCCTTGGTATAATATGCCACTAGTGTGTGTCCGCCTTCATGGTAAGCCGTTACAAGGTTTGCTTCCTCATCAGGGATGCGAGATTTTCTTTCTGGCCCTGAAACACAACACTCCAGCAATGAGTCTTTTTAAGTATACCAATAAAAATAGCTTTCTTTACTCACTAACACAAAACTTGAAATACCAGCAACAAAGTACCAGTATAAAGCAAAATAATAATAATAGAGAAAAAAATTAAATGTAATCTACAAAAAGAGTACTGGAAAGAATTCATAAAATGCAAAAGTTATAAAACACACAAAAAATAAAGCTTTGAATGTAGATAAAAAGTTCTTTTTTAAGCATGACACACTATTGCTCCCTTAGGCAATGACCAGCTCTTCCAAGACCATTGCATCAGAACATGAGACGTGTGCTCTTGTCAGTGTACAGTGTGCTCTTAATTTGTTTACTTAATATAATAAATATATTGAGCTATACTACCTATATAATCATTCAATCTTATGTGATGTTATTCCAAAAGCAATTAAAAATAAGATAATCATACATAATGCTGGATGGACAAATAGTAGAAATACAGCTCTTTTGCTTTTTAGAAGATGGTGTGCTTAGGAAAGTCATAGATGAGCATGGATGGAGTAGATGTGACAAGGCACCTTAACACTTTCACGTTCCCGGTGAATAGGCCCCAAATATCCCCTAAGTGGTCCCGACGGGTGGGCCTACGGCGCGTCAGCAAAAAAAAGTTTATAATCTTTTCAGGGTGGCGAGCTTAATTTTCGCGGTATGTATTTAAATTTGGTATCATTGTGTTCGCGAGAGAATGCTCTAGAGTAATATATACATAAATTGTCACCAAATTCAACATGAGAACCACACAGAATAAGAAAATGCGGCGTTCGTTAGCCGTGAACGTCAAACCGGGCATGAATGTTTACGATGTTTTTATGTTTGCCAACCCCTAATGTTTATTCGTGGTTTTTTTTGGTATCATTGTGACCGCAATAAAATTCCCTACACGGACATATGAATAGGAATCATAAATAATGGTGTCACCCCGCACGCAGGAATGTGGGAAATTGGCCGAGGGTTACACGCTCCAGCGCGCCCAGCTACAACCACAACTGAAATGTTTATACTCTGCACATGTTTGTGACCCTCATTTTAGATGTACGTGTTTTATTTTTGTATCACTGTGTAGCTAATGAAATGTTCTATAAGAGCATATGCATAACATTTCACCAAAGCTAACATTACGCACACCACCAACCAAAGAACTGCGTCCTTTGTTTGGCGCTAACGCTAAACTCTGCTAAACTCTCCCCATATGTTTCTACTCTGATTGTGTTTATCAAGTCCAAACTTGCTGCATATGGTTTTGTTTGGTATCGCTGTCATCGCAATAAAATTGCCTACACAGACATATCCATAAAAGTTAGTCACATGGGCGTGCCTCACCCCCAAACACCCCCAAACACATCGATGCCTCACCCGCCCATTCACCCATTTCCACACCCGCTACACCCAATACACCCGCCAAACAAAAATATATTTCCAATGGAAATTTTTGTGCTACATTGTCCATTTTGGTATCAAAATACTCGCAATAAGATGCACTATGTAGACATACCAATCTGAACACTAAGAACCGGAAGATATATAGAAGTACCCACAGCAAAGTATAGTAATAAAGTAATAACTTCACAATGATGAATACAAAGTGTTTGTACTTACCCACGATGTGATGATGGAAGGTCAATAAGTTGAGCATTTGGTTATCCACTCCACCTGCTTCAGGAAAATGTCCTTGAAGTTGCTCAACAGATGTTACATTAGGTGGAGTGGATGGTTGCAGAGGCGTTATTTCTTTGCTTTCCAAAATACCCTCTTGCGATGGTATTTTGTGTAGCATGGTGAGGGACACAGTGCAACTCCACATGTCTTGCACTGATACTTAGAGTCTTTCCTAATTCCTGACTTCATGCAAACACGACAGCGTTTCCGTTTAGCAATTGTCACTATAGCGTGGCTCAACCTCTTGTTTAGCCTATCCTCTGAATCAACAATACGGGGATTCTTCACAGGTGGAGGAATAGGTTCAGGTTCAGGTGCAGGCGTTTCAGTGTCACTGTCTGATGAGGCTGACTCTTGTGCTGGGCGTGCAGGAGGAGGAAATAAAGGACGGCTCACTCCAGATGGGCCAGGTGTTGCCAAATCGGCTGCAGGATCTTGATAGTCAGCAGCATGTGGGATAGGGCTTTCAGTGTCAGGCCACTCATCCAGGTCCCACCTCAACAGGGCCCATATTGCCACGTCATGAAACTGGAGTAGGGTCAGTTTCTAGGTATCAGTTGTGTATTGNAATATGCCAAAACTAGAAGACAGAAGAAAGAGGTGATATGATCACTACATACAAATAGTAACAGGAATTGATAAAATCGACAGGAAAGATTTCCTGAGACCTGGAGCTTCAAGAACAAGAGGTCATAGATATAAACTGGCTAAACACAGATGCCGAAGAAATATAAGAAAATTCACTTTCGCAAACAGAGTGGTAGACGGTTGGAACAAGTTGGGGGAGAAGGTGGTGGAGGCCAAGACCGTCAGTAGTTTCAAAGCGTTATATGACAAAGAGTGCTGGGAAGACGGGACACCACGAGCGTAGCTCTCATCCTGTAACTACACTTAGGTAATTACACTTAGGTAATTACACACACACACACACACACACACACACACACACACACACACACACACACACACACACACACACACACACACCCACACCCCACCCCACCCCACCCCACCACACACCGTAGGGTCTGGTAGCTGAGTGGACAGCACACAGGACTCGTAATCCTGTGGCCCGGGTTCGATTCCCGGCTCCGGCAGAGAGAAACGGGCAGTTTTTCACCCTGATGCCCCTGTTATCCAGCAGTAAATAGATACCTGGGAGTTAAAAGCTATTACGGGCTGCTTCCTTGGGGGGGGGGGAAATTAGTAACAGTTGATTGACAGTTGAGAGAGGTGGGCCAAAAGAGCAGAGCTCAACCCCCGGAAGCACAACTAGGCGAGTACAAACATGTAACGAGGCCATGCAGCTGCGTGGACAGCACTTGAAGGTCATAGTCCTAAGGGGCTGTGTATGATTCCCAGCCGAGACTTAAACAAATGGGCAGAGATACTTTCACCCTGACGCCCCTGTTCACCTAGTAGTAAATAGGTACCTGTTAGACGGCTGTTATAGGCTGCTTCCTGGGGATGTGTGTGTACTTGCCTAGTTGTACTTGCAGGGTTTGAGCTCTGGCTCGTTGGTCTCGCCTCTCAACTGTCGATCAACTGGTGTACAGGTTCCTGAGCCTACTGGGTTCTATCATATCTACATTTGAAACTGAGTATGGAGTCAACCTCCACCACATCACTATCTAATGTATTCCATTTGTTAATTACTCTTGACACTGAAAAAATTCCTTCTAATGTCTCTGGCTCATTTGGGTATTCGGTTTCCACCTGTCATCCCCAGGCCTCCCCCCCCCCCTCCACTGTCCTCAACACCGCCCTAACACATCCTGCCATTCAATCTTAGACAAATAATTTCATCTCTACCCTATAATCAGCAAACAATGTTCTTTAACAATAAAAACAAAATACACTACTATACTCAGAACCTGCTTCATATATCATCAGCCTGCACCTGTAATTTTAATAAATTTCTTAATGTTTTGTATTCAGTATGACTTATCCCGCACAGACACTCTTTTTTTTATTTTGAATAGCTAGTGTACCACTTATAATTGCTTACAATGGGTATTGGCAATATTTCTGCATTTTCTGAGCTTTAAAAGTGATAAAGTTGTAAATCTTGAGGATGCCTGTCTGTCTTTGCCCCCCCCCCCCCACCCCCACCCCACTCAGTTTCTCATATATTTTTATACTGTATATTGATAGAGTACATACACAAACACCTCGTCATCCAAATAAACAAAAGTATCATATTTCCATCTCATTTGTTAACAGATTTTCATTATTTAATTTCTTTAAGGTGACATTTTTATATGGATGTTGGGCAGCACAAAACTTTATCTTCCCAGTGTTCCTGGTTTTAAACTTTTCCTGTATTTTAACACCAACTTTCATTGATGGCTCTATCCTATACTTTTCAGTAGTTTCCTTAAGTATGCACTTTTTGTTTTTTAATAATGCCTTGCGACACACAAGGTGTTGTCATCTTGGGGTTACCTTACGGGCTCCCTCCTCCTCTATCTTGGACATGGTACCCCGGCTGGTCACACCTACCTCACACCCCGCCTGCTTTGGTCCACAGCTTCCCTGGCTATGTCCGCCTGCGCATGCACACTAAGGGAGGCACCCCTGTTGCCTTTGTCGAGTTCTCTGATGTGAGGTTTGCCTCTGCGGCTCTCACCTCACTGCAGGGCTTTGTCTTGGTGTCCTCGGATCGGGGTGGAATCCGCATCGAGTACGCCAAGAATAAAATGGGCGAGGTTGGTACGTACCTTTTAGGTATTAATATAAGATCGTGCAAGTAAAATCCCTGAATGGGCGATGTCACTTTTTTTATTCAGAACAGTATATGATAAGTGACCTTGGGTAAAGTTTGTAAAATGTTACTTAAAACTGAGTGAATGCCCATCAAGAATATTTTAATCTACAATGCTGCGCAGTTTTCCAATACATGAGCGATATCCTCCCATTTTTATTTTAATACAATAGGTATGTCTTGCCTATAGCGAATTCTTATTAACTCTACTGAATACTTTAAATTTGTCCATCCTCCCTTATGGTCTAAAGGGCGAGAATCTGCATGAAATAATTTAGCATGGCATGGAACCTCTATCCATTACCTTGCCTATTTATTTTTAGTTGTCTGACTGTGGAAGAAACATGTGAATATCATGTACTGTACTATGTAGTACTTAGACATTATTGATGTACAGATACTGGTTTAAAAATTATCTCTGAAACCCATTAATATATTGTACGATAATGCAGAGACAAATTTTCTTTGACAAAATTTTAGAAATAAGACATTGTGCATTAGAAAACATCCATATTTGTCTTGACATCTCATTTCCTTAGGGAACTTCTCGAGAGAATAGATGACTATACTGTATACTTGCCAGACTTGTCTGTCTAAACTTTCATTGTATTGCCCATTCCATTCCCCTTAGTTTTATATTACAGTACCCCTTGCATATGCTCTCTGCACACACATTAAGATGTACATCACCTAATCGTCATGATGTACTGTTTGTCATTGTTAGCTCACACTGTTATTCATCATTGTCAGCATGACCACACCAGATACGACTATCATCTTTGAACCCTTTAATGTCGTTTAGTTGCATCGCAGATATCTAGTTTTTGCCTATACTGTATAATAATTTTTATATGAAAATATATAGAACATGGTACAGTGCTTAGTTGTATAAAATGCATATTTAATAAACCCAATAGTATGTAATGTATTTCAAGCATAACTTAACTGCAGAAATTCAGTTATATTATTGGTAGGTTTAACCCTGCACTGCGCACCTGTTTCTGGCAAAAACTTCATAGTGCAATTGTTAAGGACATATTTTTGTTTTATAAATGTTCAGGTAAAGTTAATGTCAAAATGTTTCCAAACTCAACTATTTTCATTTCATAACACAATGACTGATGAAAACATTAAAAAAACATTAAAATATAGCCTAATTAAAAAAATGCAAAACTCTCAAAATGACATTTGTTTGGCGCAGTGCAGTGGTTAAGGAGATAAACAATTGCATTATCCCATCTAAGAGAGTTGCGTGTGTTCATGTACTGTAGCTCGTTTTAAGGCCTCACTTTACTAAATATAAAGATTTCAGGCTGTTAGGAATATTAAGGCTGAATGGAATATACGGCACAGTATAGATTTAATTCTCCACATCATTCGTGGCCGAGTCCTTGTCAGGATCCTTAATAACATTGAGGCCATTCTTTGCAGTACTCTTTGTCCCTATTTTAATACTCTCAAATTCCTGTACAGTATAAACATTTGAGTAAATAAGTGAAACAAAGTGTGCTAATTGGAAAACAAACTGAAATGTACATAAAAATAATTAAATCCAGCTACCCAGGAAATTAGATTAGCAAAAAGAAAATATGAAAAAATGTTTAAAACATAAAGATCCAGTGTCTTTCTACTCAAATATAAGAGATACAACAAAGAGAAAAGATTTGGTAGGACTCTAAAAGATGAGCCTGACCAAATTATAATTTACAATAAAAGGGCAGGCCAACACCGGATACTTTACATCAGAGTTCAAACTACAGTGTTTGGACTAAACATCCCAATACCCAAACAAATGTTTGAAACAGGTAAAGAGAATGAATTAAGGGATACAGTACCCAGTATTTCCATAATGCAAAATAATCGGGAAGAGTAGTGATGAACTAAAAGATTCAAAATCTCAAGTGTGGATGAAATTCAACCCAAAGTCGTAAAAGACCTGGCAGATGATCTGGTCTACCACTGAAACTCCTTTTTAGAAAGTCACATCTTTGGAAACAATAACCAGCCATTCAGACAAAACGTCCAGTAGATGTAGAATACACAGACTTCTCTAAAGCTTTTTATAAGGTACCATATGAAAGACTAGCAAGGAAGTTACAAGCACATGAAATAAATGATACAATACAGTACTAGAATTTGACAGTAGTATGATTAAAGAAAGCAAAAGATCCTATATGGAAATGAATCATGATTCGAAAAATATAGAATATTACAGACGTCTAATTTGCAAATGACACCAAGATCTATGGTAAAGTAGGATAAATAATACATAATACATAAATAATGCATACATAAAAGATGAGTTACAAACATGTTGGATTTATAGATAGAGCTAGTAAATACAATACTTAAAGCCACTAATACACACAGCGTTTCAGGCAATGTCAATTCCTCTTGCTGTTGTAGCTGCCTTTTCAGTTACATTCTAGCAGGCTTTGTTGAATTTGTAATATTCCACCTTTGGTCTTCTGGTATTTAGGGTTGGGGTTGTAAATTTTCTTAATGTGTAGTCAGTCCACTTCCTGCTAATAGACATAAATCTACCTTAGACATAGCCTGACCATGTGTACATACACATGGCCATACACCACCTTGTATGCCTTGTCCCACATTTGCCACATTTTCTGTTAGCATGTAATCATTGGGAGACATCTGAAAGGTCACCGTCACAGTAGTTTCCATTCATACGCCTGCAACCTCATGATTCTTGTTTCTCTTTCCAGTCTCACCCTCTTCTCTATAGCCACATGTCTATCTAGTTCTGCCTGTTTTAATTTAAATAAATTTCTGCCAATCCAGCTCTTCTAGTGCATTTCACCATCAGCTTCGATTTTACAGCTTATATCAGTATTGCTTTATGATCTATCTTGCCTCTTTCTATCTTAGTAATCATGGCTTTCATTTCATATTTTTTCCTTTACCAATTTTCTCTGCTGTAAATTTTCCCTGTACAAAATAATCTTTTTGTAAATCATATTAATGATATTCCAATAGTTATCACACTAATTTTATTAAATTTAATTTATTGCCAATATTTTTATATTTATTTATTTTTACTTTAAAATATAAATCATATTTATCTAATAGAGTACAGTACTCTGAAATAATCAATCTTTGATATGCATGCATTCATGGTTATACTCTGACTTGAGCCATCATTACTCGATACATGTACAGTACATGTTGAATAGCTTTGATGAACTAATACATTTATATCAGTCTGTAGTCACTCTGTAAACCATTAACTGCTACACATGCTATACTTCCCTCATTTTTTATATGCTGCTTCAATTTAATTTTTATTATTACATTCGTTGCTCTGCTAATAATTTACACCTTCTATAGTCTCTATTTTGCTTCATTACATCCTCTTTCCAAGCCCCTGTAAGCCTTGTACACTTTATGGTACAGAGCTCCACACTCCTCCAGTTATTTTGGTAAAAGCACAATACTGTATCTAATCTATTTGACCACTTGCACACATTC
The DNA here is from genome assembly GCA_020271785.1 of Procambarus virginalis. Lineage (NCBI taxonomy): Eukaryota > Metazoa > Arthropoda > Malacostraca > Decapoda > Cambaridae > Procambarus > Procambarus virginalis. Next base: position 3,600,052 of record WNGS01006708.1, on the reverse strand, counting down.
TGCAGAACCAGTTTATCTTTGCATAATTCAGGCTGTACTCTAGTTCTTGCACTGTTGTTCTCTCTAGTTGAATGGCCGAGTGTACTCTGAAGAGGAAAACCTTAGCTTGTCACGCTCTCCCTAGCAACAGGCAAGATTGTTCTATAGATATTAAGCTATGTTCACCTATGCTTTTATACCAGGGAACAATCATGATTTTTCAGTTATCAGACTTCATGCCATTTTCCAGATATTTATGGAAAATATTTCACAGGCATTCAGTTATTTTCTCCAGTGTATTTAATGATGGGTCTGTAGGTATCCTCCAGACTTGGTGATCCCCCCACATTAGTTAAATCATTCAGGTCACACCTCTTCCCTGACTTCATTTTTTGATATGTAATTTATTTTTTTAAGCTAGTTTTTTAAGCAGTTTTTTAAACTGTCAATCACGCACACTTTGTCAAATGTGTAGCGAGTGATAAGTGAGCACTACACAACTCGTCTTCAGTTGTCTACATTTCTCCCAGTTACTTTAACAATCTGTTGCAGTGCTGCAATTTTGCACTTCTTTCCCAAGGACCTTAATCTTCCTATTTTCCTGAATTGCCCTTACTTGTTCTCTACTGCAGTAGTAAGATAAACAATAAAGTGCTGTTCATAGGACTGGAATTATTTACATTACACAATTGTTTATTTTCAATCGCTTTCCATATCTAATCTCGTCATGCCCTCTTTTCTTACTACTTTATTTCTTGCTTTGTATCCACAGTATTCATATAGTTTTGGCATCACTTTCCTCTTGCCACATCCTCATCCCACCGTACACTTTTCCATAGGTTATCTACCAGTACCTAGTACTGTATCTGCAGTTGTTGAGATCTACTCTCCTTTTGTGTTGGTCAGCCTATTTCTCATTTTATTGTATCACATTATCCTTGAAGGGGGCACTCATTTATTAACTGATCTTGTCTTGCACAACATTACCATGACAATTGATAGTGCTCTTTCATTGTAATGTGTTGTAAAGTGTGTACTATGTATACTTCTGCATCCTCGGGATTAATGTGTCTTGCATGTAGCTTTCATTCTTTACACACTTTAACTTCTCAAAACACACTTTTTTTTTTTAACACTTGTCACTTGGGGCCTATACCAGCTCAATCATACAAATCACCCATACCAGTCTCATTGTACCACTTCCCTTCTTCAGTTCATCCCTGAACATGTAGGCTTTTTTTCCCCATCACGAGTTCACAAGATCGCATAATAGCATTTTGAACCATGTCATGGATGGTGTCACTCAACATGCTACCATTCATCATAGAACAAACATACTTCTCTCTCTCTCTCTCTGATGCCTTTGATCTTCTTAATACTACACTACTCTTGCTGCCTTCTATGTTCACACAACCCAGGTACATTTAACTTGCCATCCCTGAACACTTGCACCACCTTCGTTCCTCATTTATCCCTCTCACATTCCACACAGCCATACGTGCCTGCCTTTGCTTTCTGGGACCCGGGCAGGCGCGGGCTCCAGATCCGAGGCTGTTTTGGCCTTTAATGGGGAGAAGATAGAGAAGATGGGTCCCCAGCCCAATCTCCTTCCCTTTTATCACAGGGGATACGGGGCTGTTTGCCCCACTGAGTGGTGGGCGATGGGGTCGCCACATCCCTACGCCCTCGCCACATCCCTACACCAAGGTGAAGACTCTATATATTGCTCAAACATTAATTAAACAAACAATCTGCACAGTAATAACATTAAATCAGCACATGAATTAGGACAAAAACAAGGTACTTATTAGCCATCATCTCACAATGATATACAATTTAAATTTACCTGTATATTAAAATTTGTATCTCACTAACCAGAACTTTACCTACTACATTTATTCAGTTAAATATAACCAAACATTCGTGTGCTAAGCACACTATCAGATCCCTTCAAATGTGTGTGTGCAGCCTCTCTTCAGTGTATTCCTGTCCTTAAACTGTAAACACTCGACACTAATATTCCGCTCTTCTTTACCCTCTTCATATACACTCATCAGCCTGTGATCACCCATTCTTTATCGGCCCAGAATGTCTCAAGTACTCCAGTCTTTATTTCACTTGTACACTGTCCAAGTATAAGATGAAGGGAATCATAAAACTCAGTTTTATCTTGGTATGCTTTCTACTCAGTTTTTTAATCTTTCTTTTATAGCTGGAAAGAGACTAGATTTGCTTTTTATTTTGTTTTTTGTTTGACAAGTATAAATGTTAAGATTTAGTTTGTTGATAACTTGACATAAGTGAGAGCAAATGTTCAGTAATGGTGACCTAAAGGATGTCTGAGAATGTCAAGTGATGACTTATGAAGGGAGGAGGCTTCTTAAATATTGCATATTGCCTTGAAAGTTCAAATATAAAAATAGTTAAGAAAATAAAGGTTAAATTGATAATATTCACAACCTAATCATTTGATTATTTTATACTGTACAGTATTTGCAAACTTGCTCCAGTAGATTTCCAAATGCAGTTGTCCTTTTTTTTTTAATGTTTCTTCCATGTTTACAGCTGTATAGCATTGTTTCATGGGAAAATAATTTGTATATAATTTGTGTGGTAGGGACTTGTGACAAAATGGTTTTTGGAAATTGTTTGGTACAATAAAATTACACAGCACTTGGGTTGGCTAGGAAAACAATGTACTAGAACAATAGTACAGTACTGTATTAGTATTACTGCATAATCACTAGCTATTTTTTGTGTACAATATATATATAAATATATATACCTAATATTGTAGTCTGTTTTAGCATACAAATAATACCTGTACTGTTAATAATTAGAAGTTGAATCATCTACATACAGCAATCCAAGTGATTGCACTTCTTATCTGAGCAATTAGTGATACACAGGTGTGAACTCCCAGGCATGTGGGGGCAGGATTGTATTTGCACCGTTTCTACAGAGGATAGAAATGCAGACAATAATGCATGAATAGCACTGCTTCGGTGTCAGCAGTGCTATTCATTGTTTAAAAGTTTCCTTATTGTTCTAAATGCATGAATATTGAATTTCATAACAAATAATTTAAACTTTTTGGGGTAGATTAAACTGCTTATAACTAATACAAATAAAAAAGCATTAAAATAGCTTTACTGGATTGTCAAAAAGTCGTAAAATATCATAAGTGATTTGTCCTGAAACCACATTTTCTTTCCACAAGATGCATAACAAAATATTACGTAACTTCACTGCAAAGCATTTGGGATCTTGTCGCCATGTAAAACTGGGAGTTGACTGTACACGGGTTTTTGAAGAAACTTGCAGGATAAATTTTTCTTGATGGCAAGTCATGCAGCTGTGATGGCATATGCAAAATATTTTATTGCCAATGAGTTGTGTAATTTTGTTTTGCTATGGATTTAATGAGTTTAATATGTTAATATTATTTAATCATTTTATTTCAATGTTACAGGGACACAAGACTGAAGTTGATGGAGCCCCGACCTGCAGCACACATGGAACGCCTGGCATCATAACTGTTTTTGCCTAGGAAAACACCTGGTTCCACAGATCAGCTTTCCACCTTTGCAGGGTCAACATAATGAATTTTTCATATGAAAATAACCTGCTATACATGTTTAAATTAGAAGTCAGATGTTTAAATCAGAAGTAATTTAAATAGCAGACACTTTCTTTATACAGTACTGAAGATTGTCATGGTTCAAATTAAATTTACTTGCTGCAGGTGTACTTGTTGGATACAAATCAGAGGTGAGAAATTGATTTGTTATTCTATATTGTTGCTACAATTGTCCCTGTTCACTTACAAATGTTGATATGGAACCTTCAGTGTTGTGGTACAGTAAAAAGCCTGTTCATTGGCTAAACTTGTAATTTGCTGCTTGCATTGAAAAATTGGAGTATCAATTTTTCTGTGCTTCATTTCATGTTTTAAATGAGGGTAAAGGTTTACTATGAACCTCTTACTTATTTCAAAAACAAAGTTGGAATAAGGTGGAAGATAATTCCAGTCTCACCTTATTAACACTGCTCTTTCACAACAAACCCAGTTTACATAGAAATAGAAGATTTAATAAGCTTATCATACCTCATGCTTGCTGTAATCTCAAAGCAAATTTCTATCCTAATATCAGAAAAGCTCCAGGTTTTTGTGCACTTAATCCTTGAGCATCAACAGTGTTCACCTTGATGAGAAGGAATCTCGGGTAAGTCAAGGTGAATTTAGATTATTTATACATTGTTCCTTGAATGTACCAAAGAATTCTAGTTCATCTAGGAACCCATACCAAAGCTAAACAGTAGCAGCTCACTTTAAGGGTAACAGCAAGCATGGGTATGCAGTAGAATAGAAGAAAATATTTTTTGAGTGTATGATATGCCAGATACAAGATGTGCTTCTGTAGTAAGTCCTGGCAAGCATTTGGGAGTGCAGATGATGATGGAGCTTTTCACTTTTAACATGAAAACAAGGTGCTGATATCGTATATACAGCTGCACCTTGAATTTTTATGTTTACCAGTGTTTGAAATGTATAGTTTTAATTTGCATATCCTAAAAAGTCTTTGGTGTGTCAGTTGATATGAAGCTATGTTTATTGATAGCAATAAACCTTTAATTAATGAAATGACATAAACACGTAGATGTGTGCCACTCAAGGATCATCGCCATAACTGGAAGGTGCATCCTTGCTCTTGCATTACAACGTGCTCTCATTTTAAGTGTGGCATACATCTGTTGTTGTTGTTTGTAAATATTAACACTATTCTGCTAGTGTTAGAGAATATTGATTGTCCATATTTTTTGCCTCTATTCCGTTCCACTATTCCAGTCTTAGTTGTTGATGTTGAATTCTAATATGTATGAGGTACATATTAGCCAGTGGAGGCTGACTGTTTGACTAGGACTTGCCCTGCTACACTCAGGTCAGAATTGGAGAAGTACTTTATATTTTAATGTTCAAAAATCTCCCTTTCTGTGTTCATTGTAGATTTTTCCAGTGCAAAACTAGGCAGACCGTATAACGTGTCCAGCACTCAAATTTAGTGAAATTTTCAATGTAGGTTGTGAATATTCTTGGTGGTAATGTAGGGCAAGTCCATATTATTGTCTCAGTTGCTGAATGTGGTATATAATATACATATCTGTTTTGTCATATTGTAGTATGTATTCATCAGTGTTTGTTAGGAGGCATACACGTTTCTCATTAACTTTATCTTAATTGAGTTTTTGATATCCTGCTATGGGATTTTTGAATTTTAAGAATAATTAGGATGAGTGTTAAGCTTTAAGTGATGAACCTGTGTGCCCCTGCATGTAGGCTGGGGAACAGCAAACAAAAAGCTCTTGCTTTTGAGTGCCCCTTGTTCCGCCTGCTGAATAAACCCTAGTGGTTACCATCAAGCTTGGGGATCACGTTCAAGTCTAATCTGAGGAGATGCAGAATATCTGTTGGTATCACCACTGCAGAAAAAAGTAGCCTGTCCAGGAGTCTTGTCTCACTCTTCTAAACTTTAATAATATATCTTAAAATTTGTTACAATGCAGTTAATTAAAAACAAATTGTCATATTGTTGAAAGAAATAATAGTTGGGTTTCATATTGCCTGGGCAGGCACTTCTTTTTGGCAGAAGACAGGAGGTATCTGCTCAAGATAATGAAAGAAAGACGAGACAAAAAACAAAAAAAAAAAAAAAAAAATATACAGTTTACATATATAATGTATATATTTGTATATATGTATATATATGTGTATGTGTATATATATATATAATATATATGTATATATAATATATGTATATATAATATATATGTATTATATATATATATATGTATATGTATTATATATATAATATATGTATATATTATATATATATGTATGTATATATATATGTATTATATATATATATGTATATATATATATGTATATGTATTATATATGTATATGTATTATATATATATGTATATGTATTATATGTATATATATATGTATATGTATATGTATAATATATATTTATGTATAATATATATTTATATGTATAATATATATTTATGTGTATAATATATATATGTATATAATTATGTGTATAATATATATATGTATATAATTATGTGTATAATATATAATATGTATATATATATATATATATATATATATATATATATATATATATATATATATATATATAATATATATTATATATATAAATATATGTATAATATATATATAATATAATATATATGTATAATATATATATAATATATATGTATATATATATATAATATATATGTATAATATATATATAATATATATGTATAATATATATATAATATATATGTATAAATATATATAATATATATGTATAATATATATATAATATATATGTATAATATATATAATATATATGTATAATATATATATATATATATATATATGTATATATATATATATATATGTATATATATATATATATATATATATATAATATATTCATATATAGTATTATATAATATAATACTAATACACACAGACACAGTATATATATATTAAGGCAGCCCTGACTCTTGTGCTCAGTATCCACTGTGATCTTACAGGTAACTTGATGTCCCTTCTGCTGCCTTGTGAGAAAATGCCCACATTCTGCACCTATGTATATGATCCTCAGTTTATACTTGAAACTCTCAGCTTGATACTTCTCCGTCCATTTTGAAAACTGTAGCTGTTATGAGCTCAACAGGTGATGTTCTTTTAGTACATATCAGTAGGCAAGTAGATTTCAGGTGAGAAGGTGTGCTATGGTGTTTATAGTTGGGTGAACCATTCAATAGTGTTTACAATTAGGACCCTTTGTGCTGTAGTTAATAACCACCAATTGTCTTTTTTTTTCTTTTTTTTCCCCTTGTTTTTGTCAAAAAAATAAAAATGTACAGATTATGGATTCTTCTCATCTGAAACTCTGGCCAGTCGGCTTTTCTAGAGGGCCCTTGTTTACATATTCCATCTAATGGTTATGTAAAGAAAAATAAGAAAACCCACATAACAAAACCAGTGGATTACCATTCCTTTCCTAGGTTAAAGTTATACTTATTGCATAATTAATTAAGTGCCCTTTCTAGAATTGTCCAACAATCTATGCCTTACAACAAGATAACGAAGCCATTTTCTAAGGAATATTCTGTTAGTAGTTTCTGCAGATTACAGAACAATCCATTGGTTTTTGAAGGTTACTAGTTGTCGTTTTCCATGTAATGTTCTGGACAATGTTTCAGTTTCAGTAAAGTTAACACTTAAAGCATTGATAAGGTTCATTTCTATTGCTGTGCTTACATTCCTTTCCTCAGTGAACAAAAGTTATGGGCTTGCTATAGCTTTTTATTTTTTGTAAGATTACATTCTATTTTTATTTTGATATGAAGGTCAGTAGCTTTGCTGCATTATGTAATTTTTCCCTATATTATTGCCTACTAAGTGTGTTGTAGAGACAAGTGACCTTTAAATTGAACACTTTGCCAGTACATGTCTACCATCTTAAGAAAGGATACCTAGACTAGGTTGCTGGCACAACCTTTGCTCATATTTATGAGCTACAAGGTAATATTTTCTATGGCAATACTGTATAGTGAGCAATTCTTAAATTAGCATAATTTGCTTTTTAATAAAGATGAATTGTTCTTTCCTTTTGTTTTCAAATTCGCATTTCATACTTTTCTTGAATCGGATACCTAGCAATAATATTGGTTAGTTGGTTTGGTAGCCTGCAGCCCAGCCTAGACTGTCCTGTACCCAAACACACCAGTGGGCTTGTGTTGGCAATGTTACTCTAGCAGCAGACTAGGCTGTAGAAAAACCCCCTGGCAGTGTAAATCAGTCTGTTCTTAAATGTTAAGGTTTAAATTTATATAAAAATCTCGTACAGCAAATCTGAAGTAAATTCTACACTTTTGAAATTTAAAATTTTGCTAACACCTGCCCTAGTTTGCTGTCCATGTTACCTCAGTGAGAAAGAACGCTCTATGGAAAGAGACCGGTTGCTAACTGCCCCTTGTATGGTTCTTTAAAGTTGATCGTTTGGTGGTTATCTTTTGTAAGTTAGGTTTTGAATCTCGGTTTTATTTTTTGGGGGGATGGGGGTGGGGTGGGGAGGGGCATTGTGTAACTTTAAAGTAAAATGTCAATTCTGTGGTGATGTACTTAAGTCTCTGGCAATTACTCCAGATTATCACAAGAATTTGGAATTATTTACCCGATAAAAAAAATATGAAAGTTATTTGATACCTGAGGTGCTCCTGAACTGTGTGACCGAAAATTCTTTGAATACTATTTGTTTAATTAGGTACAAGAGTTTGGGGCATTTCTCCAGATCTGACACTAATAAAACCAAAGGAAGCTTTTGATGGGTAATAAGTTGTAAGTTTTATATTAAGTTTTATTTAAATGTAGGATATAAGTCCAGAGATGTTATAAGGGAGGAATAATTATTAATCTTAATTTGTCAATAAGCAGGTAGTTGCAACCAAGTGGAGTACTAGTCAGGTTAACACATTTTGTTGAGTACTGTATGAGGATACCACTATGTGTACGACATTGTCATTATAAACTATCATATCGTGTATAGGGTCCAAAGGAGGGGGAATAAAACTTATAGTGAAGAAATGTGTTTATTTGTCAAGTTTGTTAGTGTAGGCCATGTTTTTGTGGCAGTAACTGAATACTGCTGTAATTTCCTTCTATGTTGCTTTGTAGCCATTTGCAGTAATAATGTACCTAGTAGTAATAGGACAATACTAAAATGTCTGAAGTTTCCAATACAGATTCCACTGAAAAGTCTATTCTGACATTATTATAGATTGATTCTTTTCAAAAATATAGTTGGATACTTTTTCTAAATTTTCATGGAAAAATTGCTTTAAAAAATTATTTACATTGAGCATGGTATTATATATGCATGACACGAAACTGACAGTGAAGGACGAGATGGGAAAAGCGCATGCAACTTGGTACCGACTCCACAGGTGGCCTACCTTGACTGCCTGCTGTTAATGTGCCATGTCTATCTGACCTTGAAAAAAGAACCCCCCAAAATAGAGGTGGTCTGAAATGGGCTGATAAGTTGCAGCCACCAGAGAAGAACTGCTTCAACATCCTCAGAAAAAGAGGATAAGAGAAAGAGAGGCAGACAAGAGCAAGGACCCGTGCCAAACCTAAAGAGTGGACAAACACGGTCTTTTAACATGTGTAGGGTGGCGAAGGACATGTCCATTGCCTTCCGGAGAATAGGGGTCTACAGATTGGGAAGTGCAATGGCCACTGCAACAACAAAGGCCAAGACCCTGGCAGTGTGTGTATGTCCTCTGGGAGCCAGTCATAATGAAGCTCGAGGAGGCCCAGAAAAATGCAAGATGGAACCCAAGTTCAGACAAGGTCCACAGATACAGACCCTGTCTCCCAACTGCAGTTAAAAATACAAAGTTTAAGCTGTAAAGTAGACAAATGGAGATAGCAGTGTCGTAGCGTATGCCATCGGAGTCTGCTGCTGTAGAATTGTAGAGGAACAAGGCGAACTGGAACAAGTTCGAGAAAACCATGGCTGGAATGTAAGAATATTGAGTATTCCCCAAAATGTTAATGCTCCTATATGTAAAATATGAAACATGAACTTTTTTTTAATTGTACAAGTACTACTACTGTATGTACAGGAGGTTTAGACAAAAAGCACTTGTACTGCAGTGTACAACATGAATGCTAAAAGAAAACATTTTCTAGAAATTAAAGTAAATTAATTTCCTGTCAACTTCTCTCTATATAAGTGAATGAATAGCATTGTTTTGGGGCCAATGCTATTGGCATTTCTAAGGCCACTGCTCCTACATATCAGTGTAGTTACAGGATAAGGGCTACACTCTGGTGTCCTGTCTTCCCATTACTCTGTCATAGACACTTTGAAACTATACTGACAATTTTGGCATCTGCCGCCACCTCGCTTATCTTGTTCCAGAGATCTATCACTGTTTACTAAGGAGAACTCTAATTTTTGGGGGCACCTTTGTTTCCTTAGCTTGAATCTATGACCTCTTGTTCTTGAAGTTGCAGGTTTCAAGAATTCCTCCTTGTCAATTTTGTTGATTCCTGCTATTATTTTGTATGTAGTGATCATACTGCCTCTTATTTTTCTATCTTCTAGCTTTGGCATATTTAAATGCTCTAGCTTCTCCTCGTAAGCTCTTGTTTTTTCAGTTCGGGAAGTCATTTAGTAGCATGTTTTCCAATTTATTATGCACATTCCCATTTTGGTCTCAAAAGTCATGAACAGTTTCTTTAGTATGTGCAGTGGATGATGTGTGTTACTCACTTGGGATAAAGACTAGCACTGTAGATAGGTGACCAAATGGACAAGATCTCACTTGGCTGAAAGCTCCTCAATAAGCCCAACAACCTTTCTATCCCCAACAATGGCATATCATATTTTAATTTCACTATTTGCCTATTTAATATCGTGTGATAAAATCCTCTTTCCTGTATCTCATTAGCACTTCCATCCTCAGTCTCAACCAGCTTTGGCACCTTTGTTCCACGGAGTGGAACAATCGCTAACTTTTAGAAAAAAGGGCTAAAGTGCTCAATTTTAATAACACCCATATTGATCAAACTAAGCAAGTTTATAATGTTTTATGGCAAGAACAAATATGACGCACTGAAGTAAAAAGTTTTCAAAAGAAAATGCTATAAAAAGTTTGTGACTAGTGATATGATCTACAGTACTGAAGTCTTAGAAAAATATCCATGTTCAGAAAACATTAACAATGTAAGAGGACATGTAGATTAGACATGAAAAGCTTCAGAACTGGATATAATTATTGCAATAAAACCTGGTGGTGACAGACTGCATATGTTATCATTGCACAATGATGACATTACCACGTGACTGAATAAGACAACAGAGACACTTGCACAGAAGATGACCATTAACAAAAATGTAATATGGAGGAAGCGTCGCCACGAGAATAAAGATCACAAAAGAACACGAGATAAACATTATACGTGGAGAAATATAATCAAGTTAGCCCGTAAGTTCTCTGCTGTAATTGCTTCTTTATGGCAGTTCCCCGAGATCCACTGAAAATGAAGTGCAGATCATTCAGGTTGCAATTTTCTACACAATTCTTGATTACAAATTTCCCCAGACATTAGTATTTTTTTTTGTTGGTGTTGTCTCCATGGTGCATGGTTTCATTCTTCTTCTTGTACTGTAGCTGTTACAAGCTCCTCTCTCCATCACACCTTTCAAATACCATACATATTCTCATCATCTGTCATGCTATCAATATGTTGCATGCCAATATTACTAACGTCTCAATATATTCCCAACTTCCACCTCTTTCTGTATGCCTTCATTTCTTATTTCATTCCCTAGTGTTTCCTTCAAGTCCAATCTTATCTTTCAAAACTACATTACTCATTATTCCTCCTTCAAAAACATCATAAAATTCTACTGCCTTAGAAAAAGTGTGTTTGTTTCAATAACAGTTGAAACAAACAGGTTAGCAATAAACGTCCCTATATACAATTTTATTAAATATGCAAATATACAAAAAAACACTCAACTCTTACAAATATCACAATTTTAAAAATATATAAAGTACCTGGTACTGGGTAAAGCTAAATACAGTATAACAAATTAAACATTAAAACTACAGAAATTTTGATAACTTAAAATATACCAAGAAGTCAACTACTAAAAAATGTTAAAAATAATATAACTTCTGATTTATTTACTGTATTGTATCTTATTTTGTATTAATTAATAATTTGAGGCTGTCAAGAGATGGGGTGTATGTGATGGAACAGTGATAACAGCTAGATGATATCTTACCAGATATCATCTGGACAATGTTGGAATTGCAAAAGTTAGAATGCCCCCCCCCCTCCCCAAAAATAAATAAATATATATATTATACTACAGTAAATAAAATACTGGAATTTATTTATACAAATAATGGATAGACAATTTTTAGTAAATTAAAAAGAATGGAAAGAAATATCTAAACTCTACCATCAACTTGGTCAAATGCTGGACAAGACACAATGAGGCACCCTTATGAAAACCAGATACAAACACCAAGCAAAATACCCAGCACTCCTACAAATATGATTAACATCTTTCCTATTTGCCAACATATAAAGTATCAAAACATCCAGAACAGATTCCACTTTATAACTGGCCTTTTTAATGTGGGTTTCATTAACTGAAACCCACCCTAAGGACTTATGATCAAGATATGGAAACTGGAGTACAATCTTTTCAGATATGACAGGATACACAGGGTTAGGTGGGGTCAGCCTGTACTTCAAAATCAGTCATTTGCACTGAGCTACTAAACACCATAAACAGTATGGTGGAACTACCGATAATCAAAATAGAACTCGGCAGTTTAAAGACTAACTTACGAAAATAGAATACTGCTTAGAAAATCTCTCGAACCCTTCCCTGAACATTTTTGCTGAACATTTGCCCCGAACGAACTAAATCTTGCTTGGTGATTTCAACTTACAGCATCTAAAATGGAATGTGGAAAATACTGTTATACCAGAGAGAATCCCAGGAAGTAGTCAAAATCAACAGTCACACATGCAGATGTGTGATAATTTGCTTTAAACCAGCAAATAGTAGAACCAACTAGAAAAGAAAATACTCTTAGATCATATTTTTACACTCAATGATGAACTGATTAGGGACATTATGATTACAAATACACGTTACTCAGATCACAACCTAATCAAAGTTCAGACAAGCATGGGCAATAGCCCTGATCAACCCGTCTCAAATTCAAAGGAGAATTCAGCAAATTTAATTTAAAAAACATTAAATTATTGATTATTATTGATTTATTAGATTAAATGGAAACAAATAAACCAAGATCTTGCAGAAATATGCTGGGAAGAACAATTAGATAATGGAAACTTCAACCAGTGCTTCAAGAAACTAGACACAGTAGCACTCAAAATATGTGGAAGTTGCATACAGTACCACTAAGGAATAAAGTGAAGATGCCAACTGGAACAAGAACAACATTCTCTCTATAGGCAAAGAAAACATCACACATCTCAAATGCTCCACCCTATCCCAACGACAAGCAAGGCTAAACAGAGAAATAGTAATGATCGAGCTCAAGCTGCAAAAATCATAAAATCCAGGTGAAGGAGAGAGAGCAAAAGATCATAAGTGAAATGGAGAGGAATCCAGAATACTGTACTACTACTATGCAAAATTTAGAACAAAACTATCTAGCAGTGGGCTCTTGCACAAGGGTTATGGAACTTTCACAGATGCCAACAAAAGTGAAATACTGAGGCTACAGTATGAATCTGAAAATCAATGTGTTACGTTCCACTGAAAACAATGATCCAAATGAATTTTCATGAATTTCACACCAACATCAAACCAAAATATCTGATGTCACCCTAACCCCACTGAAATTTGAAGCAGCCATAGATAGCACGCCCATGCACTCTGCACCAGATCCAGACTCCTGGTATTCTATATTCATCAAGAAGTGCAAAACATATCTATCACAGGCCCTAAACATCTCTTGGAGATGGAGTCTAGATATTGGTGTTATCCCCGACATACTTAAAACAAAGGAGATCACACCACTTCAGAAAGGAGGTAGTAAAGCAAATGTAAAAAATTATAAACCAATAGCCCTAACATCACACATCATCTAAGTCCTTGAAAGAGTGCTGAGAAGGAAGATTGCAAATCACATGGAATCATAATGTCTACATAACCCAGACAACATGAGTTCAGCACAGGGCAATCTTTCCTCTCACAATTATTATCTCATTATGAGATGGCCATAGATGCCATGGAAGACAAGCAAAATGCTGATGTAATATACAGACTTTGCAAAAAAATTTGATAAATGTGATCACAGTGTTACTACACACAAAAATGCATTCAAAATGAATCACTGGCAAAGTAGGGAGATGGATCTTTAACTTCCTAACAAACAGGACCCAAAGTGTAATTGTCAACAGAGTAAAATATAGATCATCCACTGTGAAAAGCTCAGTCACTAGGGTACTGTACATGCTCTTCATGGCCCACAGATAATTTTATGATGTTCAGTGAAGATAAGTTCTAGCTCCTGCACTATGGAAGAAATTAAAATGTATAAACAGAAACCACATATAAAATGCAGTCAAATCACACTATAGAACAAAATAACAATGTAAAGGACATGGGAGTAATCATGTCGGAAAACCTTACCCTCAAAGAAGACAATAAAGTAGTTGTCACAACTGGAAGAAAAATGACAAAATTGGGTAACAAGAACCTTTCAAACAAGGAATGATATACCAATGATGATTTTCAAGAGATTAGTGCTCTCTAGGGGTGCAATATTGTTGCACAATAACAGTCCCATTCAAAGCTGGAAAAATTGCTGCCCTGCAGAATGTGCAAAGATCCTTTACTGCTAGAATCCACTCTTAACATTTAAATTATTGGGACCAATTAAAATGTTAAAATCTGTATTCTCTAGAGTGCAGGTGAGAGACATGCATCATAATTTCAGCCCATCCTCCTGTTTTGGTAGTATTTATAGTAATGATGAGGACCATAGTATATACTGTACTGTATTTTGACATACAATGAAATTAGAATGTAAAAATCTGAACTATTGAGTTGGACAAACAGGAAAACTGGATTTTACTTGTGTTGCTTTGACAGAATAAACAAACCTATCCTCACCTCCCTAGGCCTAATACACAATATCTGAGGCCTAATTTAGTATATGTATGTGCTATACTAGGCCTAGAAATATTTAGGTTTGTGTTTTAGCTTCATTTATTGTAAAAGAATTCCATACTATTCAGTATACAGTACTACTATCTAAAAACTAAGCACATACAAATTCTGATTATTGACGATTGTTACAATAGATACTATCTAAACAAGAGGATGGGTTGCATAATTTACACCTGGAAAATATTAAGAGGGACTGGTTCCAAATCTGAACACAGAAATAACATCACATTAGACCAGGAGGCAAGGCAGGAAGCACAAAATAGCCCCATTGAAAAGCAGAGTTGCAATAGGTACACCGAGAGAAAACCGTATCAACATCAAATGCCCAAGCCTTTTCAACACTCCCTCTACACATAAGGAATATAACTGGCCGGCATCTCACGGTGTTCAAGAGAGAACTCGATAAACACCTTCAAAGGATACCTGATCAAATTGGCTGCGATTCATACATTAGGCTGCAAGCAGCCACGTCCACCAGATTGGTTGACAAGACCACCAACCAGGAGGGCTGGTCAACGACCAGGCCGCGGGGACGTTGATTTTCGGAATCAGCACAAGGTAGGTAGACTTGAACGAGTACAGAGAAGGATGATAAAGTAACCATACAAATTAGAAAGCTTCCGTATGAAGAGAGATTAAAAAAGCTTAACATACATTCTCTAGAAAGTCAATGAGTAAGGGTGATATGACAATAACTGAAGTATAGAAATGGATGAAACTGTATAACAAAGGAATATTAATAAGGTATGAAATATACCAATACTTAATAGATGTATACAGGTATATTTAATTGGAAATAGGGTTGTTTATCTATTTACCAAATTATCAAGTAATACATTAGACAAAGAATAACTGGATTGCACAAAGAAATCACATTAACAAGATGTATTGATGAGCATGTCGTGGTTAAGTGGGCTAAGGCAGGTGCTTGGGAGTCCCTAGTGAATCTTCCTCATGGCTCCTACTAATTTCCTCAATAATTGGATTGTTTCAAGTTAAGGTTAGACATGTATGTGATTGAGTTTGGTCGGGTATAAGTATGAGCTGCTTGACATTGGATAGGCCACAATGGTTTCCTTATGGTCAAATATTCTTAATATTTAACTACAGTAAAGAACACTAATGTTTGTAAACTGTTAATCAAAATTAATGTTTTTTTTTTTTTTATTTATTGTTGTGAATTATTTGAATATCAGGTAATTAAACATATAATTAATTATATGATGGAAGTCAGGATGAATACTGTACAGGAATGACAAGTGCAATAAAACATTTGGTGCATAAAATTCTGTAATTATTCTGATTCATCAATTGGAGTACAGTATATCACAAGAAACATCTACAGTATGTAACACCTTGGCAAGTCACAATATTTCTGTTGAACAAACCTTAATTAAAAATTCACATACAAATCTAACATTAATGAATGACTAATGTTTGATGTAAATGAAGACTAATACATTTACTGCCATTTCTATTTCTGTTTCTTTCTTTGACTTTAATGGTGTATTTGTAATTTTCACAACATATTTATTTATATTTTTGTAATGGAGAAAATTCCAATATGCTTTCACTCCGAGATTACATTTAAATACTGCAATTCCAAAATTGTTCCAAGAACTTTTAGTCAACTTATAATAATGAAAGATGCATGATAAGTGCTTAATGGTTACATGTAATATACTGTTATCAATTCTTATCAAAAATAATCTTATAATAACGAAACCTTATTACTTCATCCTCTTCTAACCGCGAGGTAGATTGCAAACACTATGACAACACCTACAACAATAAAAACAGCATACAAGATAAATCTATTTTGCAATACCTGTCGTAGCATAGTGTTGAGCACTCTCGAGCTCTGGTCCAAGTCTACGTCAGTCTCACGTAACTGTAAATAAATATTTATGAATTACTTGCCGGTATGTATATTTTTAATTAACCATTTTAATTGATAATCCTTTATAAATTTACAATCTAAGTTTAAGTTAAAGATGTAGTGAAGAGCCAGATATAAAAATAATGCCTATTCAATACATGACTACATTGAAGCTATACAATACCACATCACATGGATACAACTGGAGCCACATACTATTACAGTGTATGAGTGCAGCTCGAGTCCCACAAATGCTGTACGGTACTGTATATAGGTAAAGTTGGGGCCACAAATTAGGCTCTCTGCCTCAATCAAGATGGTGAGGCCAGCTTTGGAACCTGACTTGGGAACAGCCTCAAACAGGGTCAGAAACAATGCAAAGCCAAACAGGCAGGCCTCCCTGAGATTGAAACAAAGGGAGGATGCACAAAACACTGCCTTCAGTGACATCCACGCTAGTGCCTGCATGGATGGAAGCCCAAGGCATTTAGATGCCGTGACCAGTGAAGGTGGCATGGACAAAGAATAATTAGTGGTCAGACCAAATCAAGAAAAACAAATTCCTCAATGAGACTTCTTATGAGTGGAGAGGACCAATCTCAACATTCTCCTCAGAGTTCATAGTGAGGAACACTGCTGAGACTCTTCACTGGCAAAAGCAATGTACCTGCACACACGCACACATGGAAAAAGGCTAACATACTTCTAATCTACAAAAGTGGCAGCAGGGAAGACCCCCCTCAATTATAAACCTGTATCACTGACAAGTGTAATAGTCAATATATTGGAAAAAATAATTAAAATTAAATGGGTAGAACACATAGAGAGAAACGATGTAATATCAGACAGACATTTTGGTTTTCGATCTGGAAGATCCTGTGTATCGAATATACTCAGTTTCTGTGATCGAGCCACAGATTTTACAGGAATGAGATGGTTGGGTTGAGTGCATATATCTGAACCTAAAAAGGTTTTCGATAGAGTTCCAGATAAAGAGGTTGTTCTGGAAACTGAAACATATTGGAGGGGCGACAGGTAAGCTTCTAACATCGATGAAAAATGCTCTGATAGCAAAATGAGGGCAGTAATCAGAGGCAATGTATTGGACTGGAGAAATGTCACAAGTGGAGTACCACAGGGTTCAGTTCTTGCACTGGTAATGTGCATTGTCTACATAAATGATCTGCCAGATGGAATACAGAATTATATGAACATGTTTGCTGATGATGCTAAGATAATAGAAAGGATAAGAAACCTAGATGATTGTAATGTCCTTCAAGAAGACCTGGACAAAATAAGTATATGGAGCACCATTTTGCAAATGGATTTTAATGTGCATAAATGCCATGTAATGGAATGTGGAACAGGAGAACATAGATCCCACACAACTTATCAATTATGTGGGAAATCTTTAAAGACTTCTGATAAAGAAAGATCTAGGGGTGGTTCTAGATAGAAATCTATCACCTGAGGACCACATAAAGAACGTTGTGCGAGGAGCCTATGCTACGCTTTCTAACTTCAGAATTGCTTTTAAATAAATGGATGGCAAAATACTAAAGAAATTGTTCATGATCTTTGTTAGACCAAAGCTAGAATATGCAGCGGTTGTATGGTGCCCATATCTTAAGAAGTACATCAACAAACTGGAAAAGGTGTAAAGACATGCCACTAAGTGACTCCCAGAACTGAAGGGCAAGAGCTATGAGGAGAGATTAGAGGCATTAAACATGCCAAAACTAGAAGATAAAAGAAAAAGAGGTTATATGATCACTACACACAAGATAGTAACAAGAATCAATAAAATTGATAGTGAAGACTTCCTGAGACCTGGAACTTCGAGAACAAGTGGTCATAGATTTAAACTAACTTAACAAAGCTGCCGAAGAAATATAAGAAAATTCACTTTCGCAAAGAGAGTGGTAGACGGTTGGAACAAGTCAGACGAGGTGGTACAGGTCAAAACCGTCAGTACTTTCAAAGTATTATACGACAAAGAGTGCTGGGTAGACGGGACACCACGAGCGTAGCTCTCACCCTGTAACTACACTTGTACAATTACACCCACTCACCCACACACACGTCAGCCCACAAGAAAAGTGCCACCTCATAAGCCGCATTGCAGAAAGTAAACAGTCAAGATAGCGGTCCACTCTCAGTACAAGTACAGTATAAAAAATTAGGGTGAAATCTATTGACTCAAGAGGCATGTTGAGACAGTAAGGGCGGTCACCGAGGTAAAAAAAAAAAGGAAACTACACAAGGTTCTATATAATTATCAACCATTAAAAAATGAGATAATGAACATCTGAAGCAAGGGAACTAAATCAACAACTCCAGCTGGCACACTCAAGGCAGAAGTCAAGCTGTGAGAGCAGCATACAGTAGTTGGTGTGTTCCCAATAAAACACCATACCCAAGGCAATGGGTAAGGGGGCGAGTGTTTACATTTCCCAAACAAACACCTGGAGAATAAGGTTGGCACACAGCCACCCCAAGAAACTGCACAAACCAGTGTAAGCAAATCCCAGTGCCAAAGTATAAAGATGAAGATAAGAATTCTGAAGCACTTAAGAGATCCAAAGTACTGCAAGCAAATCCCCACCAGCTGCCACTAATGTTACTGGGTACCGACCAAGTTAGATACCATTTTCTTTGACTTCTGGTACTAGCTGGGTGTAATGCATTCAGTACACATCTGATGTTTATAGCATGTAACCATTTGTCCTATTGTCTGTATGACCATCAATGAACTTAATGCATAGAAGCTATAGTGTTTTATTCAACACAGCATATTTTAGCTAAATATTATCATGTAACAAACCACAGAAAGCTTAAAATATTTCAGTTAAACTACTAAACTAAGGGTATAGGACACCATACCTAGCTCTCTTTATATTATAAACTGCATACAGTAATGTACAGATAATCACATACTGATACAAGTAATCACACACATCCAAAATGTCTGAGGAAACCTGTACATGGGCCACTCCTTTGGGAAAGAGAAGTTCCCCACGAGATTACATTATAAATCATTACAGAGAACTGTAACTTAATTTCTTACCCTTTCTCGTGCATGACTGATGGTTTGCCTTTGGCTGTATAAGTCATTTAGTATCTGTGCGCCTATATGTTCCGTTTCCAGAGCAATCTTGTGTCCCTGTGACAACCTCACAGATGCACGTTCTAAAGTCTCACTATTGTCCAGGAGTGCTTGTCGCTGTTCTTCTCCAACACTCACACCAGCATACCCATCCTCCAGGAGTTCTCCTCTTGTGCTACCTGTTCAACATACATACATTAACAGTACACGATATCTTGTATAAAGGCATAGATGTTTTTATATTCTTGAGCAATTTAACTACATCACCTAGTTGCAAAGATCACCAAATAGTTATACACATTTGCACTCCTGATCATACAAGCTGACATCTTCCCAAGACAAAGGAAAATCAGCTTACAACCACTTTGATGAGCACATAGTCCACATACTTATACCCCACATGAATTATACTGGATATATTATTTAAGATTAAAGATGAATGGGTATTTGCAGTTAATAGTTGGCAACAATACCCAATATGCATTTGCCATCAATATATGATTTTAAAAACTTACATGATTACTATAAGAGAATGAATAAAGGTGAATTTTATGATGACAAATTGATCAGGTGCTGACCTTCGCTTGTGGTAATGGCCCTCACACGTGAGTATTCCCCCTCCAAGCGCTTCAGCTCAACCTGATAGCTCTTTATTCGTCCTGCCAGCTTCTCCCTTTGTACTGGTTCCAAGTCTCGTACTTCCAATTCCATCCTCTCCAGCTAAACCAATAATCAATGGTGCATCATGACCCCTTCACATTAGTTCATCTCTTATAATATACTCAAGTTTAAAAACAAAATAAAGGATATTAGCCTCCTACTTAAAATTAAACCAAATCTAAATACAATATATACTGTAACTGGTAAGTGAATTGCCATATGATATTCAGCAGTAAATGTTGAAAAGGATGCTGCAGTCTTTACTACCAGAAATTGAGGCGACTGCATTAGTAGAGATAAGGAAAAGTTTCTCAGTTCAGCTATGCTTTAGGGAAAGCCAGTTTTTCTATAGGGAATGTACTTTGAATATTGAAAGTAGGTGCAAATACAGTATTTGTGAGAAAAGCTTGACAGTTGTCAGTTTTGTCATGTGTAAAGTATATTTCATTCATAAACACAAGGACCAATGTAGGACTTTTGTTTTAATGATGATTTGGAAACAAGACTGCTCCCTACCACTGCTAACTAATGGCTAAATTATAATAAAAGACTACATTTTGGATTTAATTATGAAATGTTCCCCAGTCAGTTTTAAAACAACTACATGGAAGCTCAATGTTTAGCTTGAGACAACTCAATACATCAAAGGAGTAAATTGTCAGTTATGAAACAAGTGAATACAGTTCAGTGTTAAAGGGTTAGTGAGCTAGTCACGTACAGCTACTTTGAATTAAACATGAGAAAATACAATTATGTATTGAGCAAATTGATACTTAAAAGTTTGGTGCATTTTTTAATTAAAAAAAAAGTGTCCATAGAATTATGACACTTTTGATTGGAATAGTGTTAGGCAGTCACTAGTCATTGGCCAGTTCCATTATACAAGACTACCACCTAAAGAAAGCATGGTATAAAACTAACAAAAATTCAAACTTTGCAAATATACTAGCTCTACATATGCAGATACTGTATATATAAGATATACAAAAAATAAAATAGGTTGGAGAAAGTGTCAGTAGCAAATCTGACATTTGATAATACCACATTTGCACAATGTTACAATACACAATTTGCACAACTCACAATATTTAAGCAAGTATTAATATGACTGCAACACAATCTACATTTTAGGACTCACCAGTTCTGTTGCTTCTTCCGTGAGGTTTTCCACATCTTGTATTAGGGATATTCTTTCAGCTGAAGGAAAACAAAATTTACTCAGGACTAAATTATTAAGGGATCTAAGGACAACTTGACATACATTGAAATTTACCAAAAATATATTAATAATATTAATATGGAATGATCAAAATAAAACTTTCTTCAATATACTGTATATAGAGAATATGAAAATCTATGTAACCATGACAACCTCTTCCACAAAAGGTTGCCTGTAGCTTCATTCAGAGAATTTATGACCTAATTTTATTTAAAATATTTATAGATTTTAGATGTGCTTGTTTTAGTAATTCTTGGTTGTTTCAGCACAGTAGCTGTCGAGTCATTCCATGTCAGTTCACCCAAATTTTGGGCAAATTTTCTGGAACCCATTTCGATTTTGATGCAATTTGGTACACATATAGATGTGTACCAAATGACAAGAGTGGCAAGAATTTTGAAGATGCCAGAACTATCCCAGGTAGCATACAAATTTATGATATCATATACTGTACTGTACTGTATTACTATACATATATACCTGTACAGTAATACTGTACTTATATCTGTATATACATATACCTGTACAGTATAAAAATCATGTACTCTTACAACTGACCCAGAAGATCCACTCAATCAGGCCTGTCAGAAGGAACTGCTAGAAGTACTGTACACACACAGTCTTCATCAAGTGCATACAGAAAACAAAATGTGTCCATTCTTCAAAAACCCAATATCCTTTTGGCCGACATGAAAGGCTTCTAGCAGTCTATGATGCCCACTGGTATCTTGTCTATCTTTAAGGTCAAGCCAGAAAAGAATGAAATAGACTCGAGTTTCACCCGTGTGGACCTACACACTCCTTTGTGAATCCCATTACACCATATGAACTAGTTATTGATGCAAGTGATGTGATAATGATAGCCCAGTTAACATTACTGGTCAGACATTGACCAAGTCAGAAATTAATAAGGCCACAAACATAATACAGCAGCAATAGTAAAGAACAGAGAGGATGGCAGAGAGATCACTATAGTATACTGTATATCAATTCTGTTATCAAGACATGTACTAAATTTGCATTAAATTATGCCCATCTTCATGTGCAAGTAGTAATTAACCAGAATTAAAGTTATTACCCTGTACGTGCATTGTGTGATCCAACTTGATGAAGACTATAAAAATAATACAACCACCTGCTCATTTGATAGGTGAATGACATGACTGTAGGAAAGGCCATGAAATTCATTCCAGTGAAGTGTGTGGGTTGCTGATTTGCATTTGTCAAATAATGTTAAGGTTAGAAAGAAAAAATTAATGAGAGAAATAGAACATTTGTTTCACCACTGTAGTTTAAGTGATTCCAGAGTAATGACTCTCCCATATCATTAAAAGCAAGTCTGAAATTGAAAAGTGACGCATAAGCTCGTCCCACAATGTGCTTTGTGTGTTCCTCTGGCGACAGCTTACTATCCAAAACCTCACCTAGGCCTATTTCTTCATTAGAGTTCTGTAATTCCTTTCCACATAATTTGTAAAGTTGTGTGTGGTCTATTTTCTCCAATTCCACAGTCCATAACATGGCATTTATTCACACTGAATTCCATTTGCCACTTGATGCTCCAATCAGTTATTTTATCTAGATCAACTTGAAGGGCCTTACAATTGTCTATATCTCCTATCTTCCCCAGTATCTTAGCATCATCCGCAAACATGTTCATATAATTCTGTATTCCTTCTGGTAAATTGTTTATGTAGGCGATGAACATTACTGGTGCAAGAACTGAATACTGTGGTACTCCACTAGTAACACTCCACCAGTTTATTAGCTACCCTGACACTGAAAACATTATTTTATTCAGTGTCAGATTTATAGATTATAGTGGAACATTCAACACCAAATGGGCCTATATTTGCAGCTGATGTGCCTTGGACTTGTGTGTGTCACGTGTACCCTTAACACCTATGTCAGGTTTAATACTATGACTGCCATGTCGGGCATCTGCTCTATCTTACATAAACTGACTACTTACCGGCATCCTCCCAACACACCACTACCCCCAACACCACCACCCCAACA
>WNGS01006708.1:3559110-3566787 GCA_020271785.1 Procambarus virginalis | reverse complement strand
CAGATACAGTTTCTGATTATTGCCCTCATCTGTCTGTCGGTTAGAAAATTTTTCGTCCATGTCAGAGTCTCGCTGTCACTCCTCCAGCATGTCCAGTTTCCAGAACAGCCTCTTGTGTCAGACTCTTATCAGAAACCTTTAGGTCCAGATAAACAACAGTCAACCCAACCACCTCTTTCCTTATATTCTGTGGCTCTATCATAAACACTAAGTACTGTAGATTTGTTACAAGGATCATCCTGTTCGAAAACTATACTGTTGTCCATTATTATGTCAATACTCTCTAGGTGTTCAACCATTTGGCTTTAACTATTGTTCTAGTGTTTTGACTACAGTACCACGCTTGTTTATGATACGGGTCTATAATTTAGAGGTTCCTCCCGACTACCATTTTTTATAGATTGGTACTATGTTTGCCATTTTCCATATACAATATCTACTAAGATTCCTGTGCACAAGAGTGTCCAAATATTAATTAGATGGAATGCTCAGCTCAGTTGATATTCTCACAGCACCCAAGGGGTGTTTAGCTCCATTGTGCCAAGACCAAGATATGTCCTCTTAAAATAAGGCATAATCTTACTAAATTGACCCTTTAGGCAAATTCAAGGTCATGGATCTCTCGAACTATTTTGGCTACATATGCGAGACAAAAGTCATTCAATTTCTTTCGAGACCTGAGATTTACAAGCGTACAAATTGCTCTAAATCGGAGATGGTGTCGAGAACCACCCAGTGAACTGACATGGAATGACCCAATTTTGTAATCAATAAGGCGACAAATGGATTGCAGATGCCTGGCATGTTAACTAGACTTTGTGAACCAGAGTTAAGCTCAGGAATGCCGTGAAGGATCCTCTCGACAGTAAAACTTTTCAAGAAAAATTACCAAATATACTAGATGTAAGAGATAATGACTGATAATGTGAACCAAATGTGTAAACTGTATACGAGGAAGGCACTAGCTGAAAACTGTACAAGCTGCGTTTTGTCACCAATGGTCAAAGGGGAAAGAGAAGTTAAAATATTGTAAAGAAAATGAATAGAGATGAAAAAGTAAAGAAAAAAGAGTTCAGGAGAAATTTGAGCAAGGACTTTGTTAGAATAAAATTATTTGACAAAAAACTGTGATGGGGAAAAGGAGATAAAAAGAGTGGAGGAAGTGGGGAGTAGTTTGTTGAGAAAATGTACGAGGTTACCAGTAGGGCGAGTAAATATTTTAAGAGCCTATAGGTTACAAATAGTAAGAAAAGGCGATACTGTAACAATCGGGGATAAGTGTAATGGACCATGGAACAGAGGAAGATAGGGGGGGTAGAATTACAGTAGTTTGATATATTAGACAGGGAAAATGCTCCTTGTATAGATTAAATAGCTGCAGATATGTTGAGATATGGGTGCGAGGTAGAACAGAAAACAGGAGATACTTTTTTCACTCAGAGGGTTATAAACCCATGGAACTTCCTACCACGAAAACTGTAAATTGCCCCAGTTTGTTGAATTCAGCTGAATCGTGTCCTGTTGAGGCCACTGAGAAATAGTGGCCCTCAGTGTAATTCAGTATGTCAATATAGCACAAAGGTGAGGTGCCTGATGACTGGACTAGTTTACCCTATACATGTACAGTACAGTATAAGGAAAAAGAAAAGTGTGTGAACTATAGCGAGACATGAATTGGTTATGGGGGCAAAGTCAGGAACACCAGTGGTGGGATTAAGGTGCATTGTGAGATAGAGAAATGTATTTATTGGCATGATGGAAGCAGCCTCATGAGTTTGTTGAGAGTGAGGAACTTGCATAGCATTGTGAATGAATTTGCAATGTTCAGTATTGTCCAACTTGGATACCCTGGGTATTATCATAACCTAGGGCTCGGAATCCTACATTTCCTACCAATAAACCTGCCACTGGTCAATGTTTTCAGCCCTTTAAAGCCTATTTAACAATATAATAATACAAATTAAAATTAATATAGGAATTAATATATAGGACAGGAAGCCTGCTAGTCTTATCGAAGTCAACAGTCATGGCTAAAGTTGACCTTCTCCAGGAAGTGTCTTTAGCATCGTGCACCCTCTCCCAGTAATTGAGACTCAAGACTGCACTATTTAGACATCCCAATGAAATGTTTCCGAATTTATTTTCCTGCGTCCAAATATGCAAAGTTTGTTGTTCCATCCCTTGTCTAACTGGTTACATACAGTAAATGGTAAACAACAGAGGTCCGAGGACTGAGTTCACATATAGATCTTTAAATGTAACCAAACATAACCTATGATATACATTAAGAGTTTGTGGAAGCGTCTTGTACTATGTGGGCTTATGTACTTTAATTGTTATATTTAACTCATGCCCCAGAACTAAGGGGCATGAGTTACGAGGAAAGTCTACGTGAAATGCACCTCACGCCACTGGAGACAAGAGTAAGGGGAGACAAGACACCTACACAAATTCTCAGAGGAATTGACAGGGGTACATATTGAGTGACTAGGCAGGATTTATGGATTAATTGGTAGATATTGCATTGACAGGATAAACTATTTAATACGGGTGGTACGTGAACAATGGGACACAGGTCGAAGACCGAGTACCCAAGATGAGCCACAGAGACATTTGTAAAGAATGTTTTCAGTGTCAAAGTAGTTAAAATGGATACATTAGGAGTGATGTGTGAGAGACTGACTCATACACAGTTTCAAATGAGAGTATGAGATAGCCCAGTAGGCTCAGGACCTGTACACCAGTTGACGACAGTTGAGACGGGACCAAGAGCCAGAGCTCACCCCCGCAAGCACAATAGGCGTGAGTACACTCCCCAGGCATAGGCAGCCCGTAGCAACTCTCTCACTCCCAGGTCCCTCTTTAGTGCTAGGTGTGAACAGCCACATCCAGGGTGAATGAAAGAAAACTGTGCCCATTTGTTTCCGCCTTAGTCGCGGGGATCGTCCTTGGACCGAGGAATTACAAGCTATGAACGAGTGCCACTCAGCCGTCGTGGGGGTGCGAAGCTGGGCTTTGTCACCCCTGAGGGAGTCCTGGGGCTCCCCAATCCTCTGCCCGTCTGTCATGTGTGATTAGTGTGGCTCAGTGCTGTCGGCAGTATGTGTGGTTCTCGTGTTACACATCATTTGTTTGCCGTTAGGATTTGCAATTAACCCGTTTACGGGTAAAGTACCGGGGCGCATCTGATCCCACGATTGTCGCCGCCCCTTAATTCACAACAACAACACCTGTGTGTGTAATCACAGTTATCCTGTACTGTTCGTTTGGCCCCAGTGTGCCATCTGGCAGCTCTTGCAGGCGATGAGTACACAATAACATGGCTGAAGTGAGAACTACCACTTCTTTCAAATTGAAGAATTAATAAGACACTTAAAAAAGCCACACATGCCGTGATAAACAGCACACCACACGAAAATTAAAATGGATATGAAGAAGTGAGAAGGACCTGATGACCAGGACCACCACCCAGAGTGGAGAAATGACAAGACGGTTCGGTCCTACGGGACCGGCTAGCGTCAAGTATATAAGGGGCAACATGAGTATACCTGTACACACACACACACACACAGACTTGATCAGCGGTCCAGGATGGACCGAAACATTGTCATTTCTCCAGGTTCTTGGTGTGTGGTCTGGTCATCAGTCCTTGTCACTTCTTCAATCCATTTTAATTTCGTGTGTGTGCGTGTATTCACTGGCGAGTGTGGGCTTTTTTCAAGTCTCTTATGAATTCTTGAATTTGAAAAGCAGTCTAGTTCTCATTTTAGAGCAATTAGTATCAGATGTTTTGTTTTACTTTTGAAGTCTGGGTATATTTGAACATTCGATTGACTGTTAGACGTAATACCACAAGGTCCCCGACCCTGATACAGGAATATGGATCACCTCACATATAATCTTCACGGGAAATAGTATTTTGGGTGTTCGTGTGAATAGTAAGAACGCAAAAAAATATATATAAAATTCACTTACACTTAGTCTAGGGCTCTCTCGTGTTTTCAAAGAAACATGTTCCATGGTCGAGAATATACCCCCAAGCCTCCATAGTACCTCCGGCCAAGTATAAGAATGCTCACATGACTCTCTTGAAGAAATGTGACATATCTTGGAGGTGATATCTGCGGTGACGGCCGCGAACTGCTGCTCGAACTCCCCCCACCACCCCAACACCACCACCACCCCACACCACCACCACCCCAACACCACCACCACCCCAACACCACCACATTTACTACACCAAGGTGTGACTGCTATATCAAGGGTTGGTTGGTGCTCGGTTGTGTTGGCTCCCTAGGCTTTTCATCAGTCTTGAATCTTCCTAAAGTTCTTCTCCATTAACTTCCAACTCGAGTATGCAGTGTAATCCTTTTCCATTGTTATTTGTAACATTTAACATAAATTTGACAGAGCCGTGATTTATAAGAGTGCCAAGTTGTCAATCCATTGTTGCATCACTTGACTACCATGGTAATGAATTACTTGCCTCACACACAGCTCATCATGGTTGGAGTTTTTACCGTTTTCTTGTCATATTTGTTTACTTAATGGATGTGTGTGTGTTGGTGTAGCTGTCGTGTTGAACTTTGTTCCCAACTCTTCATATTCATGCTTTATGGTTGCTACTCTTAAGTCATCACCCTTCATACATTTTGGGGCCGATCGTGCTGAACCATCATACAGTACTGTACCTTCATACACCACCATACAGTACTGTACCTTCATACACCACCATACAGTACTGTACCTTCATACACCACCATACAGTACTGTACCTTCATACACCACCATACAGTACTGTACCTTCATACACCACCATACAGTACTGTACCTTCATACACCACCATACAGTACTGTACCTTCATACACCACCATACAGTACTGTACCTTCATACACCACCATACATGGTCTGGTCTCACTCTCCTGAGCCAAGATCAGGAGTCCATACACAGTCATCACCAGCAGCAGCTGTAGATGAGCACAAACAGTGTGATATAATATGCAACATTTGAATGCTAATACAGTCACTTCTAACCTGCAAATTTTGTGTTGAAGCACCATTAGGACTACACGCCATTACTCACTTGTATTATTTCTGTTCTGGCCTTATTTTGTTTATTGCTGTCCATATTCTTCATTTAAAGCCTCTCCCTGTTCCAAATTATTAAGATTGAAAACACTAATTCCGGGAAGTTCGGTATTTTTATTTTGTTTGTAATTCAGTAAATAATTATTACAATCTTGTAAAAATAAATGGTATAAGCACTTATACTGTAAAGTAGTGTACTTTTAAAACTCGTAAAGTTATGTGGAAAACAAAGGAACAGCTGGTCTGAAAAATGCAGTTATTGATAAATATTCAAAATGAATACAGGTATTTAATAGTAGCGTTCTTGATCTGATATTATTTACTCAGTCTGACGATCTGCAGAGGCCTCAGTGGCAACTGGAAGGAACACATTCCTAAGGACTTAAGAAACCTGCAGCAATTGGTTGACTTTTTCAGTTGCTAAACTTGAGTACAATACATATAAATTTTAAATGAACTTGAAATTGTCTTAGATTATCCAGTAAGAGTATAGTCAAGATACAGTGAATCTTGTATGCTGATATTGACTGGTACATTGAAAGTGACATTTTGACTGAAGGAGCTTTATTGGATGTTCCGATCATGAGAATATTTTCAGATATAACAAATGTGTAGGAAGATATTGGGAGAGGTGTTGCTCACACTTTAACCACACTGTATATGGAAGCCAGGCAACACTGGTTACCTTTGTCCTTTGCTTGTTCAGTAGTTAATGAGTGAAGATGCAGTCATGATATATGGCTTGGTCACTCCTGACCAGCCTTTGTTGTTTCTCTGACATTTGTATTAACCACTTTGTTTAATATAGAATGTTTGCATACAAATTATATTCAATTTTAACTAGTAGGATATGAGGGAAACTCTTATCAAAATTAAGCATAAGATTGGTTTTAGTAATTGAGATTTAGTAATTTATATATATAAATATAGCATTATACAGTAAAGGTCTGCCATGTAGATGCCGTCGTTGTTGTCCATGGCACCCCGGGTGGCACCTGGCACTACAGAGGTGTCCGTGAGAGCACCTGTGACAGGTGCCAAGTAAACATGACTGCATCTTCCACTCCTGCTACATTAACACCATAAATCACATATTCTGCATTAGATTTTTTTCACTGGATTTTGTGGTAGTTTCATTATTTTTGCACATAGTTTGTAGTTTGATGTTAACAATTATTGCCTAGATAATATTTCTCAATGAATAATTACTATTTAATGTTATAAATACTTGACGTAAAATCAAATAGTTTATGGAGGATTTTTCCAGTGTTGTAATACGATAGCCAACAAATTATTACCTTAAATGTTATTGAAAATATAAGTGTCCCATGTACAACATACACCCTCCCTTGGGCATAACAAGAATGTACCCTGTGCATAGGCTGCAATGTTGTGTAATTACAGTACTCTTTTGCAGCCTCAATTAGCGCTGCCCCACGCACCCATGGTGTCCCATGCAGCAGGAGTAGTGATGCCTTCGCCCGCCCTGGCCTCCCCTGCTGGCTCGCCCCATTCGGTTCACCAGGCACCTGCCCACCATCCCGCCGCACCCCACAACCCTCCCTGTTCTACACTCTTCATCGCAAACCTTGGCCCAAATGTCGCAGAGCATGAACTCAAGGATATCTTCTCTAGGTATGAGCTACCACTAGGCGTTTGCTTGAAAATTTTGGGTAATGGTACTTGTGATCGTGGTATTGGTGGTGATGTCAGTTAACCAGGGACTTCATTATGCTTGCATAAAGGCTTAACAGAATTAAGTAAACTTTCTGATACTGTAACACTGTAATAGGCGAGGAAGTATAATAATAATCTTTGTAATAAAATTGCCTTAAACTTGCATGGCAAAGCACTCAAATGTGACTCGATGTAGCTCCAGCTTACTTCCATTACTTAACCCACCACTATATACCAGAACAGTAGAGCCAAGTAAATATAGCACTGGCCACACTGCCCCTACCCACCCCCACCATTCCCACACTCACTCTCATGTGCAAGTTTGTAATGCGGTTATTTCGTGTCACGCTTGCGGTCACAGCACTATGGGAGTAGGCACGTCGTTGTCCTTATAGCCAGTCTCTGCAGTTACCCTTTTAGATAACCTCCCAGGAGCCATCTGGTTATCAATCAAGTTAATGATAATTATTTGCAAATATCAATTTGGTTTTTCTGAATACAGTAAAATATTATAGTAAACATTCAAGTCAACTTTGCTCTGAAACCTATTTTCTTGATGACACTGTTCGTTTTAAGAAGGTATTCAAGGTATGTAGTTGCAATTAATAAAAATACATTAGAAAGAATTGTTAATACCATTTCATTATTGTGCACAGTAGAGCAGTTTGACAATACTGTAGTTCAATGTGTAGCTTCGGTAATCACTGCTTTATTGGTTGAACACCAGCTCCTGGACCACTGACTAATATTTCCTGGTGGTGTGTGTGACCATTATGGGATAAATGCTTTCTGGTGCTCGACGCACCACACTCCCCCCCATACCATCCCCCCACACCCCCATACCCATCAACCCCCCCCAAAGCACCACCAGCCCCCCC
This sequence comes from Procambarus virginalis, assembly GCA_020271785.1. Taxonomy (NCBI): domain Eukaryota; kingdom Metazoa; phylum Arthropoda; class Malacostraca; order Decapoda; family Cambaridae; genus Procambarus; species Procambarus virginalis. Next base: position 3,559,142 of record WNGS01006708.1, on the reverse strand, counting down.
CTCTCAACACACCACCACCTCCTCCCGTCCTC
>WNGS01006708.1:3549110-3556610 GCA_020271785.1 Procambarus virginalis | reverse complement strand
CAGCTGCGTGGACGGCACTTGAAGGTCATTGTCCTAAGGGGCTGTGTAATGATTCCCAGCCAGAGACTTAAACAAATGGGGCAGAGATACTTTTCACCCTGATCGCCCCTGTTCACCTAGTAGTAATAGTTACCTGTTAGACGGCTGTTATAGGCTGCCGTTCCTGGAGTATGTTGTTGTACTTGCCTAGTTGTACTTGCAGGGGTAGAGCTTCGGCTCTTTGGTCTCCGCCTCTCAACTGTCGAGTCAACTGGTGTAACAGGTTCCTGAGCCTACTGGGTTCTATCATATCTACCCTCGAAACTATGTATGGAGTCAGCTTCCACAACACCACTGCCTAATTCATTTCACTTGTTAATTACTCTTGACAGGTAGAAACTTAATACCCAAATGATCCAGAGGCATTAGAAAGAATGGTTTTCAGTGTTAGAGTAATTAACTAATAGGAAGTACATTAGAGCAAGTGGATGTGTGTGAGAGTGTTGGACTCCTACATCAGTTTCAAATGTAGAGATGATAGACCCAGTAGGCTCAGGAACAATGGTACACCAGTTGACGTACAGTTGAGAGGCGGGACCAACGAGCCAGAGCTCAGACCCTGCAAGCACAACTAGGCAAGATACCACACCAGTACTGCATGGAAGCAGCCTATAACAGCCGTCTAACAGGTAGCCTATTTACTATCTAGGTGAATAGGGCGTTCAGGGTGTAAAGTGAATCTCATCTGCTCAGCTGTTGTTTAAGTCTCGGCTGGGAATCAACTACCCAGCCCCTTAGGACAATGACCTTCAAGTGCCGTCCACGCAGCTGCATTGGCCTCGTTACATGTTTGTACTCGCCTAGTTGTGCTTCCGGGGTTGGAGCTCTGCTATTTTGGCCACACCCTCTCACTGTCCACACTGTTACGTAATTGCCCCACCCCCCCCAAGGAAGCAGCCCGTAATAGCTGTCTAACTCCCCAGGTATCTATTTTACTGCTGGTAACATGGGCATCAAGGGTGAAAAAACTGCCTGTTTCTCTCTAGCCGGAGCCGGGAATGCTAACCCGGGCCAGCAGGATTACGAGTCCTGTGTGCTGGTCCGACTCAAGCTAGCCAGAGCCCTAACGTGTGTGGTGGGGTGGGGGTGGGGTGTGTGTTGTGTGTGTGTGTGTAATTACCTAGTGGTAAGTTACCGGCTGAGAGCTACGCTCGTGTGTCCCGTCGTGTGTGTGTGTGTGTGTGTGTGTGTGGTGTGTGTGTGTTGTGTGTGTGTGTGTGGGTGTGATGTGTGAGGGTGTGACTGTGTGTGGGGTGAAGCGGTTGTGGTGTGAGGTGTGTGGTGAGGGTGTGTGAGGGGTGTGTGAGGGTGTGTGATTAGGGTGTAGTGAGGGGTGTGTGTGGTGAGGGGTGTGTGTGTGTGTTATGTGAGTGGGTTGTGTGTGTGTGTATGTGAGGGGGTTGGTGTGTGTAGTGTGTGTGAAGGGGTGCTGGTGTGTGGTTGTGTGAGGGGGTGGTGTGTGTGTGTGTGAGGGGGTGTTGTGTGTGTGTGTGCTGTGTGGTGTGAGTGGGTTGTGTTGTGTGTTGTGTCTGTGAGGTGTTGTGTGGTGTGTAATGTGTGTGTGAGGGTGTGTGAGGTGTGTGTAGAGGGGTGTGTGTGTATGTGAGGGGCGGTGTGTGTTGTGTGTGTGTGGAGGGGCGGTGTGTGTGTGTGTGTGTTGTGTGTGTGAGGGGGGGGTGTCCTGTGTGTGTGCGGGGTGTGTGTGTGTGTGTGTGTGTGTTTTGATGGTGTGTTTGTGGCTGGTGTGAGGGGTGTGTGATGTTGTTGTGTGTTGAGGGTGTGTGTGTTGTGTGTGTGTGTTGTGAGGGGTGTGTGTTGTGTGTGTGTGAGGGGGTGTGTGTGTCGTGAGGGGGTGTGGTGTGTGTGTGAGTGGGGTGTGTGTGTGTGTGTGAGGTGTGTGTGTGTGTGTGTGTGAGGGTGTGTGTTGTTGGTGTAGGGTGTGGGTGTGTGTGGGGTGATGGTGTGTGTGTGTGTGTGTGTAGGGGTGTGTTGTGTGTGGTGTATGAGGAGGTGTGTGTGTGTGTGTGTGAGGGGCGTGTGTTGTGTGTGTGTGTGCGGGTGTGTGTGTGTGTGTGTGAGGGTGTGTGTGTTGAGGGGTGTAAGTGGTGAGGGTTGTGGTGTGTAGGGGTGTGTGTGTGATAGTGTGGGTGTGTGTGTGCTGGTGTGTTGTGGTAGTGTGTGTGTGTGTGTGGGTGTGTGATGTGTGTGAGGAGGTGTGGTGTGTGTGTGTGCGAGGGTGTGTGTGTGTGTGTGTGTGGTGTGTGAGGGTGTGTTGTGTGTGGTGTGGTGTGATGAGGGTGTGTGTGGAGGTGATGGGTGGTGTGTGTTTGAGGGTGTGTGGTGTGTGAGGGGTGTGTTATAGATTCACGTTAGTTTGTATTCACTTAAGTTGGTATTTTACGGGGTTTAGCGGTTGCTTCGTGTGCGGCCCGCCTCTCAACTGTCGAATCAACTGTTTACTAACTGCACGAAGACTGATTTTTTTTTTGTCCACCACCAACCACACATTGCCACACTACCCCAGGAACGCATGCCACGTGACATGCTGACTAACATCCCAGTACCTATTTACGGTGCTAGTAACAGGGGCAAAAATTCAATGGGTGAAAGAAACTTTGCCATATTGAGTTTCTGCCGGGTGCGGGTTCGATTCCCGCGCCACAGAATTACGAATCCTGTACACTATCCACCAGGCTACCTGGCTATCCTTGTGCACGGTTAGCCTGGTAGGTGTGTAGTGTGTGTGGTGTGTGTTGTGTGTCAGTGTGTGGCTGTGTGCTGTGTAGTCTGTTCGTGTGAGGTGGTGTTGATTGGTTGTGATGAGGGGGTTGCTGTGATTAGTGTGGGTCTGGGGGGGGGGTTGTAGTGTGCAATTGAGCGTTGATTAGTGTGTGTTGGTGTGGTGTGTGCGGGTGCTGTGTGAGACTGGGGGGGGTAGTGTGTGTGGGTGTAGTGGGTGTGTGTGTGTGTGTGTGGGGGTGTGTGTGTGTGTGTGTGTGTGTGTGGGGGGGTGTGGGTGTGTGATGTGTGAGTGTAGCGGTGTTGTGTGGTGGTGAAGGAGTGGCTGTTGTAGGTCGTTGAGGGGTGTGTGTGGTGTGTGAGGGGTGGTGTGTCGTTGGGCTGAGTGTGGGTGTGAGGGTGGGGTGTGTGGGTGAGGTTGTGGTGTGTTGGGGTGTTGTGTGTGTGGTGTGGTGTGTGGGAGGGTGTGTGTGTGTGTGAGGGGGGGGTGGGTGTTGAGGGGTGGGTGAAGGGTGTGGTGCGTTTGAGGGGAAGGGTGGGGGGGTGAGAGGGGGGGTGGTAGGCGGGTGGAGGGGGGGTGGAGTGGGTGTGAGGCGGTGTGGTTGAGGGTGGGTGGGGTTTGATTTTTTTTGGGTGTGTTTGGGGTGGTTTGTAGAGGGGGGGTGGTGTGTGGTTTGGGATGGGGTGGTGTGTGTGTGTTGAGGTGTGGTGTTTGGAGGGGGGGTGTGGTGATGTTGATGGGGGTGGGGTGGTGGTGTGGAGAGGGTTGTGGTGGGTGAGGGGGGGGGTAGGGTGTTGTGTGAGGGGGGGGGTGGGGTGAGAGGGAGGGGTGGTGTGTTGAGAGGGGAGGGGTGTTGGTGTTTGTAGAGGAGGGGTACGGTAAGACAAAAGGGAGAGGAGGGGTGGTGGTGTTGAGACGGTGGTGTTTGTGAGGGGGGGGGGTTGTTGAGGAGTGGGGGTGTGAGGTGAGGGGGGGAGGTATGTGTGGCGTGAGCACAGAAAGCATTTATCCCATATGTGCAACACCACCACCAGGAAATAATTAAGTCCAGTGGGCCAGGAGCTGGTGGTTGCAACCAATAACAGAGTGTAGCCGAAGCCTACACATTGAATCTAGCAGTATTGTCAAGACTGCTCTACTGTGCACAATAATGAGAATGGTATTAACAATTTCTTTTCCTAATGTATTTTAAATTGCGCAAACCTGTAAGACTATGAAATACATTTTAAAAGAGAACAGATTGTCATCAAGAAAATAGGTTTCAGAGAAAGTTGACTTGAATGTTTACTACTATAAATTTTACTGTATTCAGAAAACCAAAGTTGATATTGCAAATAATTACATTGAAACTTGATTGATAACAGATGGCTCCTGGGAGGTTATCTAAAGGGTAACTGCAGAGGACTGTGCTATAAGGAACAAGACGTTGCCTACGTCCCATAGTGCGTGACGTGACCACAAGCGTAGACACGAATAAGAACCGCATTTACAATTGCAAGATAAGTAGCCCTGTTGGGTGGCGTGGGTCGCTGGGGTTGGCGTGCAGTGTTGGCGTGCTTATACTTATTGGCATTACTGTTTTCTAGTAATAGTGGTGGGTTATTACATGGAAGATAAAGCTGGAGTCACATTATGATTGCTTTGCCGAATGCAAGTTTAAGGCAATTTTATTACAAAGATTATTATTATACTTCCTCGCCTATTACAGTGTTACGTATCAGAAAGTTCTACTTAATTCTGATTAAGCCTTTATTGCAGTCAATGAAGTTCCCGTTAACTACTCCCACCACCAATACCACGATCACAAGTACCATTACCCAAAATTTTCAAGCAAACGCCTAGTGGTAGCTCATACCATAGAGAAGATATCCTTGAGTTCATGCCTCTGCGACATTTGGGCCAAGGTTTTGCGATGAACGAGTGTAGAACAGGGAGGGTGTGGGTTGGGGGGGTGCGGGCGGCGATGGTGGGCAGGTGCCCTGGTGAACCGAATGTGGCGAGCCAGCAGGGGAGCGCCAGGGCCGGGCGAAGGCATCACTCTCCTTGACTCATGGACACCACATGGTTGCGTGGTGGCAGCGCTAATTGAGCGTCTGCAAAGAGTTACTGTATTACACAACATTGCCAGCTGCCTATGCACAGGGTAAACACCTTCTTGTTATGCCCAAGGGAGGGTGTATGTTGTACATGGGACACTTATATTTTCAATAACAATTAAAGGTAATAATTTTGTGCTATTCGTAATGAACACACTCCTGAAAAAATCCTCCCTAACTATTTGATTTTTACGTCAAGTATTTAACATTAAATAGTAATTATTTTCATTGAAAATATTATCTAGGCAATAAATTGTTAACATCAAACTACAACTATGTTGGCAAAACAAATAAGAGAAACTACCACAAAATCCTTGAAAAAAATGCTAATGGCAGAAATACATGTTGAATTATGTGGTGGTATAATGTAGCAGGAGTGGAAGATGCAGTCCATGTTTACTTGGCACCTGTCCCACAGGTGCCTCACGGACACACTCTGTAGTGACAGCTAGCCCATCCCGGGGATGCCTGAGGTAAACCAACGACGGGCATCAACATCGGGACAGACCGTCTACTGTGATTAATCGCCTATACGGTTACTACTATGACACTGAAAATTACTAAATCTCCAATTACAAAACCAATCTTATGGCTTATTTTGACTAAAGGGATTCCCGCCCCTAGCATATTACTATTTTAAATATGGAGTTATAATATTGTATGCAAACATTTCTATATGTAAACCAAAGTGGTTTAATACAAATGGTCAGAGAACAAACAAGGCTCGGTCAGGAAGAGTGACCCAAGTCCAATATATCATGAATGCATCTTCACTCATGATAATACTGGAACAAGCAAAGGGACAAAGGTAACCATGTTGCCTGCTTCCATATACAAGTGTGGGTATAAAGTGTGAGCAACCCATCTCCCAATATCTTCCGACAACACATCTTTGTTAATATCTGAAATATTTCAATTGATCGGAACATCCAAAAAGGCTCCTTTCAGCCCATCAAAATAGTCACTTTCAATGATACTCAGTCCAATATCGCATACAAGATTCACTTATCTTGACTAACTCTTACTGTATATCTAGAAAATTTTCAAGTGCTATATTAAAATTTATGGATGGTACCAAGTTTAGCAACTGAAAAAGTCAACCAATTGCTGCAGTTGTTTTCTTCAGTCCTTAGTGAATGTTTCCTTCCATTGCCACTGACGCCTCTTGCAGACGTCACTGGTAAATAATATCAGATCCAGGAACGCTACTTATTAAATACCTGGTATTTCATTTTGAATATTTATCATAACCTGCATTTTTCAGACCACTGTTCCTGTTTTCCACATACTTTACGAGTTTGTTAAAAGGACAGACACTACTTACGTATTAAGTGCTTATACAATTATGTTTTAACAAGAATGGAATATTAGTTTATAGAATAACAAACAAATCAAAAATACTTGACCTTCCCGGAATTAGTGGTTTTCAATCTATAATATCTAAGAACAGGGAGAGCTATTAAATAACGAAATGGACCGGTCATAAACCATAAGGCCAGAACAGAAATATACCATGTGATATGCGGGCGTGTAGTCCCATTAATGTGTTCAACAAAATTGCAGGTTAGAATATGACTGTATTAGCTATTTCAAATGTGCTATTATAATCAACACTGTGTTGTGTGCTCCTACAGCTGACAATTGCTGTAGATATTGTATGGCTCCTGATCTAGGCTTCAGGGAGTGAGAACCAGACCACATGTATGGTGGTGTTATAATGATGTAACTGTATTGTTGTTTATGAGTACAGATACTGTACTGGTGGTGTATAGAAGCACCGTACTGTATGGGTGTGTATCGAAAGGCTACTTCTGTCTGGTGGTGTATGAAGGTACAGTACTGTATGGTGGTGTATGAATTTAAGTCCTTTGGTGGTGTAGGAATGTACAGTACTGTATGGTGGTATATGACGGTACAGTACTGTATGGTGGTGTATAAGTACAGTACTGTATAGAGGGTATCAGCACAGGTCGGCCCAAAATGTATGACGGGTGAGACTTAAGAGTAGCAACCCTAAAGCATGAATATAGATGAGTTGGGACAAAGTTTAACACGACAGCTACACCAACACACCTAAAGTCCATTAAGGTAAACAAAATGACCGAAAACGGTAAAACTCCAACCATCATGATGCCTTGTGTGTGAGGCAAGTATTCAGTACAGTTAGTCAATGATGCAACATGGATTGACAAGTGGCACTCTTATAAATCACGGCTCTGTCAAATTTATGTTAAATGTTACAAATAACAATGGAAAAGTATTACCTGCATACTCGAAGTTGGAAAGTTAATGAGAGAAAGAACTTTAGTGAAGAGTCAGACCTGATGAAGCCTAGGGGGAGCCAACACAACCGACGCACACAACCAACCCTTTATATATCCAGTGTCACACCTTGGATGATTAATAATGTGTGGGTGTTTGGGTGGTGGTGGTTCTGGGGTGGTGGTGGTTGTTGGGGTAGTGCCGTTGGTGTTGGGGTGGTGGATGTTTTTGGGGAGGATGGCTGTCGTTGGAGTAAGTGAGTGGTGTGGGAGGATTCCGGTAAGTAGTCAGTGTTATGTAAGATGGGAGAGCAGATGCCCCAGACATGGCAGTCATATATTAAACCTGACATAGGGCGTTAAG
>WNGS01006708.1:3531466-3544966 GCA_020271785.1 Procambarus virginalis | reverse complement strand
GGCCAGTTTGAGGCGCAGATATCCTTATTCCATTAAAGTTATGGAGGGGGACGGTTATCAGTTGTGAGTGTTGTTGGTGGAGCCATACTGGTGGCGTTAGTGGCTGCCTCTGTGGCTGGCGACATCTTCCTCGCTGGTGAAATATTTAGCACGTATAATAAATACACGACAACGGCGGTGAGAACGGCATTTGGGATAACATGATGGAGACCGCCGCCATTGTCAGCGTGCAGGTGTGCAAGCCACATATCCCTCACGTGTGGGTGGGGCGCCACATGTACGAGCCACACCTGTAAAGATTGGCCAAGTGGTCTTGGAGAGATGTACACAGCTTGAATGTTGTAGGGCGGAAGGGGGGACCATTCCCCGTAGGTAATGTGGCCTCGTGACGCCACCAGTGACCTGCCCATGACCCTGGCGTCCACCCTAACAGGTGGCTGCTTGCGTCACCCTTCACTGCTCACTCCATCAATTCCTCCATGTCATGTATTTTATGTATTGTTGTGAAGTAGTTCAGATACTTAGTCGTTAGTGGCTACCGCTTATAAGTATTCACGTCGATATTGGCACTTTCTGAATTTCCATCATTTTCAAGTAATGAAGATTTAAATGACCGAGTTTATTATTCCCCCCCCCCTTGTCCCCCCACCTTCCTGGAACGCCCCCCCCCCTAGACCCCCCCCCCACCTTTCAAATCGCCAACCCCCCTCCGCTTGTCCTCCTCCCAGTAACACCCGCCCCTCCCTCTGCACTTTTATACCATAATTAATAAATTATAATAATAGTTTGGCCATACGGAGTGTGAAGGTGTATGTAATTGTGTGTGGGCAGGAGCCTGGGGGGAGGACTGTCAGGGGGCATTAACCATGATGAAGATGGTAGTGTAGTGTGGGCAGGAGGGAGGAGGGGCAGAGAGGCAGGGAAGCCAAGCTAAATGTGATGTTGTGTGTTTCCAGCCTGTAGGCTTCGTCACGTTCAGCACGCGAGCAGGAGCCGAGGCCGCCAAGCAGGACTGCAGGTAAGTGCCATCCCCCACCACACCCTCTTGTCCCCCACCACGCCCACCCTACACCCCTCCCCCGCCACGCCCACCCTCGTGCTGATGGCAGGGTGGGGGGTGTGTGCGTGTTAGGGGGTGTAGTATGGCGAGCAGGTCACCCCTTGGTCAAGGGGTGACTGGCTGGCACCAGCAAGGGCTCACTACATCATCCTTACGCCAACAGTTATGCTAATTATGCTATAATCACTAGTAATATTATTTTGTGAGGAAGTGTACAATGGGGTTGTGGGTGTGTGTGTGTGTGGTGTGTGTGTGTGTGTGTGTGTGTGTGTGTGTGTGTGTGGTGTGGGTGTGTGTGTGTGTGTGTGGGAGGGGGTGGTGCATGTGTGGGGTGGGGGGTTAGGACTGGTGGAGGAGAGGGCATGCCTCGTCCTGCCTGGGTTACTGCTCCCGCCGCCGCTACCACTTACCCGCACCCTACACTCACCTGCTCGCTAAATTGCGGTTAGGGACGGCCCGCGCCAGATAGATTGCGGTTAAGGTGGTCTCTGGTGAGCAGTGGCCCATTTTATTGGTGCCGCAGTTTTTGTAGGTCGAGCCTGGCACTCGAGCCGCAGAACCTTCCAGAACGGGCGTGGCACTAGTGCTGTGGAATGTTGGAAAAGTTATGGTGGAAGGTACGGGACCATCTTGGCCCTCCACTGACAGTTACAGCCGTGCTTGAAGGGGTAGTGTGTGAGAGGCCAGGCGGAGGGATGGTTAGGGCCTGCAGGTAGACAGGTCGGAGGAGGGTAGGGTGGGAGAGGAATAGTAGATCGTCCAGGATGGCTAAGGTCAAGTTGGCAGTGGGCGGCTGGTGGCAGATGAAGCATTGTGTGTGTAGGAGGCGAGGAGGGTGGGGTGGGGGTACGGAGAGGTGTACAAGAGTTGGAAGAGGTGTATCAGAGTACTCTGTGCACTCACTTGAAGTGTTCAGAAGTTCTAGCGATAGTTCCCTATCTCCGCCTGTCTCCCCGTCAGGTAATGTAACACTTTTCATATCTCGTGTTTCTCTTTGTACTTCATTTTGAACCTGCTTATATAATTCACCAGGGTCATCTCCAGTTCCATTTCCTACAGTCATAAAATAGTCTTCCAGGCTTGACGTCTTCTCTTGATAATTACTCGAGATAAAATATTTTATCTTAAGGTCTCTTTGGCTCGTGTATCGAGCTTCCAGTCGAGTCTTCTGGTTGTTTATTTTCAATATTGATTCATTGTCCAGCTTGTGAGTTAGCCTTGACATGCTGTACGTCATGACGGCTCCCCGGGCCGCCTCAACGTGTGAGTTAGCGTTGACATGCTGTGCGTCATGACGGCTCCCCGGGCCGCCTCAACGTGTGAGTTAGCGTTGACATGCTGTGCGTCATGACGGCTCCCCGGGCCGCCTCAACGTGTGAGTTAGCGTTGACATGCTGTGCGTCATGACGGCTCCCCGGGCCGCCTCAACGTGTGAGTTAGCGTTGACATGCTGTGCGTCATGACGGCTCCCCGGGCCGCCTCAACGTGTGGATTGTTCCCTCCGCCTTTCCCTGGCGTTACCTCACATCTTCCACAAGAGTAATCGCAGAGCTTTTTCATTTTCTCCAGACACCGGTGCTACTTCCTCAATAGCTGGCTTTACAAGATTGTTGCATATAGCCGGTCGGTTATAGAGCCGGTCGGCCGAGCGGACAGCACGCTGGACTTGTGATCCTGTGGTCCCGGGTTCGATCCCGGGCGCGGCGAGAAACAATGGGCAGAGTTTCTTTCACCCTATGCCCCTGTTACCTAGCAGTAAAATAGGTACCTGGGTGTTAGTCAGCTGTCACGGGCTGCTTCCTGGGGGTGGAGGCCTGGTCGAGGACCGGGCCGCGGGGACACTAAAAAGCTCCGAAATCATCTTAAGATAACCTATAAGATAGCAGTGTAAAAATGTCGGGTTTTGCCAATTTGTCTTATGATGCCCATGTTATTTTCTTTGAGATTCCTCGGACCACAAGTTTATAGTTATATTCAAAAATGGGTTCGTGGTCTTCCTGCCTAGATCTTGCCGTTGTCTACCCCATCTCTTGTCGTAACTTCTTTATTGCTCGGTGTCAATGCGTAAGCTCTGTTCCTCCAGGTAGCTGCCCTTGTAAGTGCCTCTAATGTTTAGTACTTCACATACTGGTGTTTGTGTACCAGTCATATTTTAGTCCGATTACCTCTATTCACTCCTCCTTCCTTGTGTGGCTACGCACAAGTTTTGGGTTTATCCTTTCCCTGGAGGCAATGTCATTTACACGTTGTTTCTCTGCTACAAAAACTCTCAAGAATTCGTTCCTTGCAGATGTTGTGGTCATCATCATCTTTCTCCTGCCCATATCTCCTTGCTGCTCCTATATACTTCAAAGCCTCTCCTAACCAACCATTGGCTGATGTCATACTCAACGCCTCAGTCCTTTAAGAGGTATTCTGGCATTTTCCTGACTGTGCCATAATTTTCCTTGGCATATCAACTTAGTTCTTTACTAGTGGGTTCGCTGTAGGAATTCTGACTATTTGGTAGTTCTCTTTGAGTAAAGTAGCCTCTTTCTTCACGCCCAACCTTCTTACCGCGGGTAGCTGATGCCCTCCCATATTCAGAGGTTAGTTTGCTATCTCCTGGTTGCTAGGCTCTGTGTCCCTCCTCTGCGTGGTTGCTAGGTGTGGTGTACCAGAGAGTCTGGCGTGGTTGAACAGTTACAGAGCATCATCATATTGCCTGTCTGCCTTTTGCATAACAATGGTATCGTGCCTGGCCGGAGGGTTCTCGTCTCGTGTCCTCTAAGGTGTCAGGAAGTACCTCTCTGCTGTCTTTATTAGCTGTGGCCTCAGTCTCTTCTCCCTCGTCACGTTCAGTGGTCCTAGTACTGTATATTCTTCAGTGATTTAATTCTCCCATGTCAAGCAGTTTTAATGTAATTTTATAGTTTTTTTTTGTCTTTGGAGGGAAGGATTCTTATGGTGGATGTTAGTAATATTTGTGGGAGTGTCGTAGTGTGTGGGAGTACTGCTCACTGCTACTTGCACATAAACTTGCTCCACCCAAGTGCGTTTCACTAGCAGTGCCTTACACTTCCCTCCCTTTTCTTTCTCTTACTGTCGGGTATTCTTTAATAAAGCCCCCATGACGTTAGTCATTATTCTAGTTAGCTTGGTTCCCCCTCCTCCCCCTCTCTGCTACAGTGGTTGGTTGTCTTCCATGTTGTGGTNCAGGAGAGATGGAGTGGGGGAAGGTGCGTGTTGCAGAGTAGTAGGGCGTGTTGCAGAGTAGTAGGGATTGTTGCAGAACAGTAGGGCGTGTTGTAGAGTAGTAGGGCGTGTTGCAGAGTAGTAGGACGTGTGCAGAGTAGTAGGGCGTGTTGCAGAGTAGTAGGGCGTGTTGCAGAACAGTAGGGCGTGTTGTAGAGTAGTAGGACGTGTTGCAGAGTAGTAGGGCGTGTTGCAGAGTAGTAGGGCGTGTTGCAGAGTAGTAAGGCGTGTTGCAGAGTAGTAGGTCGTGTTGCAGAACAGTAGGGCATGTTGTAGAGTAGTAGGGCGTGTTGCAGAGTAGTAGGGCGTGTTGCAGAACAGTAGGGCGTGTTGCAGAGTAGTAGGTCGTGTTGCAGAGTAGTAGGGCTTGTTGCAGAACAGTAGGGAGTGTTGTAGAGTAGTAGGGCGTGTTGCAGAGTAGTAGGACGTGTTGCAGAGTAGTAGGGCGTGTTGCAGAGTAGTAGGACGTGTTGCAGAGTAGTAGGGCGTGTTGCAGAGTAGTAGGGCGTGTTGCAGAGTAGTAAGGCGTGTTGCAGAGTAGTAGGTCGTGTTGCAGAACAGTAGGGCATGTTGTAGAGTAGTAGGGCGTGTTGCAGAGTAGTAGGGCGTGTTGCAGAACAGTAGGGCGTGTTGCAGAGTAGTAGGTCGTGTTGCAGAGTAGTAGGGCGTGTTGCAGAACAGTAGGGCGTGTTGCAGAGTAGTAGGGCGTGTTGCAGAGTAGTAGGTCGTGTTGCAGAACAGTAGGGAGTGTTGTAGAGTAGTAGGGCGTGTTGCAGAGTAGTAGGACGTGTTGCAGAGTAGTAGGGCGTGTTGCAGAACAGTAGGGCGTGTTGCAGAGTAGTAGGACGTGTTGCAGAGTAGTAGGGCGTGTTGCAGAACAGTAGGGCGTGTTGCAGAGTAGTAGGGCGTGTTGCAGAACAGTAGGGCGTGTTGCAGAGTAGTAGGGCATGTTGCAGAGTAGTAGGGCGTGTTGCAGAGCAGTAGGGCGTGTTGCAGAACAGTAGGGCGTGTTGCAGAGTAGTAGGGCGTGTTGCAGAGTATTAGGGCGTGTTGCAGAGTAGTAGGGCGTGTCGCAGAGTATTAGGTTGTATGTTGCTTGTGCAGCTTAGCAGATGCTGGGTTCAAAAAAGTTAGTGCTATCGCCTTTCCCTCATCTCCTATGTCAACAAATCTTATAATAAAGGTAATACACAGACATTCACTTTTCTTTCTCTGTCTGTCTGTCTGTCTGTCTGTCTGTCTGTCTGTCTCTCTCTCTCTCTCTCTCTGTTTATATATATATATATATATATATATATATATATATATATATATATATATATATATATATATATATATATATATATATTTTACTTTCTCTTGTTCTTTGACTACCTCCGAGTTACGCCACATTTTCAATATACATAAGGTCAAAGAGAAATGTGCTGAATATATGATATGTTTACGTGAATAACTGAATAACTTTACATACTAAAAACTTCCCAGAATGAAATAAGGCTGCTTAAAGTTGCTGAGAACCTTAACCAGTGCGCTCCACTAAGTTTTACCTGGAAACTATTTTTTTGTATATATATATATATATATATATATATATATATATATATATATATATATATATATATATATATGCAAACAAGCCTGAATGGTCCCCAGGACTAGATACAACTGAAAACTCACACCCCAGAAGTGACTCGAACCCATACTCCCAGGAGCAACGCAACTGGTATGTACAGGGACGCCTTAAACCACTTGACCATCACGACCGGACATAAGGAAGTGATAGCCGAGGCTATATGAACCACTTCCCCGCCGGCACTCGGATGGTAATCTTGGGCATAGCATTTTATCAAATCACCTCATTTTTTGGGGCAACACGTGAGGAACACAAATGCAAACAAGCCTGAATGGTCCCCAGGACTAGATACAACTGAAAACTCACACCCCAGAAGTGACTCGAACCCATACTCCCAGGAGCAACGCAACTGGTATGTACAGGGACGCCTTAAACCACTTGACCATCACGACCGGACATAAGGAAGTGATAGCCGAGGCTATATGAACCACTTCCCCGCCGGCACTCGGATGGTAATCTTGGGCATAGCATTTTATCAAATCACCTCATTTTTTGGGGCAACACGTGAGGAACACAAATGCAAACAAGCCTGAATGGTCCCCAGGACTAGATACAACTGAAAACTCACACCCCAGAAGTGACTCGAACCCATACTCCCAGGAGCAACGCAACTGGTATGTACAGGGACGCCTTAAACCACTTGACCATCACGACCGGACATAAGGAAGTGATAGCCGAGGCTATATGAACCACTTCCCCGCCGGCACTCGGATGGTAATCTTGGGCATAGCATTTTATCAAATCACCTCATTTTTTGGGGCAACACGTGAGGAACACAAATGCAAACAAGCCTGAATGGTCCCCAGGACTAGATACAACTGAAAACTCACACCCCAGAAGTGACTCGAACCCATACTCCCAGGAGCAACGCAACTGGTATGTACAGGGACGCCTTAAACCACTTGACCATCACGACCGGACATAAGGAAGTGATAGCCGAGGCTATATGAACCACTTCCCCGCCGGCACTCGGATGGTAATCTTGGGCATAGCATTTTATCAAATCACCTCATTTTTTGGGGCAACACGTGAGGAACACAAATGCAAACAAGCCTGAAGGGTCGAGTCACTTCTGGGGTGTGAGTTTTCAGTTGTATCTAGTCCTGGGGACCATTCAGGCTTGTTTGCATTTGTGTTCCTCACGTGTTGCCCCAAAAAATGAGGTGATTTGATAAAATGCTATGCCCAAGATTACCATCCGAGTGCCGGCGGGGAAGTGGTTCATATAGCCTCGGCTATCACTTCCTTATGTCCGGTCGTGATGGTCAAGTGGTTTAAGGCGTCCCTGTACATACCAGTTGCGTTGCTCCTGGGAGTATGGGTTCGAGTCACTTCTGGGGTGTGAGTTTTCAGTTGTATCTAGTCCTGGGGACCATTCAGGCTTGTTTGCATTTGTGTTCCTCACGTGTTGCCCCAAAAAATGAGGTGATTTGATAAAATGCTATGCCCAAGATTACCATCCGAGTGCCGGCGGGGAAGTGGTTCATATAGCCTCGGCTATCACTTCCTTATGTCCGGTCGTGATGGTCAAGTGGTTTAAGGCGTCCCTGTACATACCAGTTGCGTTGCTCCTGGGAGTATGGGTTCGAGTCACTTCTGGGGTGTGAGTTTTCAGTTGTATCTAGTCCTGGGGACCATTCATGCTTGTTTGCATTTGTGTTCCTCACGTGTTGCCCCAAAAAATGAGGTGATTTGATAAAATGCTATGCCCAAGATTACCATCCGAGTGCCGGCGGGGAAGTGGTTCATATAGCCTCGGCTATCACTTCCTTATGTCCGGTCGTGATGGTCAAGTGGTTTAAGGCGTCCCTGTACATACCAGTTGCGTTGCTCCTGGGAGTATGGGTTCGAGTCACTTCTGGGGTGTGAGTTTTCAGTTGTATCTAGTCCTGGGGACCATTCAGGCTTGTTTGCATTTGTGTTCCTCACGTGTTGCCCCAAAAAATGAGGTGATTTGATAAAATGCTATGCCCAAGATTACCATCCGAGTGCCGGCGGGGAAGTGGTTCATATAGCCTCGGCTATCACTTCCTTATGTCCGGTCGTGATGGTCAAGTGGTTTAAGGCGTCCCTGTACATACCAGTTGCGTTGCTCCTGGGAGTATGGGTTCGAGTCACTTCTGGGGTGTGAGTTTTCTGTATATATATATATATATATATATATATATATATATATATTATATATATATATATATACATATATATACAATATATATATATATATATATATATATATATATATATATATATATATATATATATTTATATATACATATATATACAATATATATATATATATATATATATATATATATATATATATATATATATATATATATATAATCTAACTACCCCTGCCGCCACCCCCCGTGATCACCCTCCTACGCCACGCCTATGTCACAGCCCGCCCGGGGGACGGAGGGGACTCCCCCAACTAACCAGGAACCCCTCAGCCAAGAACACGGTCCTGGGAACAATGTACCCAGAGGGGCACCCAGACCCAGAGGAACGTTTCGGGTTTGTGACAAATCTCACAGCCTTAGATACGATGGAACCCTACGTCAGCACAACGGCTGTGAGGGTTCATGGACGGTACCTGTAGAGAGGGAAGTCCCACAGGTCCCCCCGGCACCCCCACACATCCCAGCAAACTTCATGTCATCAGATGACCTCCTGGGGGCCATCAAAGCATCCACCACAAGAACTCTTCCCCACATTCCTAAAGCTGCACGCCCATTTGCAGCAGGGAAATATACAGACCTTCTAAAGAAAGTGAATGAATGGTCTGTAAATCTTAATGCTGCAGCCACCATCAAAGCATATCATAATTTGTTCCTGTTTGGCAATATTTGCTTAGGCATACCTGCAAGAGGAGGCAAGCCACTAGCCTCATCAGTTACTAGGGCAATAAATAATTTCCCCAGAGCTGACAACTTGATCCCCATCCCTCCTCAACGCAAAAACCGTCGTGGCAGACCCAAGTGTTCCAATGACAATTTTAAACTAGGAACACAAGTGACCAAAAAAATTGAAGAGGACAACACAGTAGGAGCAATTAGGTTACTTACCAGCGAAGACACAATCGCCCCTAGAAATCTCGCTACCGCTAACTCACTGAGAGAGAAGCACCCTCCTAGAGTACCGTGGGAACCTACTGGTCGGGACACAAATGTCCCAGACATGGGACCTCTATTCCTCCAAGCGTCAGAGGTATACAAAGCCATCATGTCATTTCCGCCAGGTTCAGCAGGGGATACACTGGAGTAAGACCTCAGCACCTCAAGGAGATGGTAAATCCAGTTCTCGGAGAAGTTGCCGCGACACTATTGTCAGAGGTCACGAAGTTTGTCAACGACTGCCTCTCTGGGTTGATCCCAGATACAATTAAACCCTTTTTCTTCAGAGCATCCCTTTGTGCCCTTAAGAAGAAGGATGGTGGAGTCAGATCCATTGCCGTGGGTAACACACTTCGGCGCCTTGTTGCTAGGGCAGCTGTCAGAAAAATCAGCATAGACGCTGCAACGATGCTTCTACCCCATCAACTAGGTTTTGGTGTCCCCATGGCTGTGAAGCAGCAGCTCATGCAGCACGAGCCTATATCAAGGACCTCCCAGAAAATAAGGCATTAATTAAATTAGACTTTAAAAATGCCTTCAACCAGGTAAAAAGGGATGTGGTACTGGAAGCAGTTCGAACCAGCTTTCCTTGTCTACTTCCTTTCGTTTCAACAGGGTACAGTAGGGAATCGACACTGTTGTTTGGGGAACATGAAGTTGTTTCCGCAGAAGGTGTCCAGCAGGGCGACCCACTTGCCCCTTTCCTTTTCTGCATGGCAGCTAAGGAGGTCACAAGCAGGTTGTCCAGCGAATTCAACATCTGGTTCCGGGACGATGGCACCCTGGCAGGGACACAGGAATCCCTGCTATGAGATCTTCAGCTAGTAAAATCTAGGGGAGAGGAGTTAGGCCTTACACTAAATCCATCAAAGTGTGAAATCATCTCATCCAGCCAAGCAATCATAAATGCAGTACGAATCTTATTGCCAGGAGCCCCAGTGATCGCTCCCACCGACAGTGTGCTGCTAGGGGCACCTCTGGCCTCGAACGCCATTGAGGTAGTCCTCGAAGAAAAGCTTAAAGACCTGAGGAGGATGGAGGCGCGAATAGGGGCTTTGGATGCTCAAGATGCTTTGTACCTTCTTACAAGGTGCCTGGCCTTGCCCAGACTTACCTATTTCCTCAGGTGTGCTCCTTCCTTTGACAGCCCAAAATTAACGGAATACGACTCACTCCTAAAGACAATAACAATGAAAGTGTTAAACCTCTCCCTGCAAGATGACCAGTGGGACCAAGCAACGCTCCCAGTTGGACTCGGGGGTATAGGCATTTGCAAGGCGACACAGTTAGCATTGCCGGCATTCTTATCCTCGACCAGTGCTACAAGTGAATTAGTGAAGGAAATACTACCAGAATACCTAAGGAACTCCATTGGGATTCGTGATCCCAAATTTGTGGAAGGAGCTCGTCAGTGGGACACACTCGCTAATTCACACACCCGACCAACTTTCCAAACGACGGTAAACAGGCCAAATGGGATAGCCCCATATTGGAGAACATCGCCAAAGTATTGCTGGAGGCAGATTCTCAGAAGGACAGAGCGCGCCTCCTAGCTGTGCAAGCCCCCCCATGCTAGGGACTTCCTGTTGGCAGTCCCTGTTGGCATCTCCACCGAACACCGGTGTATTTGCGGCCATGCACGGGCAGACCAATGCTGCAGCCATGGTCTCATCTGTCGTAAGACACTGGGAAAGATTGCCAGACACGAAGCAGTCAATGACATCATCAAGAGAAGTTTGGCTACAGCTGGGTGTCCAGAACAAAGGGAACCCCAGTTGTGCAGACCTGACAACAGCCAAAAACGCCCAGATGGAGTCACCCTTGTGACGGTGTTCCCCCCTTCTAATTCTCACACGCCTGCTGTAAGAGTCATGTCCACTATTCCTGAGCGTTCTCTACGTTGCAGGCATCAGTTGAACATATGTGGGAGAGAATTGTATTCTCGCTGAGCCGAGAAATTTGTGAAAGTATAGTATTTTGGCCTGTGGGATAGGCCCTTTAGGAAGCCAAAATGGCGCTGGCGAGTCTGTTTTCCCGCCAAAACTGTGTGACGTCAGTGTCGCCAGATTGGTCACCGTCAGCGACGTGGCACTGGGAGCCAATGAAAACCTACTTTGGAAAATGTGACGTCACATAGGCAGGGGGAGTCCAGCCGTAGCGACGCCTTCGCGCCATCAGTCTCACACGACGCGTCCGAGAGGCAGGACGTGCGACCGGTCATCCTGTTTGAGTGACAGATTACCGAGCTCCGGTGGATATAAGCGTCTCCTGTTGTTAGCGCGCACTCTGTGAGGTCTTCCTGCGACCCAGATGTGGCTCAGATAAGGAATTGACAGAATATTGAGAAACAAGTGCTCAGGGACAGGTGCGTTGCAAGAAGTGGGCCGGGCATCGACGTGTGCAACGTCCATGACAGTTCACCAGAATAGGAGACAGTTTAGTGGCTGGGCCATTCTGTCGTGAGCGAATCAGGTTGACCGCCTTGTCAACCAGGTTGAACGTGTGATCGACGATCCTGTCAAGTTTGACAGTAACCCTACCTACGTGGAACCCTACGAGTCAACAGTTGGACACAAGCACGTCGAGAAGTCTTCCCAAATACCTAGTGACATACCTAGACGACGAGGGAATTGACAGTGTAGTGAGATTCAAGTGCTCTGATGTCGGGTGCTGTGTGTGTGTGGAGCTTAAGCAGTATCGTCTGGGACGGCTGATGACTTCACAGTGACATCGTAGTGGTGAAAGGCAGTTCCTCTAGGAGTACAGTGACAAGGGACTAATTGGGAAACGTACGACGACCGCCGAGACGTAGGCTGGCTGCCGTAGTTGGGAGGAAAGTTGACGGCCAGGAGACCGACTCCGACCCTGCAACGTACTGGAGGAGGAGCACAGACCTGCATTGTACAGAAAGCAGCGAGACGCGAACATCCTAAGGCGTTGGCTTGTGTTTCTGGAGGGTGTACGAGGCGAGAGCCTGGACCAGGAGCTACAACCCAACTGTCATCCTAGGATAGGTGAAGTAGGTGTTTACAGTTACCCTCCCATTTCCCCTTTAGTTAGCTATAGATATTTGTCAGAATATTTTATATGTCGTGAGCAAGTCTCACCTGAATCTAAGTCACAGAGAGCACAGTGTGTGGTGAGGCTACCCAGAGTACTCACAGCATCAGTTTACATATATATCTATGTGTGGGTGTGTGCAAGCACCAGGATTCATTAAGGAATGTACTGTGACTGTAATTCATTTCCTGTGATTATTATTATTATTATTATATATATTAGTAGTAAACCAGATTTGGTGTTAGGCTATGAGCCCAGACTTTATATAATTGCCTGTGTATTGATCTCCATGATTTATATATATATATATGCCTGTAATTTGATTAATGATTTATCTATGTACATGCCGGTGTACTGAATAATCTCATATACGTGAAGTGATTGCCAATGATATCTCTTTAAGAGGAAGTATAGATTTATAGAACAGTGCAACGATCAAGTGAGCGCATTCACAGTAAATATTATTAAGAATATTGTATCTTTTGGTACGGTGGAAAATCACTTGCAGTGAGAATAAGATAGTGCGAGACCAGTGAAGTGGTGTATCGCAACCCAGTGGAATCATAAGTATGTCATGTGAATGTTAAATACAGTGTTTTGCGAAAAGTTAAATAAACGGGGATCGTGACAGAATTAGAAAACAAGTACTAGTCTTTCTCACGGTCGCCAGAGCCCAGATCAGCTGATATCTGAAAGGTGACGCGTGGCGCTGCGGGTGTTGCCATATCGGTGCGTTCCAGATTATTTGCTGCGGAGTGAGCAGCTTTATACATTGTTCCTGATATGTTCATTGATGCACATGTTTCTCGTTGTTTTTTAAGTAAAATACCAAAACTCTTTGGTGTTTCATATCATCCCCTCCATTTATCTTGTGACTGCCAAAAGGAAATAAAAGAGTGACAGAAATAATTACTTGCCTGAGACCACTCTATTTGAAATTGCTCTTACCACAATTACCACAATTGCACCACACCACTGCTGTGTTACTGGACACCTAAAAACACCAGTTGGCGACCTTGAAGGCTGTGTGATAGTTCTGTGCCGGGGCGGGCCACAGATTGAGGGAACGATCTGTGTCTCCACTCTCTCTACGACCTTGAGGCCGGTTGTGAGATCGACTGGGGTACTCTCCTGGGCGTGCAGTGGAGCCTAGAGGATCGAGGGAAGACCCGTGGAACGACGGTGAGTAAGGGTTATTGTCAGAGCAACCACCTCGAGAGGAGATCCAGTCTACCGTTGCTTTTAACCCACGACCGTGACACCCCCGACGGCGACCGCCAGGATTACATCAAGATCAAGGTTGTAATTGTGGTATGAGATATCAGGCCTAGTTTTCACTCGCAGTCACAAGATGGAGGATGATAAGTAGCCAGTTTTATCGACACGAGAGACGAGCA
>WNGS01006708.1:3512642-3526004 GCA_020271785.1 Procambarus virginalis | reverse complement strand
CTACGCCCCCACTCAGTTTAACAGAATCACAATGTAGTATTGTAAGTAATGAGCTGAATATAAAACAATTACAATGTGTTATTTATTTACATTTTTAATAAATGTTAGCATACAAAAGCATGTTAATTAGTACACTTGGGAAACCTGTTTTTAGACGTTCTTTTTATATCACAGTTGATGTTATTTGTGAGGCCAGGAGAGGGGTGAGTCTTGGGGGAAGGGGGGGGGGGTGTTTGAGGTAGGCGAGCGAGTGGGGAAACGAGAAATGGATTCTTGGTGAGAGGATGAGGTGGGGTGAGGCTTGGTGAGGTTGACGACAGGTGGGAGTGTGGGTTGGAGGTAGTGGTTGTTAGGGGGGGTAGCAGCAGCGAGGGGTGAATGTCATAGCATTAACAATACGCTAAAATTATATCACTAAAGAGAGAGAGAGAGTGTGTGTAAATTGGATCAAGAACGACGTGTTCACTATATGTGAAGAAAAGTGTCTCAAAACAGTTTGAACGCCTCATCTTATCCCAAGAAAGGTACGTAGAAAAATAACGCTGTGATCCAGATAAATCTACAATTATCATCATATCAAATCTAAGAGGCAGAGAGCAAAAGACTATCAGTCAAGTAGAGATAAACCCAAAATACGTTTTGCTCCTGTGCATCATCAAGAACAAAAGCTACGTCTAATATTGCCGCCTTACGCTTGAAACAGAACTTTCACAGATGACAAAGAAATGAGTTAAATATTGAGGATAACAGTAAGACTGCTTTCGTTAATCTGCGGAACACACTGACGGTGATGAACCCAAACGAGCTAATGAATGTGGTATCAATATTATCAAACCATACATCAATATCACCTTAACCCACTCGACTTTGAAATTGCCTTAGACAACATACCCATGCACTCTGCATCAGGTCCAGTTTTTTGGGGAATTTATAATAAATTAAAAAACAAAAATATCATTCCCTAACATTATTAAAAGACGGAGGTTAGATACTGGTGTTCCATAACATACTTAAAACAGCAGAGATAACGACACTTCAAAAAGGAGGTAATAAAGCAGATGCAACAACTTCTAGCCCAATAGAATTAGAGACCCTCATAACATTTTTGGAGTGCTAAAAAGTAAAATAACAAAACACATGAAATCAGTTTGTACGTAACCTTGAAAAACGTGGGTTTAAAATAGGACGCTCCTACATCACAATTAGTAGACCACTATGAGACAGCCCGGGCTGCCATGGAAGACAAACACATAGCTGA
This sequence comes from Procambarus virginalis, assembly GCA_020271785.1. Lineage (NCBI taxonomy): Eukaryota > Metazoa > Arthropoda > Malacostraca > Decapoda > Cambaridae > Procambarus > Procambarus virginalis. Next base: position 3,524,746 of record WNGS01006708.1, on the reverse strand, counting down.
TGCAATGCACACATTTTGTGTAAGCTTTCCAGAGGGGCGACCATGGTGGTGGTGCATACACAACGCGCTCAAAAGGAATTACCGGAAAAATTGGCAGATGGGTCTACAATTTGCTAACAGAACCCAGAGTGTAATATTGAACAAAGTAAATTCTGGACCATCCACCGTAAAACTCGAGTCTGAGGGCACAGTCCTTGATCCAGTACTTTTTTCATCCTGATATCAGACGTAGAAAAGGATACATGCTATAATACCAAATCATTATTTACAGAAGACACTGATTTTTGAGAGTAAACACAGAAAAACCTCCAAACTGATTAAATCAGATCTTTCAATATGCCACATAAAAAACATAATGTTTAATAAAGGTAAATTCCAGCGCCTTCACTATGGTAAAAGGGAACATTTTAAACTCCCACAACAGTCACATCACACTATAGAAAGCACGGCAATATAAAAGATTTGGAATAATGTCGGAGGATCTTACTTTTAAACAACACATAAAGTATGTCATAATTACGAGGACAATGACAGGTTAGATTACAAGACCCTTTCAAACAAGAGATGCCGGGTGAGTTGTGATACTTTGCTAGTGTATCATGCTAGTGCTCTCTAGAGTGGAACATTGTTACACACACACAGTGTCATTTATAGTTGGAGATGTTGCTCACTCGGAGAACACGAGGGATGCATCCTGTGCATGGCGGGGTGTGGGAGGGGGGGGGGAGCCCACCGGAGGGGCGAGGAGCGTGCTCAAGTGTCAGCCTCGCCATGGTTGTGTGAGGGTGTGAGGGGAGTGGTGGTTCACACGGGGGCTGAGGACGGTTAGAAGGGCAGATGAATGCAGGTGGCACAAGAGGTGGGAACATGTCGGCAGTGGTTGCAAGTGGTCATCGTCACACTGGAGGTAAGACAGTTTGGGCTCTAACTACCATTCCCGTCACAAGTAAACACAACCTACATTACGATGGTGAACACGACTACGACACCAAAGTAGAGGTCTGGGCTTACCATCCAGCCTGGCTATTACTGAGGAAATCACATTTAAGGATTAATTTGGGAACAGTATCGGTGAACGTGACAATCAGGACAGTGAGAGGTATAACGCAGCGATACGGGATCAGTAAGTGAAGCTACCATGGCTAGTAACTGATAACTGTAGTTGGTCAAGTGAGTTGACAAGGCCGAGCAGCTTGGGGCGAGGTCTGTGTGCACATGATCTGGAAGACTTGTGCTTGGAGCGGCTCTCGTATCTTTTCAAGCCGGCCGAGTCCTCACTTCCTTCAAACTTTTCCCGTTGTTTCTTGAACACTTCACTTGCGTTCCCGGACGTCATGTATTTATTCATACAGTGCTCTGATTGTCTCTATGGAGAGTACATATGTATACTCTGCAGCTGGTCTATTCTGCATTGTCTTTCGCTCCAATAAGATTTATTGAACTAGTGAAGCTTTACATTTACGGTCCAAATGACTGGAAGGCCGCCAGTTGTAAATGTTACTTTAATGAAGCTTATCATTAGATACCTCTACCCGTTTCTCCACCATAGTGTACACGAGGCTCCGTGTATATTAAGGTAGTAACCAGTGAAGGAGGGCTTGCTTACCACCCCCTCCAGGAGCGAGGCTCTCACCATGGGAGATTACCCTCCCAGGGCAAGTGGGTCTGGCTGCCCCCCCCACCCCCCCAGGTGAGGGGAAGAGTGTGTACTCCTGCCTGGGGTAAAGGGATGGGTGGGGGGAGCCACGCCTACCCAACACAAGGTGGGGGATGGTTGTGGCACCGCCCGTCCACCCGCCCGTCCAAGACACCTTCCTAGGAGACAGTGGGACGACCTCTTGACCCAGGAAGCTTTATCAGGTTTACCCAAGAGACATTCATAGTGGTGAAGTGCACAGCGCTTTGTGAGGGGTGATGCCTCCCCTCCCGCCCCCCCGCCTCAACACCCGCCCTCTACCTCGCTCTCGGTCGAGACGAGCTTCCCCGGTAAACTCCAGTAACCCAGTAAACTCTCGCTAGATTTTTTGCCGTGTGTGTGTGTGTGTGTGTGTGTTGTGTGGTGTGTGTGTGTGTGTGTGTGTGTGTGTGTTGTGTGTGTGTGTGTGGGGTGGTGGGTGGGTGGGTGGGTGGGTGGAGACCGTTCCTTGGTTGACGGGACACTGGAGGGGGAGTGTGCAAGGAAGGGGTTCCAGGACTTGTAGGAAGGGTGAGGCGTGGAAAGATTGAGGGGGGGGGTGGCTAATGAGGAGGCTGCTTGTATGGCGTTGTGAGGGATGCTTGTGTTGGTATGGTGAGCGGGGTGGTTGTGAGGGCGTGGTAATGGAAGGTGCTGGTAAGGGCATGGTGAAGGGGGTGGTGTTGAGGGCGGGACGATGGTGAGGGCGGGGTGAGGGGGTATGGCTCGTGCTCTGGTAGCGGCGGGTGTCCCCTCAGATTACATTAGCATATCACTCTGCCTCCCCTGAGCCCCAGGGACAGTGAGGGGAGGGAAAAGGGGAGGTGCTGGTTGGGGAGGGGATGGTGGTGAGGGATTGGTTGGTTGGGGCAGGGTAAGTAGGATTTTTGGGAGCGAAAGGTGGCGAGGTATTGGGGAAAGGAGGGCGAGGCGGGAGTATTTTGGGGGTTTGGGAGGGGGGGAATTGAGGTATGAGAGTCAGTGTGGGGGGGGGGGGGGAACTTGTAAGGCGTTTCATGACCGGAAGTCAGTTCTAATGTTCCGACTTTAGCTTATCAGTATTTGCATCCTTTAAAGACGAGTAAGTGTTACTCACATCTGCTACTCCTCTTTACTCAGTGTTCTGCTGTTCTTTACTTTGAACATTTTGTGTTCGTTCCCGTTATTACCTTATCTGGTCTGTTCATTCGTGCCTGTTTTAGATTTGCGGTGGAGTATGTGTGGGGTTGGCATGTCTGCCTCCGGCTCGGGGGAGATCTTGCTGATGCCTTCTATAAGATGAAGTGGATAGCCCGCGCCAGACACGCATCAATCCCAATACCTTTCTCTCATTTGTTTCTATAACATTTTCAACGCGATTCGGCAGTGTGTGTGTGTGGCGCTATTTGGTCCAACACCCGTTGATCTGGGAATAGATACGAGAATATTGGCTAGGGAGAGGGCTAGAGAAAGTATTTCACACGATAACGCTCTTGAGTGCTTGCTATCCTCGGAGGCGCCAGTGATGGCATACTAATATAAACTAGCTATAAAATTTAAAAAATATAACGATGAGGTTCGTGATAGCTGGAGTTGATAGCTTTAAAGGCGCCCCGGATGACCAGCTCTCACTATGTTCCTTCACTTTATTTATTATTGCTATATTGGATGGGTCCGTGAGGGTTACATTCCTTAATATGGACTCTACTGGACCCCTTACCTCGCTCTGGGTCTGGACTGTGGTGTGGGGGGGGGTCTGGACTGTGGTGTTGGGGGGGTCTGGACTGTGGGAGGGGGTCTGGACTGTGGGAGGGGGTCTGGACTGGGGGGGGGGTCTGGACTGGAATGTTGTTTAAGATGGCTCCTGTCTCGAGGGGAAGGAATACGATGGGCACTACCTGAGACTTTATGTTGTGGACTTGACTGCAACAGGAGACCCCTGGGACTCTGCTGCACGCCAGAGGCCTCGCCTGCCGCGCCTCGCCTCGCCTTGCCTGCGGCGCCTCGCCCAATGCCGCGCCCCCTTTGGCTTAAATTTTCCATTGGCTAGCGTCAGGTATTTGTAGGAAGTTAGTGGTGGAAGATCAAATGGGAAGGCGTAAGGGGTAGGTGCTCCTTTGGGTTTGTTTGTTTTTATTTGTTATTTATACCTGCACGATCGAGCTGTTGGCTCGTGTACCCCGCCTTTCTAACCTCTGATGCCTAATGCACACAATCCCATCTTATTTTTCTCAACAATATTTGCTACATATATTGCTGACACACACCCAGGATGCTGCCCACAACAGGTGCATGGCTCACAGGTACCTATTTTCTGTTAAGACACGGAGGCATCAGGTGAGAAAAACTGTTTGCTCTTGCCTCGGCTGGAATTTGTTTTTTATGTACTCATCTAATTGTGCTTGCGGGGGTTGAGCTCTGGCTCTGTGGTCCCGCCTCTCAACTGTCAATCAACTGATGCACAGATTCCTGAGCCTATTGGCTCAGAAACTATATCTTCTGTTCATTCGTTCATTGACACACACACGTGTGTCAATGAACGAATGTATTTGTGTGGGTGTGTATGTGTCAACTTTGTTCCTTCATTATTTTGTATGTAAAGATCATAGTTCTGCTAGATCTTGTCTAGGGTTGTGAGGTCCCATAACATATCCTCGTAGCTCAGTTGTCTCAATTCAACTCGATACTCAATTCAAGTATTGTAACTATAATTTGTGTACCTCGGAAAGTGCGCATTCCATGCTGGTGCTGCATACTCCAGTACAGCCCAACATGCGGCTGGGTTTCAGCAGTTTCCCACATTGTGGAGTTTAGTTTAGTGTGGGGGGTGGGGAGCAAAGGAGCGTGTATCCAGGTGTGTGGGAGAGGGGGATTGGTTGGCGATATCCTTGTTTGTAGGGGGCGTGGCAAAGGGTATCCAGGTGTGTAAGGTATAGGGGAGTATCAAAGTATGTGTGTGGGGGGGGGGGGATACCCAGGTGTTTAAGGGGCGCATATAGCGCGCTGGCAAGACTTGTGGGCATGCGGTGCCCTGGTGCTGAGCTGTGGGGTGGGGGGCGGCGGCCACCACTGTTGTTGTGTAGCTGCACGGATGAAATATTCACTAGGAATTCATTGATCCACTCCGGCTTCATACATGTTCCTCGAGCAGGCAGCCAGCTGGGTCGGTTGTGGGCGTTCCTAGTAGGCGTGGTCAAGTTTGATGGGCGTGGCAGTGGTGTAACCCCGCCCTTGTTGGGTGGTAGTGGTGGCAGGAGTGCCAGGCGATCCCACACCCACTACGCCTTGTGGCACTCTTACTCACCTGGGAGCCCACCCTTCAGGTGTACCTCGCCCCCCCCCTCCCCTACCACCACCCCAATACCATACCCCTCCATTTGTATACTGGGTGGTAGGGGAGAGGTGAGGACGGGAGCAGAAGTACCACTGTGGGAGTGAGGGGGTACGGAGGTGTGGCACTGGAAGACCGGGGGGGGTGAGGGGTGAGGTGCGTGCCGCTAAGGTGAGGTGGCGAGGAGGAGGTCTTTAACCCTTGTGGCCTTGAACCCCGCCCCCTCACCCTTGTGGCCTTGAAGGATGAAGTGTATGTACTGGTAAATAAAGTGGTCACTGCTCCTACAATACTTAGTGTGCTCTTCTTAAGACTAGACTGTAACCTTTGGTTTTACTGAATATATTTAAGCTTGTGTATGAGGGCACCTTTGTGATCATAATGTGACACTGGGCAAGTGTCCCCGGACGCTGCTGGTCCGGGGACACTTCCAGGAGCTTGGTGTCACAGGCCCGGGTTGTACCCAAGGGAGTGTTAACATCTGTGTACACTACGCAAAGATTTATAATGTATACATTGTCTACGACGATACCAGGATTTAATCACGATCTTCTCAGGATCTAGAATGCTTCGAATTCGTATAGAGTCGGGGTGTAGGGGGCGAGAGGGCCAGGGTTGGTGAAGCCAGTAACGTCTACACGAAGCCGGATCACACTAGCAGGAAATTATCTTCCGGTATGCCGCTGTCCCATCCCCCCCCCCCCACACAAACCCTTCCCCCTTCGTTAAAATCTCCTTTCCCGCCATCCATAAAGTGTGGGTTAGATGTTGCTGTGGTCATACTGTAGGGGAGGTGGTAGGAGGAAATTTGTGGAAGAATGAGGTTGTGGAAGAGGCGTGTGCCTCGGTGCATATCTTGTGTTGTTGACCACACCACACACTAGAAGGTGAAGGGACGACGACGTTTCGGGCCGTCCTGGACCATTCTCAAGTCGATTGTTCCACAATCTACTTGAGAATGGTCCAGGACGAACCGAAACGTCGTCGTCCCTTCACCGTCTAGTGTGTTGTCTGGTCAACATACTTTAGTCACGTTATTGTAACTCATCGCCTGAATATTTTGTATTTGTGCATCGGTAGTAAGTTAAGTGTGGTTGTATGTGTCCGTAGACTTCCACCTTCAGTTCGCCCCGATCCTAAGGTCCATATGTTTGGCCAACTGTTCCTGCCTCTCAGGCACTTAAATGATGGGTGGTGTGTTGTATTGTGCTTCGGGAAGAGGGTGCACCTGCACGCACCGCGGAGGAATGTGGGGGAGGTGGGTGTACCTGCAGTTGGTAGAGGGTGTGAGTAATCATAAGATAGGTGTACGTACTTGTACACCAAAGGAGGATATTAACTACTCCAGCTCGTACATGTTCGAGTATTTAAAAAACGCTTAGCAAACAAATGTAATTACTTTACTAGCAATAAATTGCATTACGTAGACTAGTAGCATGTGCCGACGGCTGAAAATTGGCTAGTTAGTGTAGAGTGAGGCGAAGCTTCCTACTGGAGGATGCTCCTGCCTCATGGTGATACAGCTCCTGCCTCCACCTCGCTATCCAACTAAAATAAACACATTAGTATATATGGTACTCTGTACCCTAAGGTACCAAATAGCGAAGGGCAACATTGGAAAACTGATGGAATTTCTCTCCCATGAATGTGTATATTCTCCATATACGGTTGGCGATAGTGATAGTGCGGTTGGCACTATTTTAATAATTGTTGTCGGGCGAGCACCAAAGGTCAGGTATCCTTAAGCGAGTGAACCAGAGCCCACAGCTGACCCTGGGAATGAGAGGAGAGGAACTATAACAGGTGGGGGAGCAAATAGCAGTAAACCTTGAATAATTATAATTAATCCTGTCGAAGTGCTTACGCTTGTGCGGAAGAATCTGTTGGAAGGCAGACCTGAAGCTGAACAGCAACTTGTACTTGATTTCCCTTTAGCCAAATGTAGACACTATTTGGAACCAAGTTGAAGGATAATAGTTTAGTGTGAGGAGGCGGTGAGATGGGGAGGGAGGGAGGGATTGTGACACCATTTAATGATGGAGAGTATGGTTGGACACGGTGCAGGGGGGAGGGGGGTCACGGATGGCCTGGTGAAGCCTCTTGGAAACAGTTAAGGCATGAGTGACACCTTCTAACCCTAGGGGAGGCTGGTGTTGTGCTGTGTTGGTGAAAGGTATTGACTAGTGCAGATGTTCATATGGTCATCATTGTGTACGGTGTACAGATGTTCATGTACTTCTCATTGCAGGTGTTGTACGGGTGTTTAAATGATCATATATTATACACGTATTGATATACTGTTCATTACAGGTGCGGACGTTGTTTGTGAGCGGTCTGCCCATGGACGCCAAACCCAGAGAACTGTACCTTCTCTTCAGAGCTTACGAGGTGAGTCTCCCGTCTCTTGTGTTCATGTTATGTCTTCCTCAGTCTTGGTAGATACTTCAGACTGATACTATTATATCACTCTACTGGTTAGTCTGATAACAAACCTGTGCGCTCATCTCAATGTTGATCAGTATTTATCGCGGTAAGTTCAACTCTTCTTGTTCATCAAGATGTGTTCTAGCAAGTGTTGTTGGCCATGCTGTCTTCGATGATGATGATTCCTCGCACGCCGGTGTTGTCAAGAGTACATTGTTAAATAAATGTAAGGAAAATGGTAGTGTAATGATGTAGCCACGGCCTCAGCAGTGTGGGAGCTGGCAGGCTGAAACCCTTGCGTTTGACCCTCGCTCTGGAAGAACGCGCGCGCGCGTTCTCCCATCCAGCGATTACCTCATCTATAATTCATCTGGGACCGGCCGCCACCGCTGCTGCCTCTTTATATATAGCTGGCTGGAGGCTGGCGCCATCTGTCGGCCCACATCTGCACTACCAACACATACATGCTCACTTTGTCGCTATATAAACCACCAATTCAGATAGCACATTAAACGACCAGTCGGGCGATATCAGTTGTAGCCTTAATGGCTGTTCAAGACCAATGTTGCTGGACTACTTGGTAGCAAAGCTGAGAGGAAGAACTGTGGTAGTAGGTATGATCTGGGTGGGGAACAGCTTGGCTAAAGCAGACCTGGGTTGGAGCATGGTAGGCCGAGGCTAGGGTTCTCCGAGGCGGACCTCGAAGGGGCTGTGGTGGGAGTGGATGAACCTCAGGTGGGCGTGGGAAGGAACACCTGGCTACGCAGTTTTGTCGCCGTGAACACCGTCCGCCCACTTCTTGCCCTGGAATATTACTCCCCGCTCCCGCTGTTTATTGCACTGGAAAATATACACTGGTGGAATTGGTTGTGGTAGTAGGTGTTGGCAGTGGTGGGTGTTGGCTGGTTGGTGAGGGTGTAAGGTGGTGGTGGCGGCTGAGCTGCTTCGTAGTAGCATGGTGGTTGGTGGGTGGATTAGCTGTAGTGTTAGCTGCCTTGGTGGACGAGGCTTGGGTCCTCTACTGTTGGACTGGTGGTGGTAGTTGGTGGTGAGAACAGCCAGAGCAGTAGAAGTACAGCGGCGTTACCAGCTTCAACTCAAGGAGAGACTGAGGGTGACATAACGTATGAAGGGAGGTTAGTTGTGCTTAAAAGTCTCTTGGAACCTGTTGATGAGCTCATCGCACTTCAGTGTCACTTTGTGGGAGTGCCACATGTTGTACCATTGTAAAATATATAGTACAAAGCGTGAACGTTTGTGGATGCAACGATCCATTTGTGTACGTGCTAGCAGTGGCTGGTGTACGACGGAACCTTTGTGGGGGGCCAAGCGTCTGGCTACGGCACACGTCCACACCCCACACTGTCTAGTGTTTTGTGTACTTTGTGCGTGCCCGCGTGTGCGCGCGCTGGTGGTCGCCCGCTCATAGGTAAAGTTGTGGTAATTATGCAACCCGTCCTCGCAAATTATTATAGTCAATATTGACTTATTAAATACGTGCATAGGTGACATACTAAACATAATAGATACCCTTAAAAAGCTTCATAGAAAACACCGACCTTACCTAACCTTGTTAGTATGTTAAGATAAACATCTTATAGCTTCGTAATTACAATTGTTACTTAACCTATTATAGGTATAGGTTAAGTAATAAGTATAGGTTAAGTAATATACCTATTATAGGTATAGGTTAAGTAATAATTGTAATTACGAAGCAATAAGATGCTTATCTTAACATACTAACAAGGTTAGGTAAGGTCAGTGTTGTCTATGACGCTTTTTAAGGGTATCTATTATGTTTAGTATATCACCTATGCACGTATTTAATAAGTCAATATTGACTATACGAATTTGCGGGGACCGGTTGAATTATGTCAGGAAGTGAGCGTGTGTCTGGTCCCCGTGTCATTCAGGCACATCACTATTACTGTCAGTATGTAATGGCTTTGTTTTTCTCCTCAGGGCTATGAGGGTTCGCTGCTCAAGGTCACCAGCAAGAACGGCAAAACTGCTTCGGTAAGTAGAGCTGTGACTGTGTTGGTGTGCGCGCGGATGGACGTATGGGAGGGAGGTGGTGGCAGGTGCTCCTGCCTATGGGGTTATGTTGCCTCGTGACTTAGCAGGTATTGGAGTTATTCTGGCATTGAGTCTATATGGCCGGGATAGGTGTTGGTGTAGCTGCTAGAGCGTGTATCTAGTACGGATAGGAGCATAAGGCAGCGCTAGTGATACCCCCGCTACGGTCTGGTGTGCTCTATGGAGACGTTGGTGCTGTTGCAACCCGTTCTCGCATTTGCTTATAGTCAATATCTTGCTAATGAATAAGTACATGTGTCACGTGATAATTTATTGTGAATATTTGAGTGCTCCAGCACACCCCGGTGGCCACCTGCCCCGCCCTCAAACATGGGCATGCAGTAAAGAGGTTCACACGCACAGGATGACTTTCCAGCATTTCTCGGGGCTCGATTGGCGTCCCTTGATTAAATCGCACATCTGCAAATGTGCCCATTCCTTCCACATGTCCCATCCCAAATCCTTATCCCTTTCAAGTGGTATATAGTAATGGCTTGGCGCTGTCTCCTGATACTTCCCGTCCCACTCACACCCCCCCCCCCACCCCCCCCCCCACGTACTGGAAATAAAAATAATTGCTAACTAAACATGTAACCTAACTTAATTTAGGCCTAACTTTTAATCAAATAATAATAATAATAATAATAATATGTACGAAAAAACGGCGACTTTTAAAGTAGGGAAGGTTAGAATTGGTGAAGGCATCTCTGGCTTCCCCCACCATCGCCAAGCATCGCCTGAGGACCAGGTCTAACTCTGAGTGATGTCTAGACGTGTGGTGGGGATGGTGTGTAGGGGATAGGTGGGTGGGGGGGGGGGTCCTGGGGAAGGTGTAGGGGAGAGGGGGGTCCTGGGGAAGGTGTAGGGGAGAGGGGGGTGTCCTGGGGAAGGTGTAGGGGAGAGGGGGGGTGTTCAGCAGAGGCACTTGAACACGATCTTGGATGTTAATTATGGAAGACTGGGACAGGTTGTTGTGGTGATCCTCCACCTTTGTTAGCCTCTACTCCAACCCTTCCATTCACTTCTCCACCATTCTCTCCTCTACCCATGTCTTCATATGTTCTTCCCTGCTCGTTCCTTTAACTCTTCTCTCTGATCTTCTCTGGGCCCGACAGTCCTGGGACACTAGAAGCATCATTAGTAAGTGCTTTATAACTGGCAACGGTTATGACTGGAGTGAACAGGTGTACAGCCGTTAACAGCGGCCACCTCAGTCTGTACGGTCACCACCTGTATTGGCAAGACATACACCATCAAATTAGAACTAAGGCAATTTAAAGGATAACTAACATTAATTAATCAATGAAGTTGTATAAATTTCTAGCCCGAGTAATTTCTATAGACTTAGATGAGTCTGGTCCTGCTCTCCCACAACACCCAGCTCTTATGACGGATCTCAGTTCAACTAGATTTTAAATGGTGGTCACAATGCCCTCTCGTTGTCAGGGGATTATTAATCATACCCAGCTGTGGGTTGTCCCTTCTCTGTTGACAATGTCTCCAGCTCACTCCAGCTTAGTTCACTTGATCTAATCATTAATCAAATTTCGGATTAGGTTTCTCTACACCCCATGTGTCTCTGTATCCTAATGAGTGCCTCGAGGCACACTATCAGAGGCTTGGCTAAAGTCTTTATCTAAAATATTTTAATATTTTCCACTGTCTCCTGCTTTAATGATGACACAATTACTAATTTTTGTAATCCTTAAAAAAGCTAAACTGTGAATCCTACAATAACTGGGTTTTTAAAATGTTCACAAAAAGGCATTTGCTATTATAGATTAGATCAAATTTCTCACAATCGACGTCAACCAAGTTGGATAGTCAACCCGTCCTCAGACAAGGTCCATTCCATCCAGCGGTCGACCCTAAAAACGCATTCATAGATTTAACATACTGTTCATTCAAAATAGAACTTTTTTAATATCAATTAATAGTTATATTAGTTATACCGTATGACCCACATAAAGCATACCGTGCATATTTAAGCATTGGTTAGGTTAGATGTTTAGGTTCTGTTGGTGATTATTTGTATTTGTAGTACGTGGGTGAAGCATTTACACCGTTGTGGTTTGAACAAAATTCGTCAGTGAAGCAGTTGGTCCGGAAGTGTTCGAACGAAATCAGTCGAATCGTGTGTAAATCGTTTTTCCATTCAGAAATGGGGGGGTTTGGCGGGTGGATGGAATGGACTGTTTTGAGGACGGGCTGGGAGAGCTGAGTGCGCAGCCCGTCCTCCAAACACACCCAAAAGTGATTCCACTTTTCCCTCCGTTCGTGTTTTGAGGTGGGTATCTTGGAGTCTGGTAGTGGGGGGGGGGGAGCTGGTGATGGTGGTTGTCGGGGGTGGAGGCTAGTGGTGGTTGAGGCTAGTGGTGGTTGAGGCTATGGTGGTTGAGGCTAGTGGTGGTTGAGGCTAGTGGTGGTTGAAATTCAGGAAAGAAAGATGGTGATTGAGGGAAATGATGGTTAGTGGTGGTGGTGGTTGAGTAGGAGGGGGGATAGTGGTGGTTGAGGAAAGGGAGGGGGGGGGGGTAGTGGTGTTGGGGCGAGCATAGCGTGCTGGTGGATAGTTACCGTGGTTCAGGACGAGGGTGGGGGGGGGGACAGAAGGGGAAT
>WNGS01006708.1:3489267-3505883 GCA_020271785.1 Procambarus virginalis | reverse complement strand
GCAGGTGGGCCCCTGAGCCGGGCCACGCCCCCTGGCCACGCCCACCAGCCACACCTGCAAGGTGCGGCCGCGGGCAGGTTGGGCCCCTTAGCCGGGCCACGCCCCTGGCCCGCCCCCCCTGCACACCTGCCAGGGGCGGCGCGGCCAGGTGGGCCTCTTAGCCGGGGCACGCCCCTCGCCACGGCCCCCCCCCCCCCCAACCATGCCACACCTGCCAGGGGCGGGGCGGCCAGGGGGCCACTCGCACGCATAGCCACCGCCACCTGGTTGGAGGAGGGCGGGCGGCCAGGTGGCCCCCGAAGCAAGAGCCACGCCCCCGGTGTAGAGGAGGGCGGGGCGGCCAGGTGGCCCCCGGGCCGGGCCACAACCCTCCAGGGGGGTGCCAGCACACCTCTCCACCAGGCCAGGCAGAACCTCCCATCACGCTCCCAACTCTGTCACTCATCCACGGCCTACACCAGAGTGGCTGGCCCTCTCACAACACTTCTCACCCCCCACACTCCACCCCCACATCCCGGCACCCCCCACCCACACGTCCCGGCACCGACCCACCACATCCACTCCGGCTACTCCTCACCACCTCCGGCCCCCGCAAGTCCCCACCCCCACACTCCCCGGCACCCCCCCACACCCACACACCCATCCCGCCCCCACACCCACACTCCCGGCACCCACCCACCCCCACACACTCCCGGCACCCACCCCACCCACACTCCGGCCCACCCACCCCACCCACGACTCCCGGCACCCCACCCACACTCACACCACACAACGGCAAACACAACCACAGCACCCCCACACTCCCCGGCACCCCCACCACACCCACTCTACCCCCCCCATCCCCCACCCTCCACCTCCCGGCACCCCCCACCCACACTCCCGGCCCACCCCCACCCACACTCCACGGCACCCCCCACCCACACTCCCGGGCCACCCCCACACTCCCGGCATCCCCACCCACCACCACACTCCCCGCCCCCCCCTCCCCACACTCCCGGCACTTACACTCCCCACACCTCCCCCCCCTCTACTGGCATGAAGGGGGGTGGTGCCCCCACTAGCTCTGTGTCAGCATAGCGCAGAGAGATGTAGCGAGAGTTGGTCGAGGGCGTGTGTGGAGTAGTGTGGTAGAGCAGAGTAGCAGCCACCACCCAGCTCTCCCCTCACCTTTAAGCTCCCCTAACCCTGCACCTCCGCCTCTGCTAGTCTACTGCACCTCCCTCCCCACCCTCTTCCCTCCCTCTCCCCCACATACCCTCTTCCTCCCTCCCTCTCCCACATTTTACCCTCTTCTTCCCCCTCCCTCCCACACTCCCCTCTCCCCCCCCCTCCCCCACACTCCCCTCCTAGACATCATCTTATGCACCTCCTAAGGGGTGGCCAGCTCTTGGGGGCAACACCACCACAACTTTGCTCGTCATTTCTTTCCCTCCTTCCCACCTTTTCTCATGTTTTATCTTTTTTCTTTTTTTTTTCTGTCGCCTTTTCTTCATTTTTGTCTAGCCCGTCTTGGGGCGGTAGCAGCTTAAGGGTCATCTAGGGGTGGAAATAACTACTATGATGAGATTTCGTAAGTTCTTTAACCATCCATGGTGATAGATGGGTTACCGCAGTCCAGCCCCTACTGGGCGCTCACTCCAGCCCCTACTGGGCGCTCAAACTTCAGCCCGTACTGGGCGCTCACTCCAGCCCCTACTGGGCGCTCACTCCAGCCCCTACTGGGCGCTCACTCCAGCCCCTACTGTACTGGCGCTCACTCCAGCCCGTACTGGGCGCTCACTCCAGCCCGTACTGGGCGCTCACTTTAACGTACACATGTTGATGCTGTGACCCCTTAGGGAGACTGGTGGTGGTGGTTGAGGGGCTGCTCTTACCACCACACCGTCAGCAAGTGTGGCCACCAGCGGAGGTCTGCAGGTGGCCACAGTGTTGGCCACCTCATATTAGTGTACTTACCTAGTTGTGCTTTCGGGGGTCGAGATCTGGCTCTTTGGTCCCGCCTTTCAACGGTCAATCGACTAAAGCCATTGTTTTGAAAACCTTGCTCACTTTATACTGAATGAAACTCTTAAACAATTATATATATCTTATATATGTGTGTGTCTACCTCGGTACACTTTAACCTTCTCAGTTGAAAGAATAAGTATGTTGACCAGACCACACACTAGAAGGTGAAGGGACGACGACGTTTCGGTCCGTCCTGGACCATTTTCATCGACTTGAGAATGGCCCAGGACGGACCGAAACGTCGTCGTCCCTTCACCTAGTGTGTGGTCTGGTCAACATACTTGAGCCACGTTATTGTGACTTATCGCCTGCATTTGAAAGAATAATTTGATTTTCGGAAAAGTTAAGTACAGTGTGTTGAGAGATTTACTCTATGAAACCTTGTTCATAAGAAGGTTAGCGATACTTAGTTACCACCTAGCACATACAGCTTAAGGTTTCACAAATTGATGGACTGGTGCAGTAGTTCAGCCAGAACTATTTTACACACTTAAAAGTCGAATGTAATGATGAAACGATGAGCTATTTTGTGGTAGTGGTGACAACCCATTATGTGCCTCGGTGCTGGGGGCAGTGATATTAGGAAGCATGAGAACCATTCTTGCCAATTAAGAGAAGTTATATGATGTGAAATGTTCATAGCAAAGACCGTAGAGTTGTACTTTTTGCTCATAAGTTTGTGGTATATCGGCACCGGTCAATAGGGTGTTAACAGCACAGAGACAAATTATTTAGTGCTGTTAACACCCTATTGACCGGTGCCGATATACCAACTCACTCCTTTTATGATAAATGGCTGAGGAACAATGCTTACAATCTCCTCATACTTAACATCCCTTTTAAGTGCAATCTACCTATCTCTGATATTCCTCTTTATCTGTACCCCACCATTCAAGTATCATACACACCTGTCACCAAGAAAGATAATGAGAATCTTGCTCTTCTCAAAGCTGTCACTCTTGAAACAATTGCCTCCTCCATCGAGAGTTTAAGATCTCACGAGCACTGTGTCTACACCGACGGCTCAGTCCAATCCTCTACTGGACGGACTGCAGCAGCATGTAGGTTTTATAGAAATGATATTTGCACAAAGACTGTCAGTGTCAGGTTAAACAACTGGCTGACCTCCACACAAGCAGAACTAGCAGCATTACACTTAGCTACCAGTACATTAAAAAACATTGGAGGAGGAATAATATTCTGTGATTCAAAGTCTGCTCTTCAAGCAATCGAAAACTTCTCTTGGAAGATCGATAGCAAGAACCTCATACTCCCAATTGTAAATGACCTAATTGATGCACAGAGTAAAGGGTCTCGAATTTCCTTTGTATGGATACCTTCACACATAATATATATATATGAAACAGACCTTGCAGCCAAATTAGCGTGTAACAAGTTTGAAGTTGACTTAGATCTAGGTATCCCCATCTCTGCTGTCAAAACTGTATTGATCCAAACATTCAGATCTGATAGGAAAGAACTTACTGACTCCCACGACCTGAAAGTACTAGTATAAAAAGCTATGATTTGTTCAGATCTGAAACCTACATCTATGGGCAGCACAAAACGTCCACTAGACTGTGCGACACAGTGGTTGCAAGGATCAGGTTGGGTTACCGTTACCTGTGGCAGGTGGCTGCAGGTGACGGATCTCCCAATCCTGAGCACTCCAGTTGCAAACTCTGTGAGCAGGAACTACGGCACGATCTCCCGCACTACATCACTGAATGCCCAGTTATTAGACCTTTCAGACCAGTTGGCATGAGGTACCTGGAGCTTTGCAATTACTTTATTCACTCTCGTATTCTTGAAGATATCCTCACAATGTACCCAAAATTTGCCAGTGCAGGCTACTAAACATATGGCCCTGTATGACTAACCATCCTGCGAGATGGGGACCTTTATTACCACTGCTACCTTATTCAATCTTGTGTTGATGATATCCTCAAAATGCATCCGGAATCTGCCAGTGCAGACTGCTTATCACATGCCTCTGTATGACTAACCATCCTGTGTGATGGGGATTTTCTAGCATCAACTAGTTAGCTTTTTGACACACTGTACTCCACTTCATATAGTCTAGGGTAGCTGCACTAATGCACATGTACCTAAGGAATTAATAAAAAAAAAATTGTGAAATACCGTTGAGACAATATTCACCTGTCTCGCACCTAGCCAATATACTCCTGTCCTCATAATCTGTACTACACAGTACTCCTTAGACTCCCTGCAGTCCACGTATCTTGTATTAATTACCTTACTTAAAGTCCCACTTGTTTAATATAGTGTAATCTGTGCACAACCCTGCACCCCCCCCCATCGTTTCTGCCTTCACATACACTACTGTAAGAAATAATTAAAAAAAAATTTAATAAAGTATGCAGTTGAAATGTGATGTGAATTATTTATCATTACGATATACGGCTTTAAAAATGTTATTGGAGAGTGTATAAGGAATATTGGTTGGTCCAGTTGGTAAAGATATCTGGCTATTAGGACCATTCCCTGATGGGACCTTCATAGGACTCTCGTCTCTCAGTATCATAACCTTCCCATCTCCTAGACCTTTCTCCCTCCCCCTTCTAGAGCCTAGTCTGTCTGTTAGTCTACTCCATTCAATCCCTTAGTGAGTCTGCTCACAAGTTTCCCTATTATCTTTCTCCCTTCTCTCTACTCCCCGACGCCCTCCCTCACCTCAATTTTCTAGACACTAATTCATGCCAACACACTTCGCCTCCTTCCCGCCCTTCTCCACCCCCGCCCTTCCTGTCTCCTTTCCGTTACCCTTACATTGGCCCTCCCCAGGGGCCCTCCCCTGGACCCGGGTGAGGGGCGGGGGTGCAGGAAGGATGCGAGGTTCATCTGAAGGGAAATAAGAGGAGACGGAGGCCGGGAGTCTTCCCTCGCTTGACTTGATACTCTCTGATGTGATCTCCCTTCACCTAACACCAGGCGGGCAGGTGGGGGCGGGAGCTCCATCCCTCCTCCCCCACCTGCTTCTGCTTACCCCCTCCTGCTTCCACTCTTCATCTTCGCTTTAGTTTCATTATTAATTGGTAATGCGACGGTATGGGTTTCATACGAGTCGAGGTTCGATCCTCGATGGTCCATGAGACTGGGCACTAATCCTTCACTCCTGGTCCTCGTACCCCTAGTTCGAGGTGCTATATAGTACTCCTATGATGCTTTCTCTTAAGTTACCTTACTCATGTGCTCCCCATCTTTCCCTATTCTACCCCCCCCAGCCCATCCTCCCTTTCCTCAAAATGTGTCCAAAGTTTGACCAAAAGTTGTAAAAGTCACACGGATGGTTTAGTGGGTCCCTTGTCTTGTGGCGGGCGTTCTCACTGTTGGTAAATAGTCATACTTACACCAGAATTTAAATGTGGAATTTTGTTTTATTATATTTTAGATTTTATTTTGTCTAAATTGCAAGGAGATTAGGTTTTTAGTTAAGGGGTTTGGTGAAGGGAGTTGGGGAGGGGGGGGGGAGCGGATGGTTGTAGTATTATTTAAGTTGTGGTAGTGGTGAAGATACCGTGGTGGGGGGTTGGGGGGGTGAAGATGGCGACTGTTGACACTGTTAGTGTATTGTTGGAGACTCACATGTGATGCTTCTCCCCCTCCCTATACCTGGCTCGGGTGGGGGGGGGGCACACCTGTACTTATTGTAGGGCCATCTTCACATTTAAATGATCTAACTTTCAGATCGATGTGATTGCAATTTTGCGGGGGGGGGGGATTGTGGGGGAGGGGGTTGTGGGAGAGTGGGGTGTGGGGGGGGCTACCTCCCTCACCACCTGTCTCACGCTTGAGAACACTCATTCACCTCCAACACAACTTCTCACCCCACCCTCCACCCCCCCCCCACACGCCCCCAACACCTACCGTTTCTCTACATCCACTACGGGCTCACCATAGCCCGTGCTACTTGGGACTTCTTGTTCCAAGTGGCGAATCTTTAAAACAACCACCTACCGTCTGGACCTGATGGTACTGGACGGTACACAGGCGCCGCGTGTACCGCAGCCCACAGTAGTGATGACTGCTGTAGTTTCTTCAGCTGTATCTTATACATTGGCGTGGGATATTGTATTGTGACTTGGGCTACACGTTTTGTTGTTAATGACTTCCACTCTGGCATCTAATGGTTTAATTTTTCTCTTCCAGGTAAGCCAGGTTTGGCGCCGCCACTCGGGTAAGGTATGGAGTCGGCGACGGAACAGTTGGGGAGGGAGCTGAGATACCTGTTTTTTTTTTGGGGGGGGGGGACTCTAGCCCCCTGGCTCTTGGGGGGGGCTCTAGCTCCTGGCTCTTAGGGGGGGGCTCTAGCACCTGGCTCTTGGAGGGGCTCTCTAGCCCCCTGGCTCTTGGGGGGGTTGGGGGTTGGGTAGTACTTGTCGTGTGGTGAGAGGTGTATGACTGCTTGTGGGTGGGGGGGGAGGGTGAGGGTCAAGAAGCCCGTAGTGTGGGTTGGTCAGCCTTTACAACACCTTTTTCCAGGAGTAGCACTTTATCCCCTTTTAAATTATACACCAAATGCTCAATAAAAGTGTCAAGCACCGACCACGCCCCCAACACCTCGTGCTGTGTCGTAGTGGACTTTATTTTATTCAGGTTCGGGGGGGTCTTTGGCCCCCCGGGTTGGGGAGAGGGGTTGGGGGGGGGGGTGGACACCCTCAGATGACCGTAGCCCAGATTAATCCGATTAGTGCCAGAGTTAATTTCCGCTGTGGTTGGGGGTAAAGATGGAGTCCGCCACCATATTAGTGGTGGAGGCGAAGTGAGTGATATGAGTGGAGGGCCTCCCTGTGTCACCCCTCCCCCCACCACCGCCCTGGCTCCAGGAGGGGGGGGAGGGGGTGGGGGAGAACAAACGAGACGGTTGTGTGGAAGGAGGGGGGGGGAGGTAGACGGCCTCTTCCGCCCCTCCCATTAATGATGGACGGAACAATGAGAGAATTTTTAATTATTGTATGTAAACCATGCCGGGAAGGAGGGGGTGATGGGGGGGGAGGTCAGGAAGGGGAAGAGGGGGATGAAGGGCGATGAAGGGATATCACGAGGGGGTGGGTAGGGGACGACATCCTGAAGATTTAATGGGGCGAGGTAAGTGGGGGGGGATGTGTACGGGGATGGGGGGGTGCAGGTAGGGGGGGGATGTGTACGGGAATGGGGGGGTGCAGGGTAGGGGGGGGATGAAATATTTGTGTGTGTGTTCACCAAGTTGTGTTTGCGGGGTTGAGCTCTGGCTCTTTCGGCCCGCCTCTCAACTGTTAACAACCCCCCCCCCCCACCACACCACACCCACACACACACACACACACACACCACACACACACACACACACACACACACACACACACACACACACACACACACACATACACACACACACACACACACACACACACACACACACACACACATACACACACACACACACACACACACACACACCCACACACACCCACACACACACACACACACACACACACACACACACGCACGTACGTACGTACGTAGAAGGGCGTGCATACGCACGAATTGAGGTTGGGGGGATGAGCGGTTAGGAGGCAGCTATCGAGGGTGATGGGGGTGGAGGGTAGATGAGGGGAAGGGATGGGGCTTGTGGAGGGAGGGGGGAGAGCCCGAGCCCGATCCATCGTTGTTAGTTTATCAAGCAGGATTTACTGACAATAAATCCGTGCTGGGGTTTAGGGACAAAATTGAGTTAAGTGTTGTACTAGGAGCCTCGCTAGTAACTAGCTGGGGGTGGCTGTTAGTGATGCTGGTGTGTAGTAGAGTGGTTCTCGTCTTACTGGTAGTTAAGCACTGAAGCAAGAGGGATTATTGTGCTCCACTTGTGCCCTCAGTATTGAAGTGAATGTGTGGTCCGGAGTGCTCGCTTTCCTCACATGCTCGGCCTCTAGGTTGTGGTTAATACTGGGTGTTACTGCATGTCTTCTTGTCCCCCCTCTTACGGCACTCTTGCCCACTCTTGACTCTTACGGCTCTTATCTCTCGGGCCGCACATCTGATTCCACCTTAAATCTTCCAACATGCTATCAATTGCTTGGCCTATGTCTGTGTGTTTATGAATGCGTGTGATAGTTTGTGTAGGGGCGAAAGGCTTGGTGTGTGTATGTGTGTGGGGGGGGGAGGGCATGTTTGTGTGTGTGTGTGTGTGGGGTGGGAGCAGGAAAGGCGTGGTGTGCACCTGAGAGAAACTGGTGGTGGTAGATGAAATATGGGGTGCAGGTGTTGGGGGGGGGGATTGCATGGGGTTTTCTGCATGTGGAAAGTGTTGTTGGAAGTGTGTGTTGATGGAAGAGGGAGTTGATGTGTATGATGGTGGGGAAGGGGGACGAGGGGTGGACAATGGCAGGGACGGATGCTGTAGTGTGTTATTATGCTGGCTCCGGCCTTGCTCTCCTCAGATTGTATCTCTCCTCCAACACACACACCACCCTCCAATTTATTTTATTATTATTATCTTTCATCTCCCCCGTCGCTGTTTCTCCACCCCTTTCCTGAGGTCGTCACCACGCCTCTCTTTCCTCCCACGGGTCCCCCTGTGGGCGTGTTCCTTGCCTCACCTGACGTTTTTCCACGCTCCCTACCACTTCCTCCTTGCCCCCCTCCCCCCCCCCTCTGTGGTGTGGGCTATACTCGTGGTCACAGTAGCAGGAGTTACTGTACATGGGGGCGACGTTCCCTTCACCCCACACTTACACCTCATTTATGGAAACACTGACAGTTTGATGTTACACACGTTTGTTGGTTAATGTCACTGGAAGACTTTCACACTCATTTATGTACTGTATATAATGTACACACTTGTGTAAGAGATGGTTCAGGTTCCTTCCCCAGCGAGGGTAACGGAGAAGTTAGTGGCACCTGGCACCAGGGCGTGACTGTGCCTCACCAGTACCTGAGGTGACGCATGTTCCTTCACACCCTGGTCCTCCCACCGGGTCTACCGGGACCCCCACTGCGCTACTCACCTCCACACCAGCTATAAGAGATGAGAGTAGCTCAGATCTCTGCTAGTCCAGTATATTACTCCAGGCTGGACCCCGCCCGCCTCCAGCCTTGACGAGTTGTGGCTCTTTGACGACCAGTGTCAACACCAGTTGTCAAAAGTTCTTAGGGGAGAGGCAGTACTAAAGCTGTGTGTGTGTGTGTGTGTGTGTGTGTGTGTGTGTGTGTGTGTGTGTGTGTGTGTGTGTGTGTGTGTGTGTGTGATGTGAACTTTCAGGTGCGGTGTAGAGGGCGGGTCCCAACCCCTCCCTCAACCCCTTCCTCCCTCCCTCTAGCCCGGTTGAGGTTGTGTGGGTAGTGGGGAGGGAGGGGCGCCGTGAGGGGGGGGGGGCGGGGATGGGCGCCACCGCAGATACCTGGCGTTAATTACACTAGGCTATAGAGCCAGGTGTAGCAGTAGGACATCGTCCACCTGCCGTCTTGCAGATGTCTTTGTACTGGAGCCGGTGGTGGTCTGGCTGTCCCGGCTGGGGACGCTGCCTTACTCTCACATTGTGGTGGATCTGTTGGGGGGGGGGGAGGTGGGGTGTGGTGGATATGTTGGGGGAGGTTGTGGTGGATCTGTTTGGGGGGGGGAGGTGGGGGTTGTGGTGGATATGTTGGGGGAGGTTGTGNTTATAGTTGGTCACACCTTTGTGCGCGCCCGGGTGGGGGTGTATGGGAGTATGGGTGGGGGTGTAGGGTGGGGGGAGTAGGCGTGTTTGGGGGGGTGTAGGGTATGGGTGTTTGGGTGGGGGTGTATGGGTGTTTGGGTGGGGGTGGGGGTGAGGGTGTAGGGTGGGGGTAGGTGGACGAATTGGGAAAAATACGGTGATTTTTCTGTGTGTGGTATTGCTCCTTACATTCCCATCGAAAATATAAAGGTCAAATTATTATTGGAACATTCGTTCATTATTGTTATACACTTAATCACGTAATATTCTAATTTTTGGATGTTTTTTGCGTAGGGTGGTGTGTCGGCCGTCAGGTGGGGCCAGGGTGGTGTGTCGGCCCGTCAGGTGGGGCAGGGTGGTGTGTCGGCCCGTCAGGTGGGGCCAGGGTGGTGTGTCGGCCGTCAGGTGGGGCCAGGGTGGTGTGTCGGCCCGTCAGGTGGGGCCAGGGTGGTGTGTCGGCCCGTCAGGTGGGGCCAGGTGGTGTGTCGGCCCGTCAGGTGGGGCCAGGGTGGTGTGTCGGCCCGTCAGGTGGGGCCAGGGTGGGTGTGTCGCCCGTCAGGTGGGGCCAGGGTGCCGTGTCGGCCCGTCAGGTGGGGCCAGGGTGCCGTGTCGGCCCGTCAGGTGGGGCCAGGGTGCCCGTGTCGGCCCGTCAGGTGGGGCCAGGGTGGTGTGTCGGCCCGTCAGTGGGGGCCAGGGTGGTGTGTCGGCCCGTCAGGTGGGGCCAGGGTGGTGTGTCGGCCCGTCAGGTGGGGCCAGGGTGGGTGTCGGCCCGTCAGGTGGGGCCAGGGGTGTGTGTCGGCCCGTCAGGTGGGGCCAGGGTGGGTGTCGGCCCGTCAGTTGGGCTAGGGTGGGTGTTGGCCCGTCAGGTGGGGCCAGGGTGCCCGTGGTATACATTGCCACCCTTCTTAGACTCTTAAGCACCAGTTTGAAAAACCAATTATAGTTAAAACTATGGGGCTAATGAAGATGGTTTTGGTTGGCAAATGTTTAAAATCTGTAAATGCCATGCTTCGGTAATTACAAAATAGGCCTACAGTTTTAACAACAAAATCTAACTTATCTTCGGGTTAAACAGGTAATGGTCTTGATACATTTAGATGTTGAAGAATTTAGGTTAAAATGGTGGCGATGGTAGTTTTAATATGGTGATGGTCAACCGTCCTCGCAAATTCGTATAGTCAATATTGACGTATAAATACGTGCATAGGTGACATACTAAACATATAGTTTACCTTGAAAAGCTTCATAGAAAAACACGACCTTACCTAACCTTGTTAGTATGTTAAGAAAGTAACAATGTAATTACGAAGCAATAAGATGCTTAACATATTATAGGTATAGGTTAAGTAATAATTGTAATTTCGAAGCAATAAGATGCTTATCTTAACATACTAACAAGGTTAGGTAAGGTCGGTGTTTTCTATGAAGCTTTTCAAGGTAAACTATTATGTTTAGTATGTCACCTATGCACGTATTTAATACGTCAATATGACTATACGAATTTGCGAGGACGGGTTGTGATGGTAGCTTCATTTACCCGAGTACATTGGACAGTGGTTTCAGCTGGCGGGAGGTGGGCGGTGCACCCTCGGTAAATTGGGCAGTGTAATCCCTGGTAAGCTGGCTATCTTTATTTGGGTTATATCGATGATTTAAGTTTAAAATCACACGCGCATATTTTTCTGTTTGGTGATATAAATAAAATAAATAATAATAATAAATGTTTATTCAGGTAAAGTACATACATACACGAGGTGTTTACAAAATTGATAGATTATAGATAGAGCTAGTACATACAATGCCTAAGCCACTATTACGCAAAGCGTTTTCGGGCAGTATTGCTCGTATATGGTAGCGGTATATGGTATATATCGTATAGCGGTATAGCTCGTATATGGTAACGAGTGTGTCATGTGAGGTGTGTGTACAGTGATGGTTCCCGCAGTAGGAGCAGGTGTGGTTTTAGTGATGGTAGTTAAGAGTAGGTTATGGTGCGTGTGGTGATAGTGTGTGCACCACACACACAAAGATGGTGTGGCACCATCATGGCAGAGAATGCTGGCACTAATTCACTTACCCGAGTGCCTACTCCGTGTCTGGTTACGGTTGGTGTTCCTTGGTGTACATGTGGCCAGTGCCGTCTTGGTGGGGGGGGGGGGTTGTAGTGTTCACCTAGTTGTGCTTGCGGCGGCAGAAGGCAGCAGCAGCAAGCCGGGAACGCTGTGTAAAAATGTTTACCTTGGAGTACCAAGCCGGAGGCTGTATGCCAGAGATGAGTGGCTTCTTGGAACACACATCTCGACACCACTCTCCCTTGCTAAGAGATTTAAAAGTCTTAGGAAGGCCCTTAAAAGGTTAAGAAGTGTCAGCTTTAATCCTCTAAGTGTGTGTTAAGACCTTGTTTGGGTTTGTCTCTACGTGAGGCTACTTTTGTCTGTGTTCTATATACACTGGGGGTGTTGGCCTATATTGTGGGGGCTGCTCCCGTGTGTTGCGCAGGTTGAACCCTGCATGGCGGCTGACAGGGCCTATTAAGGGAAGTGGAGACGTCTGGAGTGTTGCATATTGCAATATTGTATCTTATGATAAGTGGAGGGGCTGGCTACGGCAAGCTTAGAGGTGTCTTGGGGTCACACACAGTCGCCACCCGCTCCTGTATGTCTTGTGAAATTGGGTGTGTTGTGAGGAACGGGGCGGGGATGGGCGGGGTTCATGGGATAGATTTAATTTCCTCTGTCCTCCCCATGCACGCCCCCCCCCTTCACTCCCACTTTTCCCCCTCCCTCTACCCTCGCCTCCACCCCTTTCCCCAATATAATCATCTATGAAGACCCACCACTACCTTCCTATCGCCACTTCCCTGTACACACCTTCAACACCCTCCTCCCCCTCAGTCCCCCCAACCATAACCCCCCCCCCACCACCATAACCCTATACTGAATGATTTTATTACATCTCGGCCATTGGACTTCAGGCACAAATCTTATTCCTATCATTTTAACCCCTCTTTACCACCACCCCTTCAACCCCCCCCCACCCCCCCATCCCCATCACCCGTCTCACAAAACTGTAAGTAGTAAAGGTCAGATTATGTGTCGGTAAGTGTCGCTTGCCCAGTCGATCTTCCTAAAATGATAGTACTTATAGCACTTAAGTACTTCTTCTAGTTTGTTCTTCTAGTTTTTCTAGTTTGGTTGAACGTGCAGAAATTTAAATTTTTTAAATTTTGCCCGAGGGGCGAGTTTATTGGGCAGCGCCACTCATCTTGTGAGTGGACACACCGCCATAGTGACAGTATTGGGCAGCGCCACTCATCCTGTGAGTGGACACACCGCCATAGTGACAGTATTGGGCAGCGCCACTCATCCTGTGAGTGGACACACCGCCATAGTGACAGTATTGGGCAGCGCCACTCATCCTGTGAGTGGACACACCGCCATAGTGACAGTATTGGGCAGCGCCACTCATCTTGTGAGTGGACACACCGCCATAGTGACAGTATTGGGCAGCGCCACTCATCCTGTGAGTGGACACACCGCCATAGTGACAGTATTGGGCAGCGCCACTCATCCTGTGAGTGGACACACCGCCATAGTGACAGTATTGTGCAGCGTCACTCATCCTGTAAGTGGACACACCGCCATAGTGACAGTATTGTGCAGCGTCACTCATCCTGTGAGTGGACACACCGCCATAGTGACAGTATTGGGCAGCGTCACTCATCCTGTGAGTGGACACACCGCCATAGTGACAGTATTGGGCAGCGTCACTCATCCTGTAAGTGGACACACCGCCATAGTGACAGTATTGGGCAGCGCCACTCATCCTGTGAGTGGACACACCGCCATAGCAGCATGTACAACACTCCTCAATAGGAAGAAAACCCGCTGGGTTGTTCATCCTGTCACTTGTACAGAAATGTACGGTTGTAGCCGACGATGTCCCCGTAGTGTACATTAATTAGCGGGCTGGAAAACATTTCAACCCGAACATGAACATTCCTAAGCCAAGTGAAGAGCTGATGGCATATATTAGCCTCAAGAGTGCTGTCAAATTTAAGTTCTTGAGTTTTACTTAAAACTCAAGAACTTTTGAGTTTCTGACCATAGAAATATTTGTTAATCTTAATGGTTTATTTGCTTCCATTTAGGAATATACGTTATTTAGCGCCAAGTTAGCAAGGTTGAACAATGATAGAAGGTGCGTCACCTGTCCGCCGGGGCCTTCATAGTGCTGCTGGACTGGATTTCACCCGTTTCTCAGTGTTTAGCACAGATGTTAAGAACAGTCACCCTAGGAAGAATGATCACTGTTCTTGTGGCGCGCGCACAGCCAGCTGTTGGTGGCTGAACGCCTTGTGTTGTGGTTGCCACCTAGAGGTTATTCACAAGTGGGAGTAGGTGGGACACTGTTGAGAATATTGGCCTCGTATACAACACGTCCACCTTCACCTCCGGTGGTGAAGACTGTGTGAAGAGCCACACCTCAACCCTCACAACTAGGTGAATACACTTCCGGTAAACTGTGGTGTATATTAAAGATGGCAGCTAACTTCTGCTTCATATCTTCGTCCCTTCTTTCCCCCCTCTCCCTTCTTTCCCTTCCGCCCCCCCCTCCCCTTCTTCCCCCCCTCCCCCCCCTCTCCCCAGCCTGCCCTCTTCTCTTCCGTGTCCCTCTTGTGGTGTGCGCGCTCTTGAACAGGTGTAAGTGTCCTTGTGCTGGCTGTGTATTGATTTACTTAGTTATTTATGATGGTATTAGATTCTCCGTCACATCTCCGGTGAGAGGCAAGACGTCGGGAGTGGGGGGGGGGGGGGAAGCTCTTTCCTTTATCACATCTCTACTTTCCTCTCTTACCTCGGTCAAGTTGTTCCCTCGAATCATTCTCGTCATGTTTACGCTTTTCTTCCCTCCCCCCCCCCATTCCACCAGCCTCCCCCCCCATTCCCACCAGCCTCCCCCCCCCCCACCACTTCGTCTCTCGACGTCCCCCTTTACACTTGACCCCCCCCCCGCCCCCCTTCCCTCCTTACAATCCCTTTTTATGGCGTCCACTTCACTACCCTACTTCTCAATCCCTCCTGAAAATATATATGCCCTCTTAATCACCCCTCGCCACTCCTTACCGCTGCCCCTCACGGCTGCTGCCCCCCCCCGTCCCTCTTGCGACAGCCCTCCCCCCCCCCGCCCCTCACGACAGCCTTCCCCTCAGCGTGGATTTGTCGGGGCGCACTAACGACCTTGTCAATGGTGATGTCGCTGTGAGGGGAAACACAGGGGGACGCGAGGTGTGTTTACTTGCTCGTTCACATCAGCTACGGTTAACGCTTGTTGGTGGCTGGGGTCGTGACGTCAGCCTGGGGTGGGTGGTGGCTGGGGTCAGCCTGGGGTGGCTGGGGTCAGCCTGGGGTGGCTGGGTCAGCCTGGATGGGTGGTGGTTGGGGTCAGCCTGGGGTGGCTGGGGTCAGCCTGGGGTGGCTGGGGTCAGCCTGGGGTGGGTGGGGTCAGCCTGGGGTGGGTGGGGTCAGCCTGGGGTGGCTGGGGTCAGCCTGGGGTGGGTGGGGTCAGCCTGGGGTGGGTGGGGTCAGCCTGGGGTGGGTGGGCGTGTTAGAAGTCATTTGTCAAGTAAGGTGTGGGCATGGCTAGAGTTGGTAGTTATCAAGCAGGTGTGGGGTGAGAGCAGAGGCAGCGACGGGTGTGGGAGGTGTGTGGTGCTGGATAGATCAGTCACTTGTGTATGTAAGGTTGGGGGGGGGGGGTGGAGGAGGAGGGGGGGAGTGCGAGGTAAAGCTGGAGTGTAGAGGGAGGCACTTTGGGAAGGGATGGGGGGGGGTCGTTACTGTCCTCTACTGCCCTCTATGGGGTGCCGAGTCTGACCTGTTAACTTCAGTAAATGATGGCAAGCACAAGGTATAACACTATTAACAAGACCTCCTGTGTTGTAGGCGTCTCCAGTGTTGTATATTAAGACGGGCAGCTTGGTACCTTTGGTGTTGGCCAGTGTTACTCAGTCTGGGCCAAGCTTGCTTCTGGCCGGTGGCTGTGGGGACACTTGTCAACACGTTAGTGTAGACAAGGTTGTGCGTGGGATGACCAGAGCCTGGAGGTGGTGACGGCACCTCCGGAGGTGAGGTCCCGTCACTCGCCTCCAAGTGAGAGGTTCAGTAACACCAGCGCGCTCTCTCGATACCAGTGTCCAGGAATGACGTAGTAAAGCAGTCGTACCTTGCTGGCCACCTACGTCATGACCGCAAGTCAAAGTGCAGCCTCTCTTATATGGAGTTGACAACAACACTAGGTTGTTACTTAGCTCTTGATCCCCACCTTTGCAACCACTGGTGTCTTGTGTAATGAGAAACTCAGCGAGTACTGGAATGATTAGCGACCCGTGTGGTTGATAAGAAGTGCACCTTCGCTAAGTGGTAGAGGTGGGTTTTTTAGGGTGGTGTCGTGGAGCACTGAGGGACGACCTGGCTGACCTTGGGTGGTATCGAGGCGCGAGTACTGCTGGGGTGGTTGTGGCCAGAGGTTCCAGGGGGTGCTGGGGACACCAGTAGGTGACATGGCAAGGGACGACTGACCAGTTATGGGAAAGGTGGTCCTAGGGGAGACACGGTGGGCACCCAGCACAACGGAGCCCAGGAGCACCTGTGAGGGGGTTGTTGTATAGTGTGTGTGTGTGGGGGGGGGGTGTGCTAGTGTGGGAGCCAGTAGATGTGTGGTGGGAGCAGTGGTAATGCTGTAAGGTGTTCCCTTTGTTAAGTGTGGGTTAGTAACGCCTGATAGAGCACGTACCCTCTCCTCACCTTCCCCTCACAGAAGCCGCCGTCCACCTGCCCCCCCCCTCCCTATCCTCGTGAGAGCGCCAGAGAGGTAGGTAGGTGACAGGAGTCTGTCTGTGTCTATCCCACT
>WNGS01006708.1:3429407-3459805 GCA_020271785.1 Procambarus virginalis | reverse complement strand
GACTCCTCGCCTGCTTTTGTTCTTGATGTTCCTGGCAATGTTACACTCTGATTCTGGGGCTACTGCTTGATGATGATGTTGCTATAGATTCAGTTACTCGGAACAAGTTCCAAGTAGCACGGGCTATGGTGAGCCCGTAGTGGACTTACCTGGCACAGGAGCGGTGCTGTGTACTGCTTGAATTGGTAACCTTTTTTTGTAGTTTAGAGACTGTGGGCGAGGTGAGGCATGCTCGCTAGCAGAGTCCTGAACGAAGCGTTTGAGGTGGGCAGGTCGGGGTTGTGGCATGCATAGACCTTGTTCAGGCCTGAACAGTATGAAATAGGTGAACCGTTGCCAAGCAGTGGCACTGTGGTGGAATGGAGGGTTGTCAAGTGATAGCATCGATTCTCCTTTGTATCATTTGGTTGATCTTCCTCCCCCCCCCCCCGAGCTCCCTCTTGGGCCCTCGAGCTCCCTCCTGGCCCCGCGAGATCTTTCCAAAATCCGAATTTTGAGACCAACATCAGACACGCCACATCCACCACACTGCATGTACAGCCGACACGTTTCATTCTGTATAAATGTTAACTACACAATCTCCATCCGTGTTAGTTTTATTATTGCTGATCCCCTCTAGCCTCCACGACTCTGCCAGAACTCTACAAGTGTGGATGGATCATGAGGGCCCCCCCCCCTACACACAATCCCCCAGGGATCCCCTGCAACTACAGCTTTCTGGAATGTGTTTGATTTTAAGACCAAAAGCTAATCATTGTGACTGAGAGGCAGTTGCTGAAGCTGTGAATGTGGGAGAGTTCTGTACAACAGAGTATTAAATAGGGGGAAGGGGGGAGGGCTGCAATTATTGGTGCTAACAGCTCCTCGTTTGAAAGCCGTTTAAAACGGACAGGAGTTTGAGGCTGAAACTGAAGCATTATTCTAGAAGCTTCGAACATAATAAACTAAGACATTCGTCACTAGGCTAAATGACAAGACAGACACCAGACACTCGCCTGGCGTTCCGCGAGCGCTTTGTCATGGGTTCGTATCCTGGCCGGGGAGGATTTACTGGGCGCAAATCCTTAACTGTAGCCTCTGTTTAACTCAACAGTAAAATGTGTACTTGGTTGTAACAACGATTCTTCGCGGCGGGATCGTATTCCAGGGACCTGCTCGAAACGCTACGCGTACTAGTGGCTGTACAAGAATGTAACTATTGTATATAACTCATTTAAAAAAAAATCTTTCATCTAATTTATTGCTAGACTTACATGCACAATGTCATTTCTCGGTGAGCATGACATGGGAGTCATTACACAAGACGATGGTCACTACGGTCATCACTCCGGGTCACTATCATGGGCGTAATTGTCACGCACGAGCAGAGCCTTGAGACTAAAGGTTAGAGTATTATTGACCTGGGCCAACTTGGTGCTCCTTGAGGCTGCTGGAGTGGTGGTCGAGGATGGCGCACTGGTCGTCCTCCGAGCCCGGATGGTCATGGGATAATACCACGGTTAATGACCGCCAAGAATTTATCAACATTCAACAGATTAGTGTTGCTCCCATCTTCTCCTGTTCCAAATGTCATATTTTTCCTCCATTTTTTGTCATCCTTGTTCCTTTACTCTTTCTAGCTAGAACGTTATCCAATATAAACTTTACTCTTTGTACCTATTTCGAATTGTCTATTATCAGCTGCTTCCGGCATCCACTTCCTGTTGTAGTTCGTATCCTCGCCCCCCCCCCCCCCACTTTGTCTTTTGGGAAGGAGGAGGCGGGTGAAGACGCGAAGGTGCAGCACAACTACAACAAGTTGGAACGGAGTGGGGTAGGTGGAAGGTGGTTGTGATGGGCAGTGTCCACGGTGTTGTGATGGGGCAGTGTCCACGGTGTTGTGATGGGGCAGTGTCCACGGTGATGTGATGGGGCAGTGTCCACGGTGATGTGATGGGGCAGTGTCCACGGTGATGTGATGGGGCAGTGTCCACGGTGATGTGGCGCACAATCTTCCTCTTTCCTGCCTACCTTAACCAGTGGTACTCCTGCACTCCTCCTGCGGCGCGTCAGTCATGGGGGGGGGGGTATACTGCTGTGTGTCGCAGCTTTTATCTCTGTTTCTCATTTTTTCATTTCCATTTTCTCTACATTTTTCTCTACACCATACACTCACATTCACACGCCATACACCCCTCCCAATTTCGAGATAGTAAGCTTGTTACTGAGAGAGAGAAGGATCTTGTCCTTAGTATATGGTGTAGCAGCCAGCTTCTTTCTTAAGGTCTAGTTATACGCGCGTGTAACCTTGTTAAGGCTGCAGAGTGCATGCGTGCGTGCGCCCGCCGTGGTCCAGCTGGAGTGTACAACAGGGACAAAGATTGCCTCTGTCTACCTAACGGTGACGAAGGAGTGACTGTCCCTCGTTTATCATCTTTGTTCTACCCGTTGAGTTTCCTTAACTAACACAGAGACAATCGAGAGCTTTGTTATATTTAACCGTAAAGTTGTGGATGGAGGTGGCTTCCACAACTTGTTCTTTCAGTGCATTCCATTTGACAATTCGTTCAGGGTACAAGTACTTCCTTACATTTCTTCAACTCCTTTGTTTTCAGCTTCGAACTTTGGTGGTGTTGAGTGTACTCACCTGGTGCTCACCTTGTAGTGTGGTGGTGAAGAGTGTACTCACCTGGTGCTCACCTTGTAGTGTGGTGGTGAAGAGTGTACTCACCTGGTGCTCACCCTGTAGTGTGGTGGTGGTGAAGAGTGTACTCACCTGGTGCTCACCCTGTAGTGTGGTGGTGGTGAAGAGTGTACTCACCTGGTGCTCACCCTGTAGTGTGGTGGTGGTGAAGAGTGTACTCACCTGGTGCTCACCCTGTAGTGTGGTGGCGGTGGAGACGGAGGAGTAGGTAGGAGTCAAAGACCCCGACCGCGTGTCTTTCAGAAGCCTTGAAGCGTTGCGGTGCTTTTTCCAGCCTCCACCAGCGGTGGCGCCGCGTCTCCCGCTATACTCTCTCCGTTCCTGCGGGCTCCTGTTCCTGGAGGCTGCTGCTGCTGCTGGTGCTAGGGGCCACTACTTGCTTGGGTGGTGGCGGGGACGCGTGCGTGGAAGGTTGTAGATGCTGGCCATATTGGTAGTAATAGTTCTACTATTAACGTTGCTCTTTCTGAAGCTGCAATACAAGCAGTTGTTTTTTCCCCCCACAACCGTGTCTTAAACTAGTACTGCTAACCCATCGCTCATATGAAGAAAGCTGTAAGTAAACAGTCATACTTTACCGATTCTATTGATTTTGTCTTGTGTATACATAACATTGTTTGCTTCCAGGGCTATGTTCTCCTTCACTATCTCGAGGCGTGCCCAGGAGAGTAGAGGCAGACGACTGTGTACTCACCTAGTTGTGCTTGCGGGGGTTGAGCTCTGGCTCTTTGGTCCCGCCTCTCAACTGTAAACTCAACTTCAGACTTCTGTGTGTGTGTGTGTACTCGCCTATTTGTGCTTGCAGGATCGAGCATTGACTCTTGGATCCTGCCTTTCTAGCCATCGGTTGTTTACACCAATGACTCCTGTCCAATGACTTTGTGTGTGTGTGTGTGGGGGGGGGGGGGTTTCCCATCCACATGTTGGCAGAGGCGAGTTGATTGGTGTTGTGGTGCAGGTGTTGTACAGGTGTGGTTGTCAGGCTCCGTCGCCTCCACCTGTTTCTCCCCCCGCCCATCTCGCCCCCCCCCCCACGCCCATCACCCCCCCCCCCCCCACACACACACTTCTATCGCTGCCTTTCCCTGATGTGGGTATTGCGTGCTCAGACCATCCTGAGGGCTTGTCAACTCCATCTTCAGACCACAGAATAGGGAATTGCATCCCATCCTGTAAGATTGAGTCCTGTGAGCCTCTCATAATTTTGAACCACAGAGCCCTATTCCCTCCTGTTTGACAAAAAACACCTGCGGAGCTTAGCAGAAATTCATGAACTTAATTACAAATATATTTATAGTTAGCCAATGACTTTGTACCGTGGGAGTGCTAGGTCAGTTTCCGGCATGCGATGAGTGGGTTTCCTTATCGTACATAAAGCCTGCACGCACACACACACACACACACACACACACACACTCTAAACGTTACCAGGTCAAGTTTGGTCCTGTAAAGCCTATGTTTCGGATATTATCGCCATTAAATAAGTTTTGTAAGAGTGTATCCTAAGCGTACAACTGTAGATGCACAAATTGCGTCTGTGTAATGTGTAGCTGCACACACATACAGATTAAGAATTACACACAGAATTAAAGCCAGTTTAAATATGGTACAGGTTTTGGTTGTTCAATATTTCTGCTGAAAGCTTAACATTTATTGAATAATAACGCAACATGGGGTTAAATATTTCGATGGGAGAGTATCGGGCGCCAGAGAATGGCGACACTAGTGAATAGTGGGAGGGAGCGAGGGAGGGTGGCTGTGTGGGGGGGGGGGAAGAGGGGGTGGGAGGGTTGTTGGGGGGGAAGGGGGGAAGGTTGTGTGTGGGGGGGGGGGAGAATTTAACAAACATAACACACAGTTCGTGATCCGTTATAAAACATTAAGGTTGAATATTAGATATTATACAAATGAGCTACACCGAAGATAATATTTGTAAAGAGAAAATCAGTAGGAGCCATTTGAGAATGATTGGCACCCACACACTTGGCACCCCCCAAACCCTCTACACCACGTGGGCTGGGGGGGGGTGCCATATGTGTGCTGGGTTCGAATTCTCCTCACAGCTGCTCCTGATTTTCCTCATCGATACATGACATTAATGTGATTTTATTGTGGAATATTTTTAAAGGTATATTAAATATTTATCTTTTTGGAATCCTGTGTCAGCAGGTGACCTGAAACTATTATGATGTAAATATTGTAAGAAGTTTAATTAAATATATTATAAAGGAAGGTGAACGTAATATATACTTGTGTGGAGTATACTGTGGAATGACTTGTGGGTGCTGGACCTACAGGACACAGTAACCCCGTCCCCACCCCACCCCCAAGTTACCCACTGGTCAGACTCAAGCTTCGCCCACTCCGCAGTTCTGGGTTAGCATTATACTTCTTGTGTGTAGACATAATTGCTGGATAATTGTATAAACATGTTGTATGACAAGACGTTTCACTGGCGTAGGACTGGCGACCTCGCAGCGTGCTGAAGGTGGCAGCTCCCACCATCATGCCACTTGACTTATTTTTAATTCATAAATTTTGTTTACTCCAAAATGGTGGGTGCGTATAAGGCGCACATTGTGTATATGCACCTGCAAGGCGCAGCTCGCTTCTCTCGACTTTCTAGCTCACGGTTGTCTAATGCACTGATTTCAAACTTGTTAATTTGTCATGCTTTTAATTTGAAACCAATGGGTAAGGTCAATCACGGATATCTTTCAACTCGCTGCTTTTTGGCTGTTTCTGTGTATTCCTTTACCGTGTGTACTCACCTAGTTGTGCTTGCGGGGGTTGAGCTCTGGCTCTTTGGTCCCGCCTCTCAACCGGCAATCAACAGGTGTACAGGTTCCTGAGCCTATTGGGCTCTTATCATATCTACACTTGAAACTGTGTATGGAGTCAGCCTCCACCACATCACTGCCTAATGCATTCCATTTGTCAACCACTCTGACACTAAAAAGTTCTTTTTAATATCTCTGTGGCTCATTTGGCCAATCGGTTTCCACCTGTGTCCCCAATATATATATATATATATATATATATATATATATATATATATATATATAATATATATATATATATATATATATATATATATATATATATATATATATATATATATAATATATATATATATATATATATATATATATATATATATATATATATATATATATATATATATATATATATATATAATATGTGTGTGTGTGTGACGCACATCCGTCCGGAAAGTTACCCGCTGGTGGTGTTTGTTGGGAGGGAGGGATGGAGAGGGGGGGGAGGCCTCTATTTTTGTTATAGACTCTCCGCCGCCTCTTGAGTGATTGACCTTGCTAATGACGCATGTATTGTGCGAGGGGCGTGATGAGATTATGATTGGGAAGATCTGTCAGGAATGTGGTCACCGTGCGGCCAGTGACGAGACCTGTCGCAACACCAATTGAAACCTCACATACACCAGTACGAAATTGATCAGTCTGCAACACTTTAAGTTATTTCTATTTAAGACTATGGTTTAACTGGATTATCAGTTCTCTGGTTGATTTGCATTTCTGTTTGGTGTGGCGCTTCAAGCCTGCTACCTGCCCATGTGGACGTGTTCCACTCGTCCTCAAGTTCGACACTGAATCTCTCAGGCTTATCACTGCTTCGTAGTTTTCTCCCTCGTGCTCTGCAGAGGAAATATCATGCCGGCTAGGGTCCCCATTTACTATTGTCTTGATCATATACCGAGTCTCCTAACCTTCTTCTTGATGTTCTAGTTTTTAATATTAGTGACTTCGTATTCCCTCGTATCCCAGGTCTCTTTTTCGTCTGGGACCAGTCGTCTGCCGCACATTTGGACTTGCTGGGTGAGTGTGTTTGGTGTGTGTGTGGGAGGTGAGGGAGGAGCATGGTGTGGGAAAGGGGGGACCAAGGGATGAATCTCTACCGTTGTAGACGTGGTGTTGGATGCCGTGTTTGAGTTAGGAGCGTGTAGATGATGGTGGGGAGGGCCGGGCGGCCGTGTACACCCGGCGTACGCCAACGGTACCATCTTCACGCCCACTAACCACTACCTAACTCCCACTCTTTATATTATTATTTTTTTATAATGCTGGGTTCATGAGTAGACGCCTTCTGACTCGTGTCAGCAGGCTCTCACGCGTTCTCTTTCTCACCCACGTTCTTTCTTGCGCGTTATCGTGCGTTCTCTTTCGAGCGACCTTTCGTGCTCATTCTCTCACGTTCGTTTTATCGTTCTTTACCGTACAGTTTAAACATTCTGCCATTGGTGGCGGTCATTGACCCTTGTTGGAGCCAGCCAGTTTCCAGGGGACCACAGCACCCCATGTGATTCCCGTCTCTTGACACCTGTTTGGTTCCAGGTCATCGGAGTAGACCACTGCGACACGTGTCAAGTGCCTGTGTTTTGCCACGCTTCGGGTGTGTAGTGCTGGCTGGGCTGGCAGGAGGAAGTTTCCAGACGTCTTCCCGCGGGAGGTTGAGGTTCCCGCCGTCGTCCAGGAGAGGGGCAGAGGAAGAGGGCGCCATCTATCGTCTTGGAGGAGGCGAGGGTTAAGATGGTTCCAGTCGTCGTCCTGGAAGGGGGAAGATGGTTCCAGCTGCCGTCATGGAAGGAGGAAGACGGTTCCAGCTGTCGTCCTGGAAGGGGGAAGTCGGTTCCAGCCGTCGTCCTGGAAGGGGGAAGTCGGTTCCAGCTGTCCTCCTGGAAGGAGGAAGTCGGTTCCAGTCGTCGTCTTGGAAGGGGGAAGATAGTTCCAGTCGTCGTGTGTGTGAGGGGGCTGTCATGCACGCTAGCGCCCCCCACCACCACCCCCTACATTACGTTGACGCCCCTCCCCTCCCCCACCCACGTAGGCGAGGAGCGCGGGATGAGGGGTGGCGGTGCGGGGCCTTAGACACTGGTCACGTCCCCCAAGGAGTCGTAAATAGGATTAACCTAACAACATGCCCTGCCAGGCTCTGGCACCCGACCCGCCCACTTGTCTCTGCAGTACCCTCTTCTCCCCCCAGGCGCTCCTCTTGAAGTGGCAGTCTTCCGGGGTGAAGTAGTGTATGTTGTGATGACCTTGCAGGGCGTACGAGTTTAGTTCGAGGCTCTGCTCTATCCTCTGGCTTAAAGGAATGACTTGCCTTCCCGTTCTTGTAGTGATGGATATGCTGGACCACCTAGCTCCTATATCCCTTCTGGTTTGGCTGGGTATTGGAGTAGTCGAGATTATAAACCTAACCCAAACATTAGATGAATATCGTGTGTATACGGCGCTAACGATCTTGTTACAATATGAAATAAAAATGTAATGCAACAAATGGGTCTCATGTCTATCGTCGTCCCTTGCTTTTTTTTACTTTTTAGTTGGGGGGGGGGGGTGGAGAGGCACACGCGAAGGGAAAAGCTTGGGAATGGGAAAGTGTCTAGTGCGAATGTATCGTCTCTCTCCCCTTTCCCTCACTGGTGCCTTCCCTTCCCTCACTGGTGCCTTCCCTTCCCTCACTGGTGCCTCCCCCCCCCCTCACTGGTGCCATCCCCCCTCACTGGTGCTGTCCTATCCTGTCCTGGATCATTATTAAAGACAGACCGAAACGTTGTCACTATATTTTCTGATGTGTGGGGTTGGGGGTGTCAAGTAGAGTGTAATGTACATATTCATGTACATTACGTTCTTTGGTGTCCCCCCCCCCCCCCCCTACCAGTACCCCCCTTCCCAACATGAACAAGGTTGTCCACTCTACACGCACCACATCCTGATGAAATTCTTGTTTCACTTCGCTAGTTTGTCTGAAAACTGGGAAGGCATGTTTTATCTTGCATAAATGTTGCAAGGTGTCCCCAGAGGCAGTAGTGAGGGTGGCAGCGCTGCAAGGTGTCCAAGGGAGGGCGGAGGTGGCATTAGTGTTTCAAGGTGTTCACGGGAGGGAGAAGATGGGTGGCAGTGTTTCAAGGTGTCCTGGGGAGGGGGGGGGTGGGGAGGTGTGCGTGTCACTGGCATATTTAGGGTAATTGATCATGGAAACTGTAGCTCTGCTAGTCCCCTCGGCCTCGCTCGCTGTCCTAATTATTTTCCCCTTATTTCACGACGTTGTTCCCCTCGCCACGTTGTCCCCTTACACACCCTTGGTGGAGTTGGCACCTGCTTGTGATGTGGCTTTGGCCGACGGGCAACGTCAGCAGCTAGTTATAACGTCGTGGGCTTTATTGGCTTGCGTTGCTGGTACTGTAGAATGCTGTAGCCGGGATAGCTGGCCGAGGGTAGGTGGGGGAGTAGCATGTGTGGTAGACTGCCTGAGGGGAATGAAATGTGGGGAAGGATGTGTGTGTGGGGGGGGGGGGGAATGGAGAAAGGGTTGCTTCTAGCCACCTACAAGTTCCTGGTGTGAAGTATTTACCTCTGGGAGATGGGAATGTTTGGGGAAGGGAGGCTGGCTGGGGGAGGGGGGTTGGAGGCTTTTGATGGTATGTGGCCCCACGGTGATGTGACGGGTTTGATGAGCAGGAGTCTGATGTGACGGGGGGGGGGGGGTGGAATATTCGTGCAGGGAGGCCATGCTGAGTTTGGCCATCTTTGGTCCGGGTTTCCAGCAGGCAGTTTCCCCTCGAGGTGGTCATGATAAAAGTTAGACCTTGGCCTTCAACTCCCCTCTGAACACAACCCTCCCCTCACTCCACTATTTTGTTGTCCATGGAAACAGGCTCGTATGGATACCCCTCAGACCCCCCCCCCATACGCCTGGTCCCCGGTCCCCCTTCCCCAATTCCTTGGGGCGAGGGGAGGGGAGGTTGGTGTGTGTCGTGTCTTCTCACTACAGGAGGAAGGTAAAGTGGGTGGGGGGCGTCGCCCCTCTTCACAGACGCGCAGTGGTGGAAGGTAAGTGTGGGAGGGGGGCGAACTTGGACAATAAGTGGGCGGGGCGAAGAGTAAGTAGGCGGGGCCGGATATTTTTGGCTCGGGCAATTTTCTTCAGATTTCTTCACTTGGAAATTCTTGAGTTTATAGTTTTCCAACTTTGTGTTTTTCTTCTTGTTTCTCACTGACCGGTTGTCTCGTGGCGTGCGTCCCCGCGCGCCCCTCTTTCTTGTTCCTCTTCCGTAATCACCTTCCTCTTAATGTTTGCCCTGGGCGCCCGTCTTCCCTGTCACGCGTCTCGGGACACGCTCGGCAACTATTGGCACCTGCTCCAACTATAATGTGTTATCGTAACTATATTGGTTGTGAGCTAAATATAATGAGAACTTTTATGTATTACACAATTATGTTCACCATAGTGAATTATAATATAGTGTGACGAAAGTCTTAAGTAAATATACTCCCGGCTACAGCCTTTAAGACGCTCATTACTACTTCTGATGGATATACTTGCGCTTCTGAACTAAAAAAAATTATCGTGGTTTTCGCGAATGAAAAACCATAACATGTATTGTTTTGAAATATTAGTGGACATGATGCCTATGAAAGAATAAAATAAACTAATATCTTAGTATTGTATCGTCACTGCCAGACCTTCACCTGTAAACTCTCGACACTATACTGATGTGCAACCCGTCCTCGCAAATTCGTATAGTCAATATTGGCTTATTAAATAAGTGCATAGGTGACATACTTAACATAATAGTTATCCTTGAAAAGCTTCATAGAAAACACCGACCTTACCTAACCTACTTAGTATGTTAAAATACGCATCTTATAGCTTCGTAATTACAATTGTTACTTAACCTATTATAGGTATAGGTTAGGTAATAATTGTAATTACGAAGCGATAAGATGCTTATCTTAACATACTAAGTAGGTTAGGTAAGGTCGATGTTTTCTATGAAGCTTTTCAAGGGAAACTATTATGTTAAGTATGTCACCTATGCACATATTTAATAAGTCAATATTGACTATACGAATTTGCGAGGACGGGTTGTGATGTGTGTCTTGTAGTTAACCTGTTGAGTGCGGGTCATTGTTTATCACCAACCCTTCATCCTATGACTTCTACGCCAGCAAAAATCTGTTAAATCACCGATTTCTGTCATGTACTGGCAGAACTTTGGTTTTAATTTGTGATCTTTTCAAGCATTCCATCTCCTCCCCCCCCCCCTCCCTCTCCAAATTACTGCCTCCATATTTTCCAAATTACCATCTTAATGTTTTCTTTGCTTGTAATTTCCTATTCTTGAGCAGCCAGTAAATATAATATCCCCAGAACAACATTCAGGGACTCCAGACTTTTCACTACAAGATTATTAAATATATTAGTTTATAACATTTATTGTTTTTTTTATAGATTTTGTACATCTTGATCATTTCTTTGTTGGTAAAAGTTCCACAACAATAGTAATATATTAAAATCCTACTAGATAATATACTAAAGAAATGTCTGAAACCAAAGTTGGTATAAATAGCATTTAACACAATCCGCCACCTTGGAGTAACTCATTCCTTCTCCCATTCCCCACCAGCA
This sequence comes from Procambarus virginalis, assembly GCA_020271785.1. Lineage (NCBI taxonomy): Eukaryota > Metazoa > Arthropoda > Malacostraca > Decapoda > Cambaridae > Procambarus > Procambarus virginalis. Next base: position 3,448,671 of record WNGS01006708.1, on the reverse strand, counting down.
AGACAAGAGACTAAGGCCGCGGCAAACAATGACAAAGAAAGAACAAAGGACAAACAAGAGGACGGTTGGGTTTTTGGAACGGGTGTAGGAACCTTTGTGAGACACGCCCCTCTCCCACCCCTCTCCCAGTCCTCTCCCACCCCTCTCCCATGTCTTTGTTACCACCTCAGTCAATATTTTCAAATGATCGATTAATTAAGCTTTGGCCGGGTCTCTAGTTCTCAGACACGGGACTATTGTTGTAGTGGGAGGAGCTAGGCACTGGAGGTGTTGCTGGGGTTGATGGGAGGCCCTGACATGGTGGGAGGTGGGGTTGATGGGAGGCCCTGACATGGTGGGAGGTGGGGTTGATGGAGGCCCTGACATGGTGGGAGGTGGGGTTGATGGGAGGCCCTGACATGGTGGGAGGTGGGTTGATGGGAGGCCCTGACATGGTGGGAGGTGGGGTTGATGGGAGGCCCTGACATGGTGGGAGGTGGGGTTGATGGAGACTTGACACGGTGTGGGAGGGAGGGAAGGGGGCACTATTGCTAGGGAAGAAAAACTACAAAAAACTAGGTAAGATTAGAGGGAGAGTATAGGTAAAGGGAGACAGTTCGTGTTGGAGAGTGGCCAGTGTCGTGGTGGCAATGGTGTGTGTTGGAGAGGTGTGGGTTGGTGGTGGAGGACGTAGCAGCAGGCCATGACTTAAGCTACACTTGTCATACTTGAGGTAGATGACTTAGCGCTCAAGAGACTAGTCTTAAGACTACACCAACCTATAAGGCAGCCGGGTTTCACAACTTGATAAGCGTCAAAATTAAAGGTTGTTTTGCCTAAGTAGAATAATCGTTGGAAGTCAAGCAGCCCATCCAACCCAGAGATGATGAACATTGTAGTCGGACGTAGCTTGAGTATTCTGCTTTTAGTGAATGTTAATCCTCGCACATGTCATGTACTGACGTGTGACCCTAGGCTGTGCGCGCGCCAACTTGGCTCTATCGGTATCTCTACATAACGCCCGCCACCTACTATCTTCTTTCCAGTAGATATCTATGTTGACAGGACGGTGGACCTCCAGTCTACACATTTAGTCTCTTGGACGGTGGACCTCGATAAAGATTAACAGGCTTTGTCCTTAGAAATGGGGAAGCATTAAATGCAGCCGAGGACGTCTGTAATTGCCTTGTACCGTCAGGACTACCCATTTCCTCAAGACTAACAAACGGGCATTAACTTTCAGATTTGTCTGAAAGCCCGTCAAGCGTTTGAGGGTTTTGTTATTTTTGGGGGGGCTGACGGGCAAGTGTCCTGAACTGTGTGTGTGTGTGTGTGTGTGTGTTGAAGTTAAAGACTACTACACTAGCCGCTGGACTATAAGAATTGTAGGGAATACGCGGGCCGCTCCAAGCAACAGTCTGTTAGACCAAGCTATCATAAGTCAAGCCTGGCCCCTGAGTCGTCCTTGGAGAAAACCAACTCCCATAAACCGATCCAGATATGCTGGTCCCTGGGCCTGGGTCTGGCTGTGGGTCTATAGGAGCTGTATGTTTGTCGTGTATTAATACTGACAAGTATATATATCAGGCGTGTCCCTAACTTAGGAAGACGTCATATACTTTAGAACTAAACCCATGACTTGGCACACTTGGTTAGTCGGTATGCTCGGGCCGGCGTTGATGTGGGTAGGTTGGAGGCGGCGTTGGTTTGGTTGGTGTGGTGGAGGCGAGTTCGGAGTTTTGTGGGTGTGGCAGTGGAGACTGGAGCGTGTTGTGTGGGTGGGGCTCCCTCACGCCCACTGGACCTGCACACGCACCTGCTCCCTCCACCCCTCTCCCCACCCAGTCAACCCATTCTCTTAGTCAACCCCATTACCCAGCCATCCTGTAACCCCAGTCACTGGCGCCGCCACCGCCACCCCGGCCGCCACCGCCACCGCCCCCACCACCCTCGCCGCCCCCGCCCCCACCACCACCACCCTCGCCGCCCCCGCCCCCACCCCGGCCGCCCCCGCCCCCACCCCGGCCGCCACCGCCCCCGCCAGCACCGGTGGTAGTGTGGGACTTGCTCTCAACAAACGTGAGGACTCTCACTGATTGTCACCAAGCTCTCGCCCACTTCCCTCACACTCTCCTCCCTCTCCATCTTTCTTTCTCTCTCCACATCCTTTATCAACCTTCTTCCTTTATGTCCCTTCTTCTATCCCCCCCCCTCCTTCAGCTGCGTCATGTATTTAAAACATGAAAATATAATAATGTCGCCAATGGTGTAGGCAAGTGCTGCCATCAGCCCAGGGTATGGAGAGAGAGCAGGTGATGAGACCAACCCGTCCTCTCCACATGCCACAATGAACAAAAAATAGTGTACTAAAATGCTTGAACCTAACCTAAACGTTATGATAACCAGCCCAGGCAATCAGTAGAGGGAAGTGAGAAATGTGGAGTGTGTTTAGTAGTGGTGGGTGCGAGTAGCCAGAGTTCTTAACACCATCACCACCACCCCCACCATAACACAAGTTGCATGTAACAAGGAAGCCATGCTTGAACCCAAAGGAATCGCAGGCAAAATTAGATAATGAAATAGACATATGTGAAAATATAAAGATGCTGTATGTGTGTGCGCGTGCGACGCTGGAAGTCTGATGCTTGGGGCTAGCCTCATTAAGCTTCGTGGAATTATTTTACCGGGAGTGTCATAAGGAAGGGGTCGCCCCTACTGCCCCCCCCTCCCTGGATGCGGGGCACGAACCCAATGCCACTCCATATGAAGTCTGAGGATGTGAAATGTTCAGTGCCGAGTCCATAGACTTGCACATTATTTTAAGATAGTGGAATTAATATATTGATTTTCAAAACATGTTCAGATGACAGATTTGCATTGTGGGTACAACCTTTTGGTTCCATTGATGGGGTAAGGGAGGGAGGGGGAAGGGTAAGGGTGTGTAGGCAGGGATGGGGTGGTGGTGTGTGGGGGGGGGACAGGAGTTGGAGGGTATATCGGAGGAAATGGGGGGGGGGGAACATTGGGAAGGTGCATGTGTGGGGAGCGGGGAAATTAAGAAAGTGTGAAGATGTTTACAAAAGATGGAGATAGTGATTGTTGAAGAGAGTTACAGCATTGAAGGGAAAGCGGAGGGCGTGTGTGTGAAGAGACAAGGAGGGTGAGTGTAGAGGGAAGAGTAGGAGATAGGAGAGTGTGAGGAAAGACCTGGCCACCGGAGGGACCCGAACACTGCCAGCAATACTCCATCTAGTATGATATAAACAACTTATCCTTAAGGTGAATAATTAGTATTACTGTATGGTAGTGACCACAGGCGATGACGGGGGGGGGGGGTTAACTTGAGCCTCCAGGATGTGTACGCGCCTAGTTGTGCTTGCTAGGGTTAAGCTCTGGCTCTTTGGTACCGGCTCTCAGACGTGGCCAGTGTGAGGTTACCCCACTTGTCTCGTCATTACCTGCTGATATTCTCGCTTGTACAAGTGTGTTCTAGAGTAAATATACTTGAGGTATCCTCGTGATGTGTGCTAATAGGCTGCCCACAAGATGCTTCAGAGACGCTCTCCTGTAACCTGCTCTCTTAGATAAGTGTGTTTTGAAGTTAAAATCCCGGATATCAAAATACGGTGTACTATGATGGTATTGGGACAGCCTTATCTGTGTGAGAGACAGGTCAGGGGCGCAGGTTTTAGTAGTTTGGTCCATTGTGGCAACTGAAGAGGGCGAGGTGGAGGAGCAACTATCAGGAGAAAGCGCCAAGCCACTACCACTATATAGCACTTGGAAAGGATCAGGATAAGGATTTGGGATGGGACGGGGGGGGGGGACGAATATGGTGCCCAACCACTTGGACGGTCGGGGATTGAACGCTGACCTGCACGAAGCGAGACCGTCGCTCTACTGTGACGCTTCTTCCTACGTGTTGTGGAGAGTTTCACATCCACTCCCGACCCTGTAGCAGGCCTAGACGCCGCGTTCCCCTCCCTCCCTCCCGGTAGCCCAGACGAGGCGGGGCGGGGCTGGAGGGCGGCTGAAGGCTCCATCCCGCTAATGAAGACTGCCCGCGTACTCAACAAGCGGGACGAGAGGCTGTCCCGTCCCTCCAGGTCTGCCTTCCACCTGGCTGGAGTGTAGTAGGGCACGGCTGGAAGCCCTTGCACCACGCCTTGTATTTATTTCTTTATTTTTGGTGGTGGTGGGATGGGAACGTTTGGTTAGCATTTCATCTTGGAACTTTGTATTGTGGGATTTGCTTCCATCGAGTGGATTCAAGCTCTAGGGCCAGCAGCTGTGGGGCGTCTCATCAAGGAGTAGTCTTTCTAGCATTGGGTTTACTAATTTAGTGGGTGTTTCTGTGGTTGTAGCGGTAGTTAAGCTTGTTTTGTCTTGTTAGACGAGAGGCGGGAGTGTTTGTAAGGTTCTTCACAAGTACTGGAGCATGTATGGGTGTCCACAAGTGTTGTGGAGGGTCTTGTATACACCCTGCGGGGACATGTTGCTTCTCTGACCGTCAAGTTTAGCCAGACGGGTGACTAAGTAGTCATTGCAGGGGTGGTGTGGGGTCGTCACCCACCCTTCCGGGGTACCCATAGGTACTCGCTCATCTCCTCCAGTGATATTGATACTACCAATTGATTACTAGTAAATCATCAGTGGTGGGTAACATGAGAATTTTCTTGTTCTTCCTGGAGAAGGGAATAGTTTCGGGGGGTTTGCCGTCCGCTGACATCCCCTACTATCCGGCTATCACGGGAAAGGGGGGGGGTGGCAGATCGTCCCCCACCTGTCCCCTTCCCTCGACCTTGTCCTCCCCCTCCCCCCCTCCCCCTAGTCCCAGCTCATCCTCCTATAAACCCCCTTACCTCTGATGATGCCCCAGGGCAGCGTGGGTGGCATTGAGGGTGTTGTGTGAGCGTCCTGCCGCTCGCCTCGGTAATTGGCTAGTGATTACCTTCCCTAATTAATTGGCGATTAAAACTTGTATATCTTAATTATATCGCGAGTTGAGGTTAGGCTGTGTTGGGAGGTAGTGCGGTGGTGGTAAACATGTAATGTTGGGGGGGGAGGGTTAGTGTGGGGCAGTGGTTGTCCCCACAGGCCCCCCCCCCACACACACCTGCCACCCCCCCCCACACCTGCCACCCCCCCTCCCACACCTGCCACACATGCCGCCCTGGTTACACGTGTCGACTCTTGTCAGTAATGAAGAATCAGTCGACCTGACAATGTTTTAGTCATCAGTTGATAACAACGGTCACACTCCATTCTTTGGCCACTCGTCTTGCAAGATTATCACATTTACAGTCACATTTATTACAGTCTCCGTGGTGTAGTGGTAAGACACTCGCCTGGCGTTCCGCGAGGGCTATGTCATGGGTTCGTATCCTGGCCGGGGAGGATTTACTGGGCGCAATTCCTTAACTGTAGCCTCTGTTTAACGCAACAGTAAAATGTGTACTTGGATGAAAAAACGATTCTTCGCGGCAGGGAATCGTATTCCAGGGACCTGCCCGAAACGCTACGCGTACTAGTGGCTGTACAAGAATGTAACAACTCTTGTATATATCTAAAAAAAAAAATATATATATATATATATCTGGAATACTCAGTTCCTTAGTGGTGATTCCCTCTCTTGTTGCCTTGGCAAGCAGTGCCTCGCTCCCTCTTCCACCTTCTCTGCCTCTCTTGTGGCAGATACCTGAATGCTTCTCATTAACCCCAAAAATACTAAAAAAAATTGGTTTCTGGACTTAAGACATGTTGTGTTGCCAAGAACAGGGGGAGACGGCCACTATAGTAGTGCAGAATGAGTCTCCTTTTCTGTTGCGTGAAGGAGAGTGACTTAGCACAGCGCCACATCTAACACCGGAAGGATGCTCTAGCACCATAACATTGCTAGCATACGTCAACCTGCTCGACGAGAAGTGTTCAGAATCTTGCAGCGATGCTGCTCCTTGACGCCTTGGAAAACCTATTAGAAAGAGACGTGGTATATTGCCCCAGCATTTTCTTAGCTGGAGGGACCGAGCTGTAAGGAATGACTGGAGGAACTGGACCTTACCGTAGTGGAGGCAAGAGGAGAAAGTGGAGACATGATAATGACATACGTTTGGTGTCACGACTTTAGTGAGATTTATTAGGGCATGAAATAGTTTATAGTTGAGAATTGTCGTTTGAAGGCAATTTATCTTCACAAATTTTAATGACTATTAGAAATCGGGAATGGGTTGTTATAGTATTAAATTAATAATGGTTTAGACTGGAGCCTCCAAGCACACTAGGGGAGGACACGACCGGTCCTCACAGCCTCCTACGCCAGGGGGGGGGAGGGAACGATCGGGGGAAAGCGCCAAGCCATTAGGACAATATAACCTGGGAAGGGATAAGGAGACGGGACGGGGGAAAGGAATGGTGCCCAACCATTTGGAGGGTCGGGGATTGAACGCCAACCTGCAGGAAGTTCAATCGTCGCTCTACCGTCCAGCCCAAGTGATTGGGACCGGAAGGAGGGAGCGAGTGTGCACCCTGGAGGAGGCTTGGGGAGGGGTGATAAGAGCTAGGGGGTTGAGAGGGGGGGTGCTGGATGCGGGATAGGATGTTTGGTGTTCAGTGGGGGTGATCACGGGGGGGGGAGAGGAGGGAGGGGGTGTTTGGTGAGGCGTCACGCCTGGGGAATCAGGTGAGAAATTTCAGGTTGGGATGTGGGAGTGGTGGGAGGACCGTGGGAGCGTGGGAGGTGCGCTTACCTGCTTCTTCTAGTCCAAGTTGTACTTGAGACAACAGCTCAGCTCTCACCACAGTCGTGTTGTTTTCTTTAACCTTTGTAGGGAATGTGTCACTTTGGGAGCTATAGTTTCCTTCAGCGTTTGTTGTTAATGCGTCAAACAGCATTTCTTGGTGGTCAGTTTCCATGTCCACGAATAACTGTGACCAAGTTTTCATTTTCTTGTGTGACTGGAGGGCGGACTGTTGTTACTGGCGTCTCGTGGCTTTGGTAACTGTGGACTGATGACGACGAGGCGAGGGTTGCCAGCTGTGTGTTGGGGCAAGTGCTCTGACCTATACAGTTTCATGACTCTACCCACACTCGCGAAGGCTGTCCTTATCTTGGCCAGTCTTGCATATGCTGCTGATGTCCGGTTTGTGTGTTCCTCAGGAGATTGGTGAGATTTCTACTGCATGAGTTATATGCGTCAGAGTCCTGGAATTTCGCACACTTTATACCGCATCTTGTGAACAACTAGGTGCGTCGTTCTGTTTTGTATTGTATTTACGAGAAATGAAACTTACACAATCACTGTTCAGCTCACTGAATGACTTGTTCGTCCTTGTGGCAGTCATCCACGCAGAGGGGGGGGGGGTCCAAGTGCCAAGCCTTGTGTGTCTAATATTATGTTACCTTAACAAACGTGGTCGGTGGCTGAGCGGACAGAACACTGGACGCGTGATCCTGTGGTCCGGGTTCGATCCCTGGCGCCGGCGTCAGATAATGGGCAGTTTTTTTTTCACCCTGATGCCCCTGTTACCTAGCAGTAAATAGGTACCTGGGAGTTAGACAGCTGTCACGGGCTGCTTCCTGGGGCTGGAGCCCTGGTCGAGGACCGGGCCGCGGGGACACTAAGCCCCGAAATCATCCCAAGATAACCTTTACCTATGTTTATAGTGTTAGCGTGTGCGCGCGCGTGCCACTGCGTGTACACACGGTACGTGCGTCCTCTCGCAAATGTGGCGGACGCCCCCCCCCCCCCTCCCACCCCAACACAGTACCAAGTATCGGTAGTGTGACATATAGTGACAATGTTGTAGTACATGGCGCCAACAACAACAGTCTTATCATTAATGCAGTGTGAGCATGGTGAGTGGTGTGGGCTCCGCCTCGGGCTCGAATTCGTGGCTGACAGTGAGGTTGGGCGTCTGGGCGGCACCTGGACACCTCAGTACATGTTGGCCTATAATGCTTCCCACTTTATAAGGATGTGTTGTAAAATCATATACATATATGTTTCATCGTGCACGTATATTACCAGTCACTTTAAAGTGGTAGAACTGTACATGGCTTTCTGCCTGGGAATAAGATGTATATTAGGATCGTGTGGGACGTGAACATGTCTCCCAGCAAACACGGTGCTAACTTAGCTTACGGCCCAAGACAATATTTACACTTGTAGTACCTCTAATTTATATCGGAAACAATGCGAGTTAATGTTGACGGACTTTTTCATATAAAAAAATGGTGCTGAAAATGTTTGCTATTGTTGATTTTAACTACTGACAAATTTATATAGTGGAATTGCTGTGATTTGTTATATACATTATTTCGTTCACACTTGTGCCTGGACGCAGGTGTCCCAGCCGCCGTCCTCAGGTGTAGCCGCCGTCTACACAAGTACACTTTACTTATGTCTAACTATTTTTTTCCTTGCAGGTGAGTGGCGATCGTGCAGGGAGGTGCTGCCGGCCCTTGGTGTAGGTGGTGGTCAGGTGAGTGTGGCAGGGTGTAGGTGGTGGTCAGGTGAGTGTGGAGGGGTGTAGGTGGTGGTCAGGTGAGTGTGGAGGGGTGTAGGTGGTGGTCAGGTGAGTGTGGAGTGGTGTAGGTGGTGGTCAGGTGAGTGTGGAGGGGTGTAGTTGGTGGTCAGGTGAGTGTGGAGTGGTGTAGGTGGTGGTCAGGTGAGTGTGGCGGGGTGTAGGTGGTGGTCAGGTGAGTGTGGAGGGGTGTAGGTGGGGTCAAGTGAGTGTGGAGGGGTGTAGGTGGGGGTCAAGTGAGTGGGGCGGGTGTAAGGGGGGGGGGGGTTTCAGGTGCTGAGTGGAATTTAAGCACGAGAAGTTGGCGGGTGTGACGTATGGCGTGGTGGTGAGGGGTGTGGCGGCAGGTAATGAGGGTGTGGCGTTGTGTAGTGTGGACGGGTGTGGCTGCAGGCAGGCAGGGAGGGTGTGGCGTGGCGTGGCGTAGAGAGGAAGGGTGTGGCGTAGGGAGGAAGGGTGTGGAGGAAGGCAGGGGGAGAGGGTGTGTCGGTGGGTGGAGGCATTATCGACCGAGGCGACCCCAATGGCAGTAGCTGGGACTGGTGGTGGTACAATTACCAGACCCGCGTCTTGGAGGGTCCCTGCTTGCCTTACCTCCCCTACACCACATACACGCCTCTCACCCTACGTCCCCCATACACGCCTCTCACCCTACGTCCCCCCATACACGCCTCTCACCCTGCGTCCCCCCATACACGCCTCTCACCCTGCGTCCCCCCCATACACGCCTCTCACCCTGCGCCCCCCCATACACGCCTCTCACCCTACGTCCCCCCCCATACCGCCTCTCACCCTACGCCCCCCATACACGTTTCACCCTACGCCCCCCATACATCTCTCACCCTACGCCCCCCCCCCCATATGTTATACTTAAACCGCTATATTTTCCCGACCTTCATATTCATCAAATTTTCCTGCCCCCCCTCACCCCATGTTTCCTCTTACCCTACATTGTCCCCCCTCTTCCCCCCTAACCCTCCCCACCACCCCCCCCTCACCCCTCGCCGCCTCACGCACACACACATGACTAATAATGGAATTTGTCTTATTCATCACAGTGTTGCCAATGTCGGTCACACTCCACCCGCCATCCCTCCCTCCCCTCCACCCTCACCGCCCTCACCACCCACCCTCCCCACCCATTCTCCCCTCCACCCGACAGTTGTGGAGCAGTGTTCCCTGTGTAACCCCTCCCCCCACCCATTGTGTTGCTGATTGTCTTCATGTTTCTTTAGCGTTAATTTTGTGGGTGGGTGTGGGTGGGCGACTGTTGTGGGTGGGTGGGTGTGGGTGGGCGACTTGTGGGTGCGGGTGGGAGAGAGGCCAAGATTACCGTTCCAATGTGCATATGGGACTGTGATGAAATAGAGGAAACCAGTATCCTTCGGCCATACATACAAGGCTGACTGACTAATTCTCTGGATAACTAGCCGCACTTAAGGAAAGTTTACTTTCACTTGTAATGTGTAGAATAAGAGGCCCCGTGTGGGTGGTGTGTGTGGTGTGTTGTGTGTGTGTGTGTGTGTGTGTGTGTGTGTGTGTGTAAGCTGCTCATGGTTGACGGGGTTGGAGACCCATGGAAAGTGGAAGTATTTTTGGTGGTGGTGTGTACTCGCCTGGATGTGTGCTTCCAGGGTCGAGCAGAGAGCTGCCAGGAGGTCGGGTCGAGCAGAGAGCTGCCAGGGGGTCGGGTCGAGCAGAGAGCTGCCAGGAGGTCGGTCGAGCAGAGAGCTGCCAGGAGGTCGGGTCGAGCAGAGAGCTGCCAGGAGGTCGGGTCGAGCAGAGAGCTGCCAGGAGGTCGGGTCGAACAGAGAGCTGCCAGGAGGTCGGGTCGAGCAGAGAGCTGCCAGGGGGTAGGGTCGAGCAGAGAGCTGCCAGGAGGTCGGGTCGAGCAGAGAGCTCTCAGTTCGACCTTCCAAACAATCTCAGGAGGAAGACAGTGAGTGTACTAAACTTTAGAGCAATTGTGAAGGCTAGCCGGATGTTGGCCGCCTAGGTATATACCGTCGGCTTTCTCCCGCTAATGTGTTTCCTGGCATTACAGTTGGAGTTCATGTACAAGTTAATAGTTCTTGTTTGGTATATCCACTTCATCCTGTACCGCTGTACAGGGCTTTTCACAGCCACTCGTGTCCTCGCACCTTTGAAGTTGGCGTCTGCTTATCCTCCTTGTTTAATGTGTGTGCTTATTGTGGAACTGAAGTTTTAATCATTGCTGGTTTTTAGGAGCATTTATTCAAAGTGTTTGGGATGAGTTTAGTAAGTTGATGGGATGCTTGTTGGCAATACAGTACTGTGCCAGGACTCGGCAAGCATGGACGTAAGTACTTGCCAATCTGTACGTTTTTTGTCAATATTTGGCGGCTTTGTTTACGTTTGGTAAACAGTTTACGAGCATGGAAACTTGTCAAATAAATGGATTGTTATAAACAGCCTCCTAGTGCTTCGGTGCTCGTGAACTGTTTAATGTAACGAAGCCGCTAAAGATTGAGGCAATACGTAAGAGGTAGTAAGTACTTGGGGTCAATGCTTGTCAAGTCCTGCGGCCAGATTCACGAAGCAGTTACGCAAGTACTTACGAACGTGTACATCTTTCCTCAATCTTTGACGGCTTTGGTTACATTTATTAAACGGTTTACAAGCATGAAAACTTGCCAATCAACTGTTGTTATTGTTAAAACAGTCTCCTGGTGCTTCGGAGCTCATTAACTGCTTAATAATTGTAAAAAAAAAAGCCGCCAAAGATTAAGAAAAGATGTACAGGTTCGTAAGTGCTTGCGCAACTGCTTCGTGAATCTGGCTCCGGGTCTGTAGATCTTGTCTTGCCCTCGTTATGTTTTATTTTTTTTTATTTTTTTTATTTTTTTTATCACCGTTATGTGCGTGGGGGATGGTTGGGGACACTGTTAGAAGGGGAGTGCCAGTTTGTTTACTGTTGTATTTGTGTGGTTAGTGTGTTATGGGCGAGTGTAGTTTTACGTTGACGGTCGAGCGGAGAGCTGCGGTCATCACACTAAAACTGTCCCCGTTGTCATATTTATAGTGTTGATCACATCAGAGGAACACACATCTTGTTAGCGTCTTGCAAGGCGAGTATGGCCGTTATAACGTCACGGTGTGGGGGGAGAGGGTGCAGGTGGGCGTACTACGGGTGGGTATGGGCGTGATGCAGGTGGGTGAGAGCGTGGTGGGCGTGGGTGAGGGCGTGTGTGTGTGACAGACAACAATGCCTTGGGCGGGGTGAGTGGTGCAGGTTGTGGAAGTTGTGCGTGAGAGGCCCCCTTGCCCTTGTGTGTGGCGCGCCAGCATCACAAGAGCTGAGGGCAGGGTGTGGGGACAGGGTGCAGGCGAGGCACTGTAGGCACGCGGCCCGGGGTGGGTGACGAGTGTAAGTACTCAGCTGATCTGCACTCCGGATGTAGCCAAAACAGTTGACTCTGCACCTGACCTCGTCACCAGCCCAACTGATGCATCAATCACGCTTCTCAATTGTGGGGGCGGGGGGGGAAGGTTCATTGTGTGGGTGGAGAGGGTACTTAGTTGTGCTTGCGGGGGGTTGAGCTCTGGCTCTTTGGTCCCGCCTCTCAACTGTCAATCAACTTGGTCTACAGATTGCTGAGCCTACTGGACTCTGTCATATCCACATTTGAAAATGTGTATGGAGTCTGCCTCCACCACATCATTGCCTGCTTGAAGGGGTTCTGAGAGTTCTACTACTCAAAACTCTCAAGCTCGACTTGAGAGCTTGGTCCAACAGGCTGTTGCTTGGAGCGACTCACAAGCCCACATACCCACCACAACCCGGTTGGTCCGGCAATATTTCTTCCTAGCTGTACCCGGCATGCGGTGCTGTGGCTCAGCAACGTCTGAGTCGCAGCAACCTTCCCCTGTCTCCATGTCTTCCCCACCATTCCTCACTCCCCCGTCCCCTCGTCCTCCCCACCATCCCCCACTCCCTCGTCTGATGCATTCTCAAATGATCTGATGTTCCGATCACTGAAATATAAGGAAAACAGTTAAAAAAATACGAAATGAAAAACGATGAGAAAAACAAAAAAAAAAAACTATACTCACGAAATGAACTTTATGATAACACAGCTCAATTCCAAGACAATGTCATAAAATAATTAAATCAAAATGAAAATAAATCAATCGATGAAAATCAATTATTAATGCAATTGGAAACACTGAAATGGAATTTAACATATTTAGTATAGTGTGTGTTGCTCTTACGTGCAACAGGCTGTTGCACGTAAGTGCAACAGGCTGTTGCACGTACACGTTGCACGAGTGCAACAGGCTGTTGCACTCGACATCTCAGAAGTCGAGCCTGTCCGGGCTTGGGGAGTATAAACTCCCAGAACCTCATCCAGGTATTGGGAGTGGAAGTTAGCGTGCCGTCATGGGGGGGGGCGGAGTTNGGCGTAAATAATGAGTACACTATGACGGCAGCATCCTCGCACGGATCAGCCCTCCCGTTTTTCATCACCAGGGAGTCCCTCCACCACCACCACCAACAGTGCTCGGTGGGGGGACCCCTGCTTCACCCTCCAACACTACCACCACCAGCGCTGGGTGGGGGACCCCTGCTTCACCCTCCAACACTACCACCACCAGTGCTGGGTGGGGGACCCCTGCATCACCCTCCAACACTACCACCACCACCACCACCAGCGCTGGGTGGGGGACCCCTGCTTCACCCTCCAACACCACCACCACCACCACCAGCGCTGGGTGGGGGACCCCTGCTCACCCTCCAACACCACCACCACCACCAGCGCTGGGTGGGGGACCCCTGCATCACCCTCCAACACTACCACCACCACCACCACCAGCGCTGGGTGGGGGACCCCTGCTTCACCCTCCAACACCACCACCACCACCACCAGCGCTGGGTGGGGGACCCCTGCTTCACCCTCCAACACTACCACCACCAGTGCTGGGTGGGAGGAGGGATCTCTGCTTCACTTAGCAGCAGTGCTCCAAGACCTGTGCTTCAGGCTCCACCAGCAGGAGCGGTGCTTGGAAGCCATCATTATAAAACGCCATCTTCCCTGTTGTGTACATCAGCTACAGTTGAATACTTAGCATTTTAAGGTTTCTTCCTGGTCTTGTAAGTCTTGATACACCGGGGGTCGCCTGCCCGTCCTCATCAACAATGTTTAAATGCTAGTTAATCCACCCGCCAATCCCAGTTTATGAAAGGAAAACAGTTTACACACGACTCATGACTCACAACGCAACAAGTCCTCAGACCACGTCCATTCCATCCAGCGGTCGACCCCAGAGACACATTCGTCAATTTTAACTTGCTGTTCATTCAAAATAGGAATTTTCTCAAATATAAATGAATGTTGTTATATAATAGTATATTATGCATATTTAGGTACATGTTAGGTGTTTAGGATTGGTTGGCGAATATTTGTATTTGTAGTACGTGGGTGAAGCATTTACAGCGTTGTTGTTTGAACAAACTTCATCAGTGAAGCACTTGTTCCGGAAGTGTCTGAACGTTATCAGTTGAGTCGTGTGTAAACCGTTTTTCATTCATAAACAGCTGGGGGTTTGGCGGGTGCATGGAATCACTTTCGGGTCTTTGTTTGGAGGACGGGCTGCTGCACGACGTATGTCCGTTTCTCAAGTAGTTCGTCTACGCCCTCTGCTCGAATTCCACCTTTCAAAACAGGAATTTCCTCAAGTACTTTCGTATTTAATAATATATCTTCGGGAGGGTGGGTAAAGTGTAAGTGAAGGTAGTGTTGGCAATTGAGAGGTTGAAGGGTGCGAGGATACGCCCAAATAATGGCTGTGGTACATCTTCGGGAAGATTAACTCCTTATGAAAAGGCTTTGATAGTCTGGGTTCAATTACGGGCTATTCCTGCCCGTGCCAGCTCTTGGGTGGCTTAATCCTCATCAATCAACCAATCTGGGTTGAAAGTGTGGTGTTGATGGCACCGTAGGCTCTATGGTAACCCCAAGATGGCAAGGGCTTCTGTAGAATTCCAGGCGGTACCGAAGACCTAAATATTTCCCGAAAGGTCTCCACTGGTTGGGTGTGGGCTGGAGGTGGATTAAAGATGATCCAGGGATACCTGCTAGGAATCCCAGCTGGCCCCAGGGGGCCCTACTTAGGTTGCCTATCAGCTCTCATATCCTCCTTTTCTATCCAATAAGTTTGTGTGTGTGTGTGTGTGTGGGTGGGTGGGTGGGGGTGGGTGGGTGTGTGTGTGTGGGGGTGTGTGTGTGGGGGTGTGTGTGTTGGGGGTGTGTGTGGGGTGTGTGTGTGTGTGTGTGTGTGTGTGGGTGGGTGGGTGGGTGGGTGTGTGTGTGTGGGGGTGTGTGTGGGTGGGTGGGGGTGGGGGTGGGTGGGGGTGGGTGGGTGGGGTGGGTGGGTGTGGGTGGGGGGGGTGGGTGTGTGTGTGGGGGTGTGTGTGTGTGGGGTGTGTGGGTGTGTGTGTGGGTGTGTGTGTGGGTGTGTGTGGGGGTGTACTCACCTAATTGTACTCACCTAATTGTGCTTGCGGGGGTTGAGCTTTGGCTCTTTGGTCCCGCCTCTCAACTGTCAATCAACAGGTGTACAGATTCCTGAGCCTACTGGGCTCTATCATATCTACACTTGAAACTGTGTATGGAGTCAGCCTCCACCACATCACTGCCTAATGCATTCCATTTATTAACTACTCTGACACTGAAAAAATTCTTTCTAACGTCTCTGTGGCTCATCTGGGTACTAAGTTTCCACCTGTGTCCCCTTGTTCGTGTCCCACCCGTGGTGAAGAGTTTCTCTTTGTCCGCCCTGTCAATTCCCCTGAGAATTTTGTAGGTGGTTATCATGTCTCCCCTTACTCTTCTGTTTTCCAGGGATGTGAGGTTCAGCTCCTTTAGCCTTTCCTCGTAGCTCAATCCTCTCAGTTCCGGGACGAGCCTGGTGGCATACCGCTGAATCTTTTCTAACTTTGTCTTGTGTTTAACTAGGTATGGACTCCAGGCTGGAGCTGCATACTCCAGGATTGGTCTTACATAAGTGGTATACAGGGTTCTGAAAGATTCCTTACACAAATTTCTAAAGGCAGTTCTTATGTTGGCCAGTCTAGCATATGCCGCGGATGATATTCTTTTGATGTGGGCTTCTGGGGACAGGTTCGGTGTGATATCAACCCCCAGATCTTTCTCTCTATTTGACTCTTGTAGGATTTCCCCTCCCAAATGATACCTTGTGTTCAGCCTCCTGCTCCCTTCTCCTAATTTCATCACCTTACACTTTCCCGAGTTGAACTTTAGCAGCCATTTTCTAGACCATTCCTCCAGTTTATCCAGGTCATCCTGTAGTCTCTGTCTATCTTCATCCGTCTTGATTCTTCTCATAATTTTTGCATCATCAGCAAACATTGAGAGGAATGAGTCTATACCTCCGGAAGATCGTTCACATATATGTGAACGTGTGTGTGTGTGTGTGTGTGTGGGGGGTGTGTGTGTGTGTGGGTGTGTGTGTGGGTGGGTGTGTGTGTGTGTGTGTGTGGGGGGGGGTGCGTTTCCCCTAGCCCGTCGTGTACGTTTAATTTCGTACTATTATTTGTTGTATGTGCATGATCAAGCTTCAGCTCTGACTCTGTCTTTCTAGCCACTGTATTGTTCAAAGTCTCTCATCTCACATTTTGAAAGATTGTATGTATTGAAAGTTTGAGCAAGAACATTTTGAAAGTTTCTTGCTCAATGACATTCATTGTGAATAGGCCCGTCCTCATAAACCAGCCTGTCCTCATAAAGTCCATTCCATGCACCCGCCAAACTTCCTGCTTGAATGAAACGGCTTACACACGACTCACAAATGATTTCGTTCGAACACTTCCGGAACAAGTGCCTCACTGATGAAGTTTGTTCAAACCACAACGCTGTAAATGCCTCACCCACGTACTACAACTAAGTCAACAGAACCTAATCACCTATGTTAACAAGTGCCTAAATATGCACAATATGATAATATATAATAATAATGATATTTGAGAACATTCCTGTTTTGAATGAACAGCATGTTAAAATTTATAAATGCGTGTTAGGGGTCGAACGCTTGATGGAATGGTCTGAGGACGGGTTGTGTGAATATACTTTAATATTTGTTCTAATAAGTGTTTTAATATACAGCGTGGTACTCTTATTTCAGGGAGGTAGTTTCCTTTGTGTAATATTCTACTGGTCTCCTCTCATCACCTTACATTAGTTGGTTTTGATTTCCTGTAGCCACGTCTTTGACCAGTTGGACAAACAGCTTAAGTCATCTTTTGAGTCTACAGCCATTGAGTCCCGCCTAGAGAAAAGTCTTGGAGAATGTGTTGGTATTAAGAGTTCAGTTGAGGGAATTGGTTTATTGGTTTACTCAGTATTCTGGGGGAAGGTTGATAGCGGTGACTGGAGACCAAGGTGGTCTCCAGTCACCTTACTGGTGCACTGATGGAGACCGAGGTGGCTAATCTTCCGCTCTCTACTCTTGGTCAACGACCCGTGATGGAATGATGTAGTTGATGAGGCTTCCTCACCACCACTTAAAAAAATGGCTGCAAGTTAGATTAGATTAAATTCGGAAAAGACACTTGTAAATAGCAGTTTGGAAATAGGCATGTTGATTTCTGGCTCGCCTTACTGGATGACAGTGTTGGGTGGCTGGATTGTTACAAGCGTAGGTTAGACAGCTATGTGAAGGAGTTTGGGTGGATGTAAATAGGAACTGCCTTGCATGAACCAATAAGCCTTCGGCGGGATCATCATTCTAATATTCCTCTTCTCATTGACGCCCATTTACTCATTATTTTCACTGAAGTATACCTGGAGTGGGTTTCAGGAGTTATGGTGCCTGAACTCAATCCCCGCCAACATATCTAGGGGGTTAAAAACACACGCACCCACGCCTTCATATCTTTAGTTAGTGGCCTAAGAAAATGGCATACGCATGTAGAGTCCAGGGCAGACCTTGGACCCTAGAGTCCAGGGTACTCTGCTTGTTGGTACCTTGCATGTGTGCCCCGCTTTAAATTGTATCTGTTACTTGCTGGACTAGAGCCACTCTCGCGTGTACCAAGGCTGAAAGTAGTTAATTTAAAAAAAGTGCAAATTGTGCATCCTGAACGGAAACGGCTGGATATGAATGTTTTCGCTTTTTTAATTTAATTTTCAAGGATGATGGTCTTTTTAGTAAATTTACCAAGCATGACCAGGATTTGTTGGGGGCCACGAGTGCGCAGCTTGTGTTTGATGCGGCGCACATGTGACGCACTGGTGGAGGGAGACTCCTTGTGTGGGGACGCATAGGGTATGCGTCACATTGGCGAGGCGTCACCAGTGGAGTCCCGCAGGGTTCAGTCCTTGGACCTATAGTGTTTCTGATGTAAATGATCTCCCAGAGGGTATAGAATCGTTCCTCTCATTGTTTGCTGATGATGCAAAAATTGAGGAGGATTAAGACGGACGAAAATAGTATGAGGCTACAAAATGACCTAGAGAGACAGGGTGAAGGGTCCAACAAATGGCTACTAAAGTTCAACCCGATTAAATGTATGGTAATGAAACTGGGCAGTGGAAACAGGAAGCCGGACACAGGACACAGGACACAGAATGGGAGATGAAGTCCTTCATGAAACGGACAGAGAAAGATCTAGGAGTTGATATCACACCAAACCTGTCTCCTGAAGCCCACATCAAAATAATATCTGCGGCGGATGCAAGGCTGGCTAACATTAGAACTGCCTTCAGGAATCTGTGCAAGGAATCATTCAGAACCTTGTATACCACATATGTAAGACCAATCCTGGTGTATGCGGCCCCAGCATGGAGCCCGTACCTTGTCAAGCACAAGACGAAGCTTGAAAAAGTTCAGAGATATGCCACTAGGCTAGTCCCAGAAGTAAGAGGCATGAGTTACGAGGACAGGCTTCGTGAAATGCACCTCACGACACGGAGATAGAAGAGTAAGGGGAGACGTGATCACTACCTACAAAATTCTCAGGAATTGACAGGGTAGATAAAGATAAACTGTTTAACACGGGTCGTACGCGAACAAGGGGGGACAGGTGGAAACAGAGTACCCAAATGAGCCACAGGGACGTTAGAAAGAACTTTTTCAGTGTCAGAGTAGTTAACAGGTGGAATGCACTAGGCAGTGATGTGGTGGAGGCTGACTCCATACACAGTTTCAAATGTAGATATGATAGAGCCCAGTAGGTTCAGGAATCTGTACACCAGTTAACAGTTGAGAGGCGGGACCAAAGCGCCAGAGCTCAACCCCCGCAAGCACAACTAGGTGAGTACATTGGTACATGGCTTGCCGGTCCTTGTAAGGCGCAGTAATGAGACATTTGATGTATAATTGCTCATGTGCTCAAGTTGTGCCGTGCAGAGGCCTGTGTATTGACTTGGTGTGTTTAGCTGTTTGTGCCTGCAGGGTCGGTGCTTCAGCTCTTGACCCCATGCTGCATGGAGGTCACCCATGCTTGGGTGACCTCCATGCTGCTGGTCACCCAAGGTAATGGCTTATAACTATTATAATTTGGGATGGAGGCAGCTTCCAATAGCTGATATTGCTGGCTTTCGCCGTCTGTTGGTTTAGTTAATGTATTTCTTGATGCAAATATTCTAGCAATTCTCAGGCGCATGTCTCACTCTTGCAGCCGTGCCTTCTTGTGTTATAATGTTGAGAATGCTCTCATTCCACGCCATCTATTGGAGCAAGTATGTTATCATCACGTCTGCTCTCTTTACTAGCGTCGTCA
>WNGS01006708.1:3395844-3424844 GCA_020271785.1 Procambarus virginalis | reverse complement strand
GCTCCAGCTCTCAACATTACTTCCTTTGCCACCAATTTTGTATTTATTTGATCCTGTATCTAATGTTGGCTTCCTCACCGCCGCCGGAGCGGGTGTAAAACCTAATAGCTTCATTCAACCGGCTCAAATAGTAAATACACTCTTGTTCCACTTCCCTTTGTTGCAGACATACGGCACAGTAACGTGGCTGACAATTGGACACCCAAACCACGCATCTAAAAATGACGTTTCGGTTTGTCCTGGACTATTATGAAGGATTTGATATCCTGGACGGACAGAAACGTCACTGCCTTTATTTTCAGATGTGCGAGTTTGGTGTCTTAACTCCTTGGGTGGTTGTGTGTGTGTGTCTAACCTACGCTTGAAACAATGAAAGGATCCTACGTCTTACCCTTCATGTAGGTGAACAGAATTTGATTTGGTGGTCAACAGTGAGGAGAGAGTCCGTGCGAGGGATCCGGGGCGATACCGTAGTACGGCTTCAACATTGTCACATATATCAAGTTCACGCGATATCATCCTTCCTACACAAATCCCTTAACAAGCTTGCAAGTGGTATATTAGTCCGGTGTGTTTTACTGCATAATATGTGCGATAAATGGGCGTACACATACACACGCACTCGCACGCGCGCACACACCAAAGAGCCAAAGGGGCGGGACCAAAGAGCCAAAGCTCAACCCCTGCAAGCACAATTAGGTGAGTACAACACACACACACACACACACACACACACACACACACACACACACACACACACACACACACACACACACACACGCACACGCGCACGCACGCACGCACGCACGCACAAGCTGAAGTGCTTCTTCGTGTAACTTGTTGCTGCTTTGGCTGTAACACCAGCACCTTGTGTGTTCTCATTTTCTCCCGTGATGAGAGGCTGTGTTTTCTCCACCTCTCTTCTAGCCCTGGTGTGCTTAATTCTGAAAAGTCTTTGTGGATATCTGTCGAAGGTTTTTTTTTTTGTATGGTTGGTTGAGGACGAGGTGAGAGCTGGTGGTGCATGTTCTGTCCCTGGCCTTGTGTAGGTGGGCTGCCCCCCTCCCCACCTCACCCCCCCCCCCACACACACCAATCACTTAAAATATTCGCTGAATAAAATATATTCAGCTGAAAGACGGAACACCTGGGGGTCCCACACTACCCTTGCCCACCCCCTGTTGTGTGGATTGGGGAGAGGCCCCCTTGCTGCCCTCCCCAACCCCCTTCTGTGTGGATAGGGAGAGGGGTGGAGGATGGGAACTACGCGCCGTCTAGCAAGCTTCATCACATTGGTAGGAATTGTTGATATGATGTAACAAGCCAATTGGTTCCAATATCTTGCCAGAGACCCGAGGTCCCATCCTGACGTATAGGGCGGGATGGGGTTCCCTGTTACCTGTCACGGTCACGCGCGGCGTCACGCCTTCAGAAATGATTCCCAGAAATGTTATTTATTTAATATTTTGCCATAAAGACAATAAACATTTCCAACCAACTCAAAATTGATGCGGGCACTCGAGCGACGAGTGACATGATCGTGGTTGTGTTTAGACTCCTGGGCTCCCGGCCCACACCACCACCACCCCCACCACCACCACCTGGACACAAGTCAACACCTCACAAGTATTATTGTGAATATTATGTCTTGGGTTACGTCTGATGACGTAACCAATGATGATGGCGAGGCACAGGTGAAGGGAAGGTTTAGAAAATGGAAAATATGAGTTATGAAGGTAGGCGGGCTGTCCGCCTTGCTGACACCGTGTGTGTGTGTGTTGGCAGCTAAGGTTGCTCTCTTGTCAGGAGCTGTGAGTGACGTTCTTCACATGTATTTCAGTATATATGGATGTCTATATGTGAATACTGTGTAGCATTCACATATATACACACTGCGATGCTTTCACACACGTTTTGATGTTTTCTTTAAGGGCCTTTATTTTATTTTTACATTTACGAATTTTACTTTTAGCGACAGTCAGAATGGGTTTTAAATAAGTTTTTAACTATTGAATTTAACACTACCATGATAAATAAGAAACATAAATCGTATGAGAAACATAACGTTGATCCAATTAGTTGTCCTAAAATATTTTTTAAGAGGGGGCCGGGATTTCTGATCAGTATTTCATCCGGGAATGATGTATTGTGGGCCACCAGGTGTGGCAGCGGGCCGTCTCATCTTGGATTAATCTTTCTAACATTGGGACTTGTAACATTCCGAGCGTGTTCCCACACCCTGGTGGCTAGGTGCTGCAGTCTGTTGTTTAGTGTTTGTATGTTCAGGAGTTTATGGAGCTCGTTGGCTCATTCCTCTGCTTGCCTGCCCTGCTCGCCTGCCCTGCTTGCCTGCCCTGCTCGCCTGCCCTGCTCGCCTGCCCTGCTCGCCTGCCCTGCTTGCCTGCCCTGCTCGCCTGCCCTGCTGCCTGCCCTGCTCGCCTGCCCTGCTCGCCTGCCCTGCTTGCCTGCCCTGCTCGCCTGCCCTGCTTGCCTGCCCTGCTCGCCTGCCCTGCTCGCCTGCCCTGCTCGCCTGCCCTGCTTGCCTGCCCTGCTCGCCTGCCCTGCTCGCCTGCCCTGCTCGCCTGCCCTGCTCGCCTGCCCTGCTCGCCTGCCCTGCTCGCCTGCCCTGCTCGCCTGCCCTGCTGCCTGCCCTGCTCGCCTGCCCTGCTTGCCTGCCCTGCTCGCCTGCCCTGCTTGCCTGCCCTGCTCGCCTGCTCGCCTGCCCTGCTCGCCTGCCCTGCTCGCCTGCCCTGCTCGCCTGCTCGCCTGCCCTGCTCGCCTGCCCTGCTCGCCTGCCCTGCTTGCCTGCCCTGCTCGCCTGCCCTGCTCGCCTGCCCTGCTCGCCTGCCCTGCTTGCCTGCCCTGCTCGCCTGCCCTGCTCGCCTGCCCTGCTCGCCTGCTCGCCTGCCCTGCTCGCCTGCCCTGCTCGCCTGCCCTGCTCGCCTGCCCTGCTCGCCTGCCCTGCTCGCCTGCTCGCCTGCCCTGCTCGCCTGCCCTGCTCGCCTGCCCTGCTCGCCTGCCCTGCTCGCCTGCCCTGCTCGCCTGCCCTGCTCGCCTGCTCGCCTGCCCTGCTCGCTGCCCTGCTCGCCTGCCCTGCTCGCCTGCCCTGCTCGCCTGCCCTGCTCGCCTGCCCTGCTCGCCTGCCCTGCTCGCCTGTCCCGCCTCCTCGCTCGTCAGCTGGCTTGACTAAGGATATGGTGGTGGTCAAGGTTCGTATCTGGCAGAGGTGGGCAGTGTTTATTATTCGGTTTAAGCCAGTTTCCCCGAGTCGGATCAATATTCCGGCCGGCTTGTGGCCAAAACCCAACTGGTTCACNTTTAATTAACAAGTTTACCATATACTGTAGCCAATTGCGAAAGTTTATCGTTGATGATGCAATCTAAAGCAATTCTTGTTAATTACTTTATAGCTAAAATATTAATTTAAGACTGATAAGGCCTCTGACGCAGATTGTGTTAGGCTTGTGACTTGCCAAAATAATGCAACTGAGACTACGGTAGTTTGCTTCGACTTGTGTGCACCGTCTAAGTTGGTACAATGTTAGGTACGCGTGTTTAGTTGTGAAAGAATTGTTAATATACATGTTAGGCAAAGTTAACGTACTACTAGTATATGTCGATGTCTTGCAGAGCCTATTTCACAATTTGGCTTTTACAAATAATGAACAGACTGTTTTTAATGTGTCACCGTTTCACATCTCGTCAGTGTCTGCCAACACCCTGCTGGAGCTGCTTCAGGGTAAGGAAGTATCTATATTATAATTATCCTGTTTTGTACCATTTCCAGTTCAAATAAGTGTACAATATACTTACCTTAGCTGGCCCAACCCATGTCCCTTGATCTACTTATTTTAATATTTTTTGTTCCAAAACTAATTTTCACAAAATTTTTAATCTGTATATGTCGTGTTACTTAATTTAATTTACGTACGTCCTGAGAGCAATATTATCGCATGTCTAACTCGCCTTTATTGGTATGAAGGAACTCTACTTAGGACACCCAAAAAAATAGGCAACAAACCTAACCCAGGGTGTAATATCAGATCTGTTAGGCTTGATAAATGGTTTTTGTCCGAAATCCAGTTTAGCTTGGATTCGGGTCTCTCGCCTTCCATGCCCTGCCAACCCCAAGTCTCCCATGGTGGACCTCCCCTGCCACCCTTTCACCCTTTACGCACGTGTTCTTATTGAACGTATTTTGCAATAGGCTCTGCTCTTTTACGCGAGATTGTTCCCTCTTGCCCTCTCAGAGGATCACTACTTTATCTCGCCACTCCAGTATTATTTCCTACGCTGTATAAATCTCTTGCCTTCTTTACAATTTTTACCCTTAAGAGAAACCTTCCGACAAGGAGAACGTCCATCCCAATCTCTGCTTCCTGCAAGGATCACGTCCATCCAATCTCTGCTTCCTGCAAGGAGAACGTCCATCCCAATCTGCTTCTTACAAGGAGCACGTCCATCCCAATCTTTGCTTCTTACAGGAGCACGTCCCATCCCAATCTCTGCTTCCTGTAAGGAGCACGTCCATCCCAATCTCTGCTTCTTACAAGGAGCCGTCCATCCCAATCTTTGCTTCTTACAAAGCACGTCCATCCCAATCTCTGCTTCCTGTAAGGAGCACGTCCATCCCAATCTTTGCTTCTTACAAGGAGCACGTCCATCCCAATCTCTGCTTCCTGTAAGGAGCACGTCCATCCAATCTTTGCTTCTTACAAGGAGCACGTCCATCCCCCGCTCTGCTTCTTCCAAGGAGCACGTCCATCCCAATCTCTGCTTCCTACAAGGAGCACGTCCATCCCAATCTCTGCTTCCTACAAGGAGCACGTCCATCCCAATCTCTGCTTCCTACAAGGAGCACGTCCATCCCAATCTCGCTTCCTACAAGGAGCACGTCCATCCCAATCTCTGCTTCTTACAAGGAGCACGTCCATCCCAATCTTTGCTTCCTACAAGGAGCACGTCCATCCCAATCTCTGCTTCCTACAAGGAGCACGTCCATCCCACTCTTTGCTTCCTACAAGGAGCACGTCCATCCCAATCTCTGCTTCCTACAAGGAGCACGTCCATCCCAATCTTTGCTTCCTACAAGGAGCACGTCCATCCCAATCTTTGCTTCCTACATGCACCACCTCGCCGTTACCCCCCCCCTCTCCTCTGACACGGAGTGCCTGCCAGCACCCATCACCCCTCCCCCCTCCTCTGGCAGGGAGTTATTCGTTTCCTTCTTGGATATATGGTTGTTGATGGGTTGTAGAGAATACTCAGTGGATCACTTCAGTAGTTTGTGTAAGGTAACAAGGTATATATCTAGCCCACAGAGGTCCTACCTACTCTGGGTCTGAGAACACTGCCTGGTCACCAGAACGGCTGGTACCAGCTCTGGAGAATGACGTCAGAGGCTTACTTGATTTGTGATTGGCTATCCCCAACCGTCGTATAATTTGAATACAACACCGCTCGGACACACTACCAAGTCGACGTCCCTTGTCGACAAGCTCTGGCTAGCTAGATAGCTACAATGATATTGAAAGGACCTCGGTGGGCTAGATATATACCTTGTTACCTTACACAATAAACTACTGAAGTGATCCACTGAGTATTCTCTACAACTCCATACATCCAAGACGGTAATGAATACTGGTGGCAGCGGTGGGATAACCTACCCAAGGATGGGATCGGAAGGGAAAGACTAAATTACCGATGAGGAAAATATGACGAAATGAGGAACATCCTAATGGGAATACCATGGAAACAACTCAGAGAAAAGACTGTACAGGATATGATTGACTACGTCACCCAGAAGTTTTAATTTTTTTACCACTAACGTGGCCAGACATTTACAATGTTAACCAGCATATATACATTTTCTTCTGTCCTCCATGGACAGGGTTAGAGATATATTAAACATATAATTCAGTATTTATTGAACAATCAACCACAGAAGTGATTGTAGTGCTTTTAAAGCTAATCTAACCTACAAACATAAATATACAGATTTACGTCTGTCATTTAGAGTGCCAGAAAGCTGCAGACAGGTTTATCCCGGCCAAAAGGAGATAGATGAAAAGCAACATAAGAATCCATGGTTCAATCAGGAGTAGGTAGCGAAGCAATTAAGTTCAGGACATGGAGAAACTACAGGAATAACAGAACACCAAGAGCAGGGAGAGATACCAGAACCAGGAATGAGTACCTCAGAGTGAGGAGAGAAGCAAAGAGACAGTATAAAAATGCATCGCGAGTAAAGCCTAGACGCAAACAAAAACTGCTCCACAGCCACATCAGGAGGAAACAGCAGTGAAGGAACAAGTGATGAAAATGGGAAACAATGACGTCAGAGGCTTACTTGATTTGTGATTGGCAATCCCCAACCGTCGTACAATTTCAATACTAACGGAGTGCCTGCCTGCACCCTCCTCCTCCCTCCTGGCAGGGAGTGCCTGCCTGCACCCCCCCTCCTCCTCCTCCTGGCAGGGAGTGCCTGCCTGCACCCCCCCTTGTCCTCTGGCAGGGAGTGCCTGCCTGCACCCCCCTCCTCCTCCTCTCCTGGCAGGGAGTGCCTGCCTGCACCCCCCTCCTCCTCCTGGCAGGGAGTGCCTGCCTGCACCCCCCCTTGTCCTCTGGCAGGGAGTGCCTGCCTGCACCCCCCCTCCTCCTCCTCCTCCTGGCAGGAGTGCCTGCCTGCACCCCCCTTGTCCTCTGGCAGGGAGTGCCTGCCTGCACCCCCCCCTCCTCCTCTGCAGGGAGTGCCTGCCTGCACCCCCCCTGCTCCTCTGGCAGGGAGTGCCTGCCTGCACCCTACCCCCCCTGCTCCTCCTGCAGGAGTGCCTGCCTGCACCCCCCCCTCCTCCTCCTCTGCAGGGAGTGCCTGCCTGCCCCCCCCTCCTCCTCCTCTAGCAGGGAGTGCCTGCCTGCACCCCCCCCCCTGCTCCTCTGGCGGGGAGTGCCTGCCTGCACCCCGCCCCTGCTCCTCTGGCGGGAGTGCCTGCCTGCCCCCGCCCCTGCTCCTCTGGCGGGAGTGCCTGCCTGCACCCGCCCCTGCTCCTCTGGCGGGGAGTGCCTGCCTGCACCCGCCCCTGCTCCTCTGGCGGGAGTGCCTGCCTGCACCCGCCCCTGCTCCTCTGGCGGGAGTGCCTGCCTGCACCCCGCCCCTGCTCCTCTGGCGGGGAGTGCCTGCCTGCACCCCGCCCCTGCTCCTCTGGCGGGGATGCCTGCCTGCACCCCGCCCCTGCTCCTCTGGCGGGGAGTGCCTGCCTGCACCCCGCCCCTGCTCCTCTGGCGGGAGTGCCTGCCTGCACCCCGCCCCTGCTCCTCTGGCGGGGAGTGCCTGCCTGCACCCCGCCCCTGCTCCTCTGGCGGGGAGTGCCTGCCTGCACCCCGCCCCTGCTCCTCTGGCGGGGAGTGCCTGCCTGCACCCCGCCCCTGCTCCTCTGGCGGGGAGTGCCTGCCTGCACCCCGCCCCTGCTCCTCTGGCGGGGAGTGCCTGCCTGCACCCCGCCCCTGCTCCTCTGGCGGGAGTGCCTGCCTGCACCCGCGCCCTGCTCCTCTGGCGGGGAGTGCCTGCCTGCACCCCGCCCCTGCCCTCTGGCGGGGAGTGCCTGCCTGCACCCCGCCCCTGCTCCTCTGGCGGGGAGTGCCTGCCTGCACCCCGCCCCTGCTCCTCTGGCGGGAGTGCCTGCCTGCACCCCGCCCCTGCTCCTCTGGCGGGGAGTGCCTGCCTGCACCCCGCCCCTGCTCCTCTGGCGGGGAGTGCCTGCCTGCACCCCGCCCCTGCTCCTCTGGCGGGGAGTGCCTGCCTGCACCCCGCCCCTGCTCCTCTGGCGGGGAGTGCCTGCCTGCACCCCGCCCCTGCTCCTCTGGCGGGGAGTGCCTGCCTGCACCCCCCCCTGCTCCTCTGGCGGGGAGTGCCTGCCTGCACCCCGCCCCTGCTCCTCTGGCGGGGGGAGTGCCTGCCTGCACCCCGCCCTGCTCCTCTGGCGGGAGTGCCTGCCTGCACCCCGCCCCTGCTCCTCTGGCGGGGAGTGCCTGCCTGCACCCCGCCCCTGCTCCTCTGGCGGGAGTGCCTGCCTGCACCCCGCCCCTGCTCCTCTGGCGGGGAGTGCCTGCCTGCACCCCGCCCCTGCTCCTCTGGCGGGGAGTGCCTGCCTGCACCCCGCCCCTGCTCCTCTGGCGGGGAGTGCCTGCCTGCACCCCGCCCCTGCTCCTCTGGCGGGGAGTGCCTGCCTGCACCCCGCCCCTGCTCCTCTGGCGGGGAGTGCCTGCCTGCACCCCGCCCCTGCTCCTCTGGCGGGGAGTGCCTGCCTGCACCCCCCCCCCTGCACCTCTGGCAGGGAGTGCCTGCCTGCACCTCTGGCAGGGCCGTGCTGCCGCACCTCTGGCAGGGAGTGCCTGCCTGCACCCCGCCCTGCACCTCTGGCAGGGAGTGCCTGCCTGCACCCCTCCCTGCACCTCTGGCAGGGAGTGCCTGCCTGCCTGCACCCCCCTGCACCTCTGGCAGGGTGCCTGCCTGCACCCCCTTCTCCTCTGGCAGGGAGTGCCTGCCTGCACCCCCTGCTCCTCTGGCAGGGAGTGCCTGCCTGCACCCCCCCGCCCTCTGGCAGGGAGTGCCTGCCTGCACCCCCCCCTGTACTCTAGCAGGAGTGCCTGCCTGCACCCCCCTTCCTCCTCCTCTAGCAGGGAGTGCCTGCCTGCACCCCCCCTCCTCCTCCTCTAGCAGGGAGTGCCTGCCTGCACCCCCCCTCCTCCTCCTCTAGCAGGGAGTGCCTGCCTGCACCCCCCCCCCTCCCTCCTCTGGCAGGGAGTGCCTGCTTGCACCCCCCTGCTCCTCTGGCAGGGAGTGCCTGCCTGCACCCCCCCCCCTGCTCCTCTAGGCAGGGAGTGCCCTGCCTGCACACTCCCCCCCCCTGCTCTCTGGCAGGGAGTGCCTGCCTGCACCCCCCCTCCTCCTCCTCTAGCAGGGAGTGCCTGCCTGCACCACTACCCCCCCCCCTGTCCTCTGGCAGGGAGTGCCTGCCTGCACCCCCACCCCCCTCCTCCTCCTCTCTAGGCAGGGAGTGCCTGCCTGCACCCCCCCCCCTCCTCCTCCTCTAGCAGGGAGTGCCTGCCTGCACCACTACCCCCTCCTCCTCCTCTGGCAGGGAGTGCCTGCCTGCACCCCCCCCCCTGCTCCAGGGGAGCGCCTCACGTGTAGAGCGCCGTGGTTTTCTTCACTATTGAGTTCAGAGTTCTTAAACTAGACGTTTCTGATATCTAAAGGATAGTCGAGTGTAGCTAATACCCAAGACCACAATAGTGAGAGTTTGCTGCAAACTGTACAGACTAAAGTGAGCTGCGTAATGTCTTCAACATTGTGTAATGTAATTATACATAGAATTATCTTAGTGTAGAATATAATGACCTAATTTCATAAATTATAATATCTATATAACAAGAATTTATAATGGGAAAAAGGTTTTAAAGTGACTTGATTAATAATTTGTCTAATGTTTACACTAAAAATTTACAACTTCGTGAATAACCTTTTGTCAAGAATTTTCTACATGCTTGAATTTGTATTTTGTTTCTCTCCTGTATATCAAAAGCACATCAAAGCTCGAGAATATGTTGCAATTAGACAATGTTTGTTTTGTGGTATAGTTATTTAAGCATTAAGTTTTCAATAACGTTATTGAATGTATTTGTAAATTGAGGGTGAACAGTTCCCCGTGGCAAGAGGTTCAGAGAACACGTTTGTAATGCCTTAAAGGTAGACATACAGAGTACTAGAGCAGAGAAAATGTCGTAATTCAGTTACTGGTTATATTGCAAGTTTTATGCTGGGCCATTGTTGAATGCTGAATTTACAATGTGTGTATTTTGTTAGATTATTTTAGTTTTTTTTAATTTAGGAATGTGTTAATTATTCAAATTTTAATGTGTTTAAAATTAGTTATGGATAACTTGGAATGAATCGAAGTTTGGGTTATAATTTAATTCTTAAGTCATTGTTTTGGGATGTTAATATATATAGTATAGGTGGAGTGGCTTGATGAATCGCTAAGTTATTATTAATTTTAAGTGTGACGCATGTTGTCGTTTGTGTGACGTAGGCTATTGTTATATATCGTGATAATTAGTCTTAAAATATTGCATTGTACACAGTAAGTTGCTCTTCTATGGTTGTCTAGGCATACGATGCGAGGCTACCATCCACACAAAATAGTATGTTAAAGGACTCGGTCACTAGGCTATTGGATATTCCTAGATTGTAATACCAAGTTCTGAATAGAAACTGGTCTCTATACAGTACGTCAATTCCACTTACTATAAACTCTGAAGTACTGAAAATACTCTAATGCACCTTAGAATTTCTGTGGTATGAAATTCTAATTGTAACGGTAATTTTGTTGATTACAATTTTCCGTTTTAGCATGGCACGTTATGATGGTATTTTCATAATTGCTACTAATGTGGTATTAGATAGTCTGTAGTACAAGGTATTGCATTTAAGGATAGGACGTGTAGCTCATGGTCATTGGCTTCCTGTTGATATCTCATTTTGACTGGCTAGTTTTTATATTTTAATGAAATTCCAGCAAATTGTTAACGTTAACTTAATTTTACTACTGATGTTAATGGTAAGACAAAATTTAGTAGCAACAGCCTAGTTTGGGGTTGATGGTGAGGTGTGTGGCGCCACAGCTTCCTATCCCATCCCTGCCTCCACCCACCTGCTTGTTCCACTCTTGTCGTATCTCTACCGTTGTTATATCATTTCGATTCCTCGGTGTACTCGGCAAGTTACAGCCCCGCTCCTGTGCCAGGTAAGTCCATAACGGGCTCACCATAGCCCGTGCTACTTGGAACTTTTTGTTCCGAGTAGCTGAATCTAAAACAACGGGTGTACTCGTACACATTGGGCGGTATAATATGTCATGTGTATGGTTGCGCGGTGGCTTAGTTTGGAAAGATTAGGCGAGAGGTGATGGCACTATTTGTTAATACGTAAGCTGCGGAAGCCAGCCCCCCCTCCCCCTCCTCTCAGGCCGGATGTGACGGTAGAGCTTTTCATTATTGTGCAGAATCATCTGACCGTTTCGTCATGGGAGCTGTGGTGCGTTACTGCGTGTTGCTTAATAACTACATTCTTGGATCAGTGCGGTTGTCGGAGCTATACGCTTTCCACATACCAAATATTTAGGCGTTTTCAGAAATGGGAAGCTGCAGCTCTAGTGGTATGCTGAATAACCAAATCTTGGTAGATCTAGTTAGAGGTCATTTAATTCGTTAAATGTTTATAAGATATTTTCTAAGGGTAATTTATATGGCTCGTTAGGAAGGTCAAGGGTCGGAATCAGAGATGCTTTTGACCATTTATCTTCCTGGCATTCCTGCGAACCTCTTGTGGGAGTGTTAGTTTTCGGGTAATTGATTGTCCACGGCGACGGCAGCTGCCAACATCAATACGGTGTAAATAGCCCTTGACCCATCACCTGTTTGAGAGGGGTCATCATTACACTAATGGCCAGCTATTTTGTCTGTGTGTCAATCCTCGCCAATTTGTACTTGCAGGATATTGGTTCAGCTCTTTGACCCCAGCAGACGCCAGTTGTCTAATATGTCTGCCGACCCATCTCTCTCTCTCATATCTACTTTTGAAGTTTTACATGGAGTTGGTTTCAACCTGCTTCTTTTAAATCAACCCATTTTCCTCTAGTATTGTTACACTAAAAAGACAAACATCTGGCTCGTGTTTCTAAAGCTTCTGTCCATGCCACCTTGTTTTATTGGCTTCTATTTGAAACATTTCTTTTTCTTGTATGCTTCTTGAGGCATGGGATCCACGATGGGGCTGCCATAGTCAAGGACTAGTGTGGCGTAGGTGGTGATGTTATCTGAATATCTTGCTATTAACATGCCTGATTGCCGATCTGTTCGCTAGCTTAGAGTATGGTGTTAATGTTATCCTGTTTGTGTCTTTGGAGTTAAACTTTGTTTTTTATCTGCTACTGGATCGTTTTGTTTTCTCTAGTAGTATCCTTAATTGTGTGCAGTCACCTGCTGGTCTTGTCACCTGTGAAAAATTGTAATAACTTTACACATATTACATTAAAATCCGGTAGTCATTCCTCAAACCAACTCTGAAGCTTGTCTAGAATAATTATCTTAGAGTAACATTTATCTCTTAATAGTTATCTCATTAATTTTGCAGTCTTCAAGTACAGTATAGACATGTAGGACTGTACCCCTGTAGTTAGGTTATTAACATAAATGAGAAATATAAATCTTTGCACTAATTATTAAGCATTTTCTCGATTCCCAGTCTAACATGATTTAGAACCCTATGATTAGCAGTTTTACTAAAGTTGTGTGCAAGAGTGGGTTCTCTCTAGTTCATATTCATGCTTGGCGTTGCTTTATTCCTGTTCTTTCGTTTTGTAATTGTATATTACCAGAACCAGTATACCTTTCCATCTACTGTCTGTACCAGTAACGTAGTGTATTCCCCCTATATTACATATCAGTAGGTTCCTTAAACCTCTACTTTAGTTTTTAAGTGCCAAACCCCCTCCATGCCTTTATTATTCACCTTGTATTCTGCTGGAAAATTGCATCATAGATCATAGCAGATTCATTGGAATCCTCGGAACACTGGTGCTTGATTTGAATGGTGTAGGTTGATGTGGGAGATGGTGTAGTATATATTGTGTGGGATGAGTGGTTGTGAAGTAGAGAAAGGGGTCATGGGGGAGAACGAAGGGCTGTAGAGGGGAGGTAGAGAGTGTGACAGGTGTGTGTGGGACTAGTACGCTTTCTTAACTAATTCATGATCATGGCTTCATTTAAGCATTATTACCGTAATTGTGTGCCTTTAGATAGGCTATGAGGTTTACTATTGCTATGGACCGTAAACCAGTCTTTTATATGCTAAAATTTTTATATACCTCTCATTTGTACATTATTTTTATATAATTTGTAGATATTTAATCATAGTATTATCACTAAGTAAAAGAACTTGTATAATTTGTGTAAATACAATTGTAAATTATGCTAGTATAACTACCATTTGTTTATACAAATCTTCTCGTAGAGGTGCATAATGCAAATAAGTTTAGTTAAAATGCAAATAAGTTTTAGTAACATTCCAAAAATGTATTCGCTTTTCAATATGCGTCCAAATGAGGTCAGCCAGGAGTAGGTTTGGGGGACTCTCAAATGCTCTGTGATTGGGTCAGTCTGAGAAGCGTTCCCCCACTTGATCACAACGTGTCCAGCACACTGTGGTACCCTTATGTTACGGCAGCTTCATACGAATTTTGTATTTATAATTTAATTATAATTAATGGTATAATTTGGTGTCTGTAGCAAACATGTTAGCAAACTACATTTTAATCACTGTTAGGAAAGAGTTTCTGTGCAGGTTGTATAACAGTAGGCTGTAGTACACACAGGTCCCTACTTGTAGGTCGACCTAGCCTCAGAACTTAGACTAAATTCGTGCTGTGTGTCCATACACAAAGGCGGACAGTTACGTTATCAATCAAGGACATTTCCCCAAATTAAAAATATCGTCGATAATCATATTTGTATTTGTTTTATGAGGAACACAACAAATCTGTCAAGTACAATTTGTGAGAGTTATCCGTGCCCAGCTAAACGTCACAATACCAATAATACCATAGAAGGTTACATAGATGTCCCTTAAAGAAATATACGTGCCAAAAATACTCTAGTAATTAATGATAAACAATGTATAGTATTAGTTTCACAGTAATGAGGAGGTTCTCTACTTGATACAACATTGATTTAAGTAGCTTCACTGTCATGTTATAATATGCAATAATAATATAGCTAAAATATTATATATTTACCAAAATTAATTACCTTTTGGGCAAACATAATTGAATAAGAAAAAAATATATTTATACTAAAGATCAATTTTAATCTAACTTTAACAACTTTTATGTATTCTACTATAACTTAAAATGGTTATAAAATAGATTACAATATTTGCTTAATTTGATTACATAATTTGATCCTTAATAGCCGTTCATTGAATTTAAAAATTAAATGACATTGCATTATTTAGTTTATATTTTGTTAATGTTTTTATTTGATGGCTTGCATTTTAAAGCACATCGATTATAACTAAATATAAAGAAATAAAAAACTATCCCTGTACAACTTAATTTTTTGTTATCATCTGTACAATATTCCTCTGCTCTTGCTAGTCCTGTATAATATTCCTCTGCTCTTGCTAGTCCTGTACAATATCCCTCTGCTCTTGCTATCTCATATGAGCACTATATGTTGTCAGATAGTAACATTAGTAGGCTGTTGTGTTCTATACTCTTCTTGAATTTTACTGTTTTATAGACTTAACAGTTTGACTAGCTTCACACAAAGCATACGTATATTATCTAATGATTTGCATGGTTAACACCAGTTTTTGCTCTGGTCTTCATTATATTCACCGTATCGTTGGTGGGCCGGGTGTCAAGCGTGTAAAAGTATGGTGGGCCAATAGGTGTTCTTCACTTGCCTATATGTTTCTTCTACAAAACTTTCTTGGGATTCGGTGAACTCAGCGTGTGTGCTTGGGTATATTTATTTACCATAAGTTAAATGTTAATTTCTCAGGGCAGCGAAGATTTTGGGGTTAACCTATTGCAAACATTTACATATGATCTGTACCGACAAGCCTTGTTAGCAAGTTCTGCCTTGAAACCTGTTATATGCCTACTTTGGTAATGTGAATGTTGCGTAGTTTGTGGGTGTCATACTGGACGTGTAGGGTGAGGCTCCCGTCTCTCGGCGGGCCGTGGGGTGGAGTCCCCGCCACTGTCTTCCTGTGATGCACCTGCCATATCCCACCCCACCCGTGCCATCCCAGCCCGCGCCCCCCAGCCCTCTCAGCCAGCCCCTGCCAGCCCTCTCAGCCGGCCCCCGCCTCACCCACAGTTCTGCTCGGGTCCAGACCTTGCCAAGCTCCCACCCTAATACCCACACCACCCTGCTCCTCTCCACTCCTCTCGTCCCCACCAGCTATTGCTCCCTATAATAATTATTACACTTGTACGTGGTGGTGTTTGCTTCCTGTGATTTATAGTATTGACTGTCACAGGGGCTAGAATTAACTACAGTGGTGGAAGGGTGGATCAGTAAGCTTCTGCACCCCATCTCTCCCAATCGAGCCCAGCCTCTCCAGTTGTCAACACGTCACCAAAATTATGTACTAAATTGCCCGAACCCTAACCGAGGACCACGAACAGAAAACGTGACAGCCCGTCAATTTTGCGAGCCGCTGTGAATTGTAGTGCATCATATTTTGCCCGTTGGGATTTGTACCGAGAAATATGATGTACTATGGGAGAGGACAGGTTGCCAAATCATTGGTCTGGGATTGGTCGTTCTCGACTATCCCAACCAAAACATTGTTGACTTTAGTGTCTTGTTCCGGCATATTGTGGTCTCATCAGTACTTTGTTAATGTAGTATAGGTTGTGCTACACGATTCCTTCGGGCTCTAGTTACCCCTTTCCAACGCTGGCTCATCTTGTGGGCCACAAGCAGTATTACCCAGTCTAATTTCCTTCGAGCGTCCTATTTATTGTTGTTCCGGCCTTTTACCACTTGGTAAAAGAGCAGGCCTTGCATCTTGCAGGTCGGCGTTCGATCCCTGATTATCCAAATGGTTGTGCACAGTTCCTTCACCGCGTACTCGTATTCCAGCTCCATATCCTCGTATTCACCTCAGAAGTTCCGTAGTCTTGCTGACTTATTGCTCCTGATAATTATTTTCCCTTCATTTAGTGTCTGTAATCATCCTTTCACCATCTTCGATTCAACACTCGTCTGACCTTTCTCGTCTCTAGCTCTTCCTTCCACTTTTTGTATTGCCGTTCTCTCGCCCTTGTTCTCCTCACCTTGCACACTAGAGCACTGTTGCTTGTGTGCGTGCGCACGGCGTCCCTCGGTCTTCAGGTGAGCGGTGTGGGGAGATTTAAGTGTGTGTAATGTGTTGTGTTCTCTGGAAGACTGCTTCTGCATGTTCCAAGGTCTCCCGCTGGCTTGTGCTTGGCCGTGTCGCCAGGAATATTGGGCTCCGCGCCACAAGTTGACGTATTTAAACTAACGGTTGTCATTAATGTTGGCTTACTATTGAGAAAGTACTCTATTTTTAATAATTAAGGGAAGAATAATCGTAAGGAAAATAATCGTAAAAAATAAAATGTCAATTGTATAATTCTCATTTTGATGAGTTAGATTTATTAGTTTTCCTCTTGGAAGTGAACATTTTAAGAACAAATATTCATGTTATAACGTGTTTTAGCGTTATTGGGATTTACGCGAGAGGATCTGCATTACACCTTGTTGTAAAGTTACCTTGCTATTGCGGACTTGGGTTTATTGTCAGGATGCCTTACGACGGTTTATGTGGGCTTCCTGGTCTCTGGTAATTGTTTGTTTTAATTGTGTTAATCCGATGTTAGAATTAAATCTCGTGGGATACTATAATTGTCAAGATGGCGTGTGACGATTGTTATTTAGCATTACCGAGGTAAGAGTTGTATTGGGGGGGACGGGGTGGCCTGGACGGTGAGAAGCCTCTTGTGACATCAAAGGTAATCCCCCTACACGTGTGGTAAGAGCGTGGCGGCCAGACACAGGTGTACACCACACCTGTGGCAGGGGTGGGAGTCATAACGGGCTGCTGCTGCAGCAGTGGGGGGTGCCACCTCTACACACACGAATGTGCAGGTGTCGCCGGAGAGTGCCACCTCACAGCAGTGTGGCAGCAGAGTGTACTACACCATTGTAAACCACTGAACAATCTGAGGACATGGCTTTTTTCATTACAGGATAAGAGTCGCCTCATTATTTATTAACCAGGCCAATTCAGCTGGTACTCTTTCTGGAGGGAGGAGGACGGACGGACGGACGTGTGTGTGTGTGTGTGTGGGTGTGTGTGTGTGTGTGTGTGGTGTGGGGTGTGTGTGTGTGGGGTGTGTGTGGGGGTGTGTGTGTGGGGTGTGTGTGTGGGGTGTGTGTGTGGGGTGTGTGTGTGGGGTGTGTGTGTGGGTGTGTGTGTGTGTGTGTGGGGTGTGTGTGTGTACTCACCTATTTGTACTCACCTATTTGTGCTTGCGGGGGTTGAGCTTTGGCTCTTTGGTCCCGCCTCTCAACTGTGTGTGTGTGTGTGTGTGTGTGTGTGTGTGTGTGTGTGTGTGTGGGTTTTGTATATATATATATATATATATATATATATATATATATATATATATATATATATATATATATATATATATATATATATATATATAATTGTGTGTGTGTGTGCGCGCGTCCGTCCATGGTCGTCCGTCTTTCCCCGCACATGTCAGCTATTCGTGTGTACAAAAAATATATGTGCACACTTGACATTTTGTTGGTGACCAAAATTAGCACCAGCTAAAAATCCTACCACCTTGTCCCCTCCGCCCGCTCCTTGCCTAGCAGGAGCCCCGCCCCGCCCCGCCCCGCCCCACAGCACATACCTCACCTCGACCACTGCGTATGACCATGACACACCACCACCGCTCCACTCGTCTTCTCTCAAAATCCTTTAATGCTTAATTCCGTTTCGTACCAGTATGTACGGTGAATTGAAAGGTCTTCAGATAAAAATGTTACCTGCTCGAAATTGTGCTAAATGATACGAAAGCACTAACGATAGACTTAGTGGTGGTGGGAGTGTAACTGGTGGGCCGGGTGGTGTACAAGCTCTCATGTACACCTTTGTTTCTCTTAGTGCGCGCCACACTAGAAAACACTGCGCTGCCCTCCATCGATCCCCTGATTCAGCAACATTCTTGACAGTGACGTCACCGGTGATGTCAAGTGCTGGACACGTGTAATTGGCTACACTGCTTCACGCTTTCTATGGACAACCTCTCACGCTCGGTGTTATTAGGCCTAAAGGGCTTATCATTTAAGCTTTGATTATTGTTAGGGGAGCCTAAATGTTTCATTATTGTGTTCTGTTATATCTCCTTATATTTTAGTTGGTTAGTTCTCTGCATGTTTTTAAATCTGTAAAACGGTGAAAAGAGAACATTGAAAAGTGCTTCATACTTCAGCCACAATAACGTGGCTGAAGTATGTTGACCAGACCACACACTAGAAAGTGAAGGGACGACAACGTTTCGGTCCGTCCTGGACCATTCTCAAGTCCGACTTGAGAATGGTCCAGGACTAACCGAAACGTCGTCGTCCCTTCACTTTCTAGTGTGTGGCCTGGTCAAGATTGAAAAGTTGTTGGTACAGCTTTTCTTTATGTACAAAAGTCTGCAGTAAAGAAATGCGCAGCGACAGTGTGCTGGGACGAGAGGCACTTAAACGAACCCATTTGCGAGTCTGGACTAACTTCCGCAGAGCGAGTGAGACAGGTAAAGCAGATTTCCTTCGTTTGGCTGGAGATTTGCGAACCGTCTAATTTTTCAGAAGTCGCCGTACCGCGAGTCGAACGCTGGCCTGCTGAACCAATATGAATTAATAGTGTAAAATTTACTTCTTGTTATTAATGATGAGACGGGTGGAGAACAGCTTAAAATCTGTTGCTTGTTCAACCTTGAGCAGTCATAACTCTGCTTGTTATAACCTTGTGGCCAGCAAGTTCACAGTGCTGGTGAACTACTACATTATTCACCTAAATATTGTTCAATATTTCAACCATTCTCTTGATAATTACTTCGCAAGTCCGTTCGTAAATGTTAAATTGTCATCCTTATTGCCTCTCGTCATTAAGAATGAATGAATTGTATGTTATGTGTAAGTTGTTGTTTTAGATTTAGCCACTCAGAACGAAGTGTCCATGTAGCACGGGCTATGGTGAGCCCGTAAGATGGATAAGTGTTACACATCTATTGTATTAGAGGACGTTGTTCGTCACTGGTGTAGAGAACACTGGTATTGACAAAGCCCAACCAAACGGGTATCGTACAGCATCGTAACACGCTCTGGCATGTTCAGACATCGTGAATACTTGTATCATACTGGATCGATTCTGAAGTAATCGATCATATATGCAACATTCAATGTTATCGTTATTTATATTCACTAATAATAATTAAAGGTAAATTATCATAAAAATCTCACGGGTTAGACATTTGGATTATAGATTCCAATTATAGATAAGACAGCTATCGAAAATAAAATTGATTTCGATAATTTCATAATTATATCAATAATTTCCGAAGAGTATAGACAATCAATTATGCAATATAAAATAGGGAAAATATTTTTGATATAATCTACAATCCTTATAGAAAATTGTCTATAGATATAATACCGTTACAGTAATAGTCAATAATGATCCTGAACAATGATAATAATTTATAGCGATTTTAATGATTGTTTAGGCTATTATTGATTAATCCTGATTAAATATAATGGTTGCTGAAAATTTTTAGGTAATGAGTTATAGGCCCTTCTGATTATTCAACATAATCATAGATTATAGAGTAATTATGGATAATGTTACTAATCATATAATTATGTATAATGTTCCAAACTGAATATTGAATAAAAACTTGTAATTATACAATTTGACATTGATTAGGCTGGAGTTGTGTAGACAAAAATTGGATTGAAGTTGAGAAAGTGTGTGTGTGTGTGTGTACTTGGCTGTCTATCCAGTTAGAGTAGTTGGTAAGGATGTGGTTCTGTAGTCTGCTGGGTCACCCTTCAATCTGCAAATGGTACTGTTCTTTCACTGTCCTCGTATACTGTCCTGCTTGTCCTTGTAGCCCTTGCAAGTGCTATCTAGCATAGTGGATTAGTGCTTTATCATAATTACCCTACCTGCAGACTTTGGTGGTTTCCCTCTCGGTATCTTGTACGTTGCTATCATGTTAACTCCAGTCCTACTTTCTTCTAGTGTTGGTAA
This sequence comes from Procambarus virginalis, assembly GCA_020271785.1. Taxonomy (NCBI): domain Eukaryota; kingdom Metazoa; phylum Arthropoda; class Malacostraca; order Decapoda; family Cambaridae; genus Procambarus; species Procambarus virginalis. The sequence goes on along the minus strand of WNGS01006708.1, from coordinate 3,404,935 downwards.
ATTCAGCGCTCGCGGACTGATGCGTTGGCAAGGTTGAGCAATATCGCTTTTCCCTCCGCGTTTCCATCTCTTGTTTAATGCAATGAGTTTCTTTACTCGTCTTTCTCGTCGTATTTCCTGTTGAAACTGCATATTTAATTCGTCTCTAGTATCTTCTTGTTTCAAGTTTTAACTTATTTGAGGCTCTTAAGCTGAAGGTTTTTACGGCTTCTCTCCGGCTCGTTTCCCCATCCTTTACTCGTTCTCTCGTGAACGTACGTGGTTGTGCGACTGTCAGTGGTGCCAATTTGCATGACAGTTAAACCTGTTGGGACAGGTGTACACTTGACGCTACACATCACACTGTAAACACGTGTACGATGTTTTGTAACATGTGTGAGTAAGTGAACACTAGGCAAGTCCAGCTGAGAACGCGTTAGCGGGAACAAAGAGTGAGGGTGTGTGTATGTAAATTTTGTGTTCAAACACTCTTAGGTTCTCGTATTTCTCTTGAGGACGAGAGACTGGAATCGCCGAGCATGAGGCTGTCTTGTTAGAGAGTAACCCGAGTGCTTGCAACTTTGAAATGGGGTATTTTGAGGGAGGGAGGGCGAGGGGTGTTTGTGTATGGAAGGTGTAATAAGGGAATGCGTGGGCTGAGGAAGGTGGTGTTGCGCGTATTGGAGAGGGAGACTAGAGAGAGAGGGGGGGGTGATGGAGACCCGAGAGTGGCACTCTGGTGTTCCCTGTCTTGGCACCCCCAGGGGAGACATGAAGGCCCGGCTGTGGGATATAAAAGTCAGACTCACTCTTCATCATGTTGACTGTATGACCGCAGTCTGTGAAGCCCACCACTCAGAGCCTCCGCCTGCTCCCACACACACTACAAAGTCTCAAGAAGCACACGCCAGGATGTGCACACAAGGGGTGGGTGAGGTGAGGGTGGGGGTTGAAACTGCGAGATGTGTGGGGTTGGAGGGGTGAGGTGGTTTATAATTGTAGGTTCAATACTTCAGTAGAACTTGCGGCGTCTGCACCTCCGAAAGTGTTCCATGTAAGCGCAGTGGGGAAACAGGTGCGTACTGACCGTCAATGATTGCGTATAAATGAGAGCCAGATTAGCGAGTGCGCAGGAGGCGGTAGTTGTGTAAATATTATCCAATATCCGGGTAAATAGAGAGCACAGCTGCTAACATTACAGAGCCCCTTAATCATTTAGTTCTGAACAATCGAAACGAGGCACTGGATATACCGTACACAAGGGTGTTCGCTGGAAAGGATAGGATCTAGTGAAAAATCTGTTATACTATAAATATCCTCAATTTCAATAACTAGATTATTCCAATAAAAGTGTTCCAAAACTAACAAATCTTACAACCTCGGTTAAGCGAACTACATGGGATCAACCCCAATTCGTTGCATTGAGGGGGTTCGTTACAACCGGAAATGCTTCCAGGATGCATTTCCCATGCCATATAGGCTAATTTAACTTGGCAAAATTTTCATTTCAACCTATATGATGTTGACAACGACTAAATGAACATGTTTGAAAAAATAAGTTAACCACATCTAGCATCTATGATAAATACACATCTATGTATCTCACGCCCTCAGCCTCAAAACTCTTTTCATAAGATAGCAAGTAGGCATACCTGAGTGAACGAAAACCATGCCAACTCAAAATGAAAACAAACTATAGAATTTGGTTTTAAATATCCTCAAGAGCTTTTCTAAGACTTTTTAGTTTTTATTTTTTTCCAATATTGAGTCCATCTCTAAAAATCAAAAACGTTATTAGAGCCATATTAAGGAAGTTACCATTCATGTCCTAATATTTTCCATGCTCTATGGGCTGATTTCACCGAGCGAAATTTAAATTTTAACCAGTCACATGAAGGACAACTACCAAGGGAACCTTCCAGTGAAGAGATGCAACTACATCTACCATATTTACCACGCCATAGCCCACAAATCTCATTTTCAAAGGTAAATAGGACCCATATTAGTATACGAAAACCGGGAAATCTTCAAATTAAATGAAATATTAAATTTTGTTTTAAATATGCTCAGTGACTTTCTCACGGCCCATTATTATTTCTTGTAATGCTGCGGCCATCTACGAAAATCATTAAAAATGGGATTGGAGGCGTATTAAGTGTCACCATTTTACCGATTGAAAGACGAGCAGATGTTGTAAATTTAACAGACGTTTGATTAACAATGTTTAATGTTGGGTGATGTCTGAAGGTGCCTGTATCAGGGAATTACAAGAACAGAATGTTGACCAGACCACACACTAGAAGGTGAAGGGACGACAACGTTTCGGTCCGTCCTGGACCATTCTCAAGTCGATTGTACAAGAACAGACCTCGCTCCGTGATAACCACGTGAAAAAACATGGTATTGATAATTAACGTTAATTTCGAGATCGTCATTAGTCTCCTCTCGTCTGGGTGCTCCTGGTCATGGCACTAACGTGATTTGAAAGTGTGCAAGTTAACCAGGATATAACCTATGTGGTGAAACTGTTTACATGTAGGAACTAGTCCAAATATTAATAACAACATTGATGCTAAAACTACTTTACTACCTCAGATGGCTTATTCCATTTATGCAACCTCCATACCCATCCTGTGAGCGGTGGGGGTGGGGGGGGGGAGACTCCATACCCATCCTGTGAGCGGTGGGGGTGGGGGGGGAGGGAGACTCCATACCCATCCTGTGAGCGGTGGGGGAGACTCCATACCCATCCTGTGAGCGGTGGGGGTGGGGGGGGGGGGAGACTCCATACCCATCCTGTGAGCGGTGGGGGGGGGAGGAGACTCCATACCCATCCTGTGAGTGGAGGATGGGGTATTAATGACAGTGTGGGGTTCAGGACCTGAACCCCACACTGTTGTATAGTCTAAACAGTTAAATTTGTGTAAAGTAATTAGTTAAATTATAAAAGATGAGTTTAATATATATTGCAATTAATAGTGGCTTGGACGTGACCTTAATGTGTGTAGAGTAGGCAAAGTGAGGGACTTACCGATTGGTATCTTCCGGGGAGGGAGGTGGGGAGATGGATGACATTATCAAGCCAAGAGTCCAATTAAATTTGTCCGGGAATGTTCAGCGGTGTGTGTCAGGGTATTGGCGAGAACACTTGTTTGGTCTGGCTGTCGACTCTTGATGATTACCGTCATCCCCGGTGCATCAATTACTCTCAACTAGAGGCTGGACCACCACCGCCCGCCATCTTACCCACACAGGTGGAAACTTGAGTACCCAAATGAGCCACAGGGACGTTAGAAAGAACAACTTTTCAGTGTCAGAGTAGTTAACAAATGGAATGCATTAGGCAAGTGATGTGGTGGAGGCTGACTCCATGCACAGTTTCAAATGTAGATATGATAGAACCCAGTAGGCTCAGGAATCTGTCCATCAGTTGATTGACAGTTGAGAGGCGGGACCAAAGAAGTCAGAGCTCAACCCCCGCAAGCACAACTTGGCGAGTACACAAACTACCCTCGTAGTTTTAATAAATAGTTTAAACAGAATATAAACATTAATAGGGATTTTATAGTAGCCCGCTGTGTATTAAAATACATTGTATAACGTATTATCAGGAGTGGGGTTGTGCATGTGACCTTAGCACCGTGGTTAGCGCTGTTGATTCACAACAACACATCCTAGTTTGATTTCCGTACAGAACGAGATGTTTGGGTACTTTTCTTTAAGACGTGTGCAGGTGTTCACTCAACTGTTGTGTGCTACACCCAGGGGAGGGCCAGTGGGTGGTCTGGCGTAGGGGGGGGGGGGGGGAAGGATTGATAAGCCACCATCAATAACAGTGGGAAGCCGCATTTCCCCGGATGTGCTTGGAACTGCTTTCTCGATTGGCTTCTGGTTGGTCATGTGTGGTAATGATCTTGATCATCATGATGTATCCACGTAGTTAATGGCTCTGGCCGTGTGGGCAGCCGCCCTCGCTCGAATTCTATGTATACTGTGCATACGCGTAAGTTTCCTGTTTGTCCCTTCCTGCAATATTCAACTGCTGNCCCCCCCCGTGCTCCTCTGGCAGGGAGTGCCTGCCTGCACCTCCCCTGCTCCTCTGGCGGGGAGTGCCTGCCTGCACCCCGCCCCTGCTCCTCTGGCGGGGAGTGCCTGCCTGCACCCCGCCCCTGCTCCTCTGGCGGGAGTGCCTGCCTGCACCCCGCCCCTGCTCCTCTGGCGGGAGTGCCTGCCTGCACCCCGCCCCTGCTCCTCTGGCGGGGAGTGCCTGCCTGCACCCCGCCCCTGCTCCTCTGGCGGGGAGTGCCTGCCTGCACCCCGCCCCTGCTCCTCTGGCGGGGAGTGCCTGCCTGCACCCCGCCCCTGCTCCTCTGGCGGGGAGTGCCTGCCTGCGCCCCGCCCCTGCTCCTCTGGCGGGAGTGCCTGCCTGCACCCCGCCCCTGCTCCTCTGGCGGGGAGTGCCTGCCTGCACCCCGCCCCTGCTCCTCTGGCGGGGAGTGCCTGCCTGCACCCCGCCCCTGCTCCTCTGGCGGGGAGTGCCTGCCTGCACCCCGCCCCTGCTCCTCTGGCGGGGATCGAGTGCCTGCCTGCACCCCGCCCCTGCTCCTCTGGCGGGGATCGAGTGCCTGCCTGCACCCCGCCCCTGCTCCTCTGGCGGGGATCGAGTGCCTGCCTGCACCCCGCCCCTGCTCCTCTGGCGGGGATCGAGTGCCTGCCTGCACCCCGCCCCTGCTCCTCTGGCGGGGATCGAGTGCCTGCCTGCACCCCGCCCCTGCTCCTCTGGCGGGGATCGAGTGCCTGCCTGCACCCCGCCCCTGCTCCTCTGGCGGGGATCGAGTGCCTGCCTGCACCCCGCCCCTGCTCCTCTGGCGGGGATCGAGTGCCTGCCTGCACCCCGCCCCTGCTCCTCTGGCGGGGATCGAGTGCCTGCCTGCACCCCGCCCCTGCTCCTCTGGCGGGGATCGAGTGCCTGCCTGCACCCCGCCCCTGCTCCTCTGGCGGGGATCGAGTGCCTGCCTGCACCCCGCCCCTGCTCCTCTGGCGGGGATCGAGTGCCTGCCTGCACCCCGCCCCTGCTCCTCTGGCGGGGATCGAGTGCCTGCCTGCACCCCGCCCCTGCTCCTCTGGCGGGGAGTGCCTGCCTGCACCCCGCCCCTGCTCCTCTGGCGGGGATCGAGTGCCTGCCTGCACCCCGCCCCTGCTCCTCTGGCGGGGATCGAGTGCCTGCCTGCACCCCGCCCCTGCTCCTCTGGCGGGGATCGAGTGCCTGCCTGCACCCCGCCCTGCTCCTCTGGCGGGGAGTGCCTGCCTGCACCCCGCCCCTGCTCCTCTGGCGGGGAGTGCCTGCCTGCACCCCGCCCCTGCTCCTCTGGCGGGGAGTGCCTGCCTGCACCCCCCCCTGCACCTCTGGCAGGGAGTGCCTGCCTGCACCCCCCCTGCACCTCTGGCAGGGAGTGCCTGCCTGCACCCCCCTCCTCCTCCTCTAGCAGGGAGTGCCTGCCTGCACCACTCCCCCCCTGCTCCTCTGGCAGGGAGTGCCTGCCTGCACCCCGCCCCTGCTCCTCTGGCAGGGAGTGCCTGCTTGCACCCCCCCTGCTCCTCTGGCAGGGAGTGCCTGCCTGCACCCCCCCTGCTCCTCTGGCAGGGAGTGCCTGCTTGCACCCCCCCTCCTCCTCCTCTAGCAGGGAGTGCCTGCCTGCACCACTACCCCCCCTGCTCCTCTGGCAGGGAGTGCCTGCCTGCACACCCCCCCCCCCCCTGCAGCTCTGGCAGGGAGTGCCTGCCTGCACCCCCCCTCCTCCTCCTCTAGCAGGGAGTGCCTGCCTGCACCACTACCCCCCCTGCTCCTCTGGCAGGGAGTGCCTGCCTGCACCCCCCCTCCTCCTCCTCTAGCAGGGAGTGCCTGCCTGCACACCCCCCCCCCCCCTGCACCTCTGGCAGGGAGTGCCTGCCTGCACCACTACCCCCCCTGCTCCTCTGGCAGGGAGTGCCTGCCTGCACCCCCCCCCCCCCTCCTCCTCTAGCAGGGAGTGCCTGCCTGCACCCCCCTCCTCCTCCTCTAGCAGGGAGTGCCTGCCTGCACCCCCCCCCCCCCCCCTGCTCCTCTGGCAGCGCCTCACGTGTAGAGCGCCGTGGTTTTCTTCACTAGTGAGTTCAGAGTTCTTAAACTAGACGTTTCTGATATACTAAAGCATAGTCGAGTGTAGCTAATAACCCAAGACCACAATAGTGAGAGTTTGCTGCAAACTGTACAGACTAAAGTGAGCTGCGTAATGTCTTCAACATTGGTGTAATGTAATTATACATAGAATAATATCTTAGTGTAGAATATAATGACCTAATATCATAAATTATAATATCTATATAACAAGAATTTATAATGGGAAAAATGTTTTAAAGTGACTTGATTAATAATTTGTATAATGTTTACACTAAAAATTTACAACTTCGTGAATAATCTTTTGTCAAGAATTTTCTACATGCTTGAATTTGTATTTTGTTTCTCTCCTGTATATTTTGCACATCAAAGCTCGAGAATATGTTGCAATTAGACAATGTTTGTTTTGTGGTATAGTTATTTAAGCATTAAGTTTCAATAACGTTATTGAATGTATTTGTAAAATTGAGGGTGAACAGTTCCCCGTGGCAAGAGGTTCAGAGAACACGTTTGTAATGCCTTAAAGGTAGACATACAGAGTACTAGAGCAGAGAAAATGTCGTAATTCAGTTACTGGTTATATTGCAAGTTTTATGCTGGGCCATTGTTGAATGCTGAATTTACAATGTGTGTATTTTGTTAGATTATTTTAGTTTTTTTTTAATTTAGGATGTGTTAATTATTCAAATTTAATGTGTTTAAAATTAGTTATGGATAACTTGGAATGAATCGAAGTTTGGGTTATAATTTAATTCTTAAGTCATTGTTTTGGGATGTTAATATATATAGTATAGGTGGAGTGGCTTGATGAATCGCTAAGTTATTATTAATTTTAAGTGTGACGCATGTTGTCGTTTGTGTGACGTACTCTATTGTTATATTCGTGATAATTAGTCTTAAAATATTGCATTGTACTCAGTAAGTTGCTCTTCTATGGGTTGTCTAGGCATACGATGCGAGGCTACCATCCACACAAAATAGTATGTTAAAGGACTCGGTCACTAGGCTATTGGATATTCCTAGATTGTAATACCAAGTTCTGAATAGAAACTGGTCTCTATACAGTACGTCAATTCCACTTACTATAAACTCTGAAGTACTGAAAATACTCTAATGCACCTTAGAATTTCTGTGGTATGAAATTCTAATTGTAACGGTAATTTTGTTGATTACAATTTTCCGTTTTAGCATGGCACGTTATGATGGTATTTTCATAATTGCTACTAATGTGGTATTAGATAGTCTGTAGTACAAGGTATTGCATTTAAGGATAGGACGTGTAGCTCATGGTCATTGGCTTCCTGTTGATATCTCATTTTGACTGGCTAGTTTTTATATTTTAATGAAATTCCAGCAAATTGTTAACGTTAACTTAATTTTACTACTGATGTTAATGGTAAGACAAAATTAGTAGCAACAGCCTAGTTTGGGGTTGATGGTGAGGTGTGTGGCGCCACAGCTTCCTATCCCATCCCTGCCTCCACCCACCTGCTTGTTCCACTCTTGTCGTATCTCTACCGTTGTTATATCATCTCGTTTCTTGGGTGTACTCGGCAAGTTACAGCCCCGCTCCTGTGCCAGGTAAGTCCATAACGGGCTCACCATAGCCCGTGCTACTTGAACTTTTTGTTCCGAGTAGCTGAATCTAAAACAACGGGTGTACTCGTACACATTGGGCGGTATATATGTCATGTGTATGGTTGCGCGTGTGGCTTAGTTTGGAAAGATTAGGCGAGAGGTGATGGCACTATTTGTTAATACGTAAGCTGCGGAAGCCAGCCCCCCCCCCCCTCCTCTCAGGCCGGATGTGACGGTAGAGCTTTTCATTATTGTGCAGAATCATCTGACCGTTTCGTCATGGGAGCTGTGGTGCGTTACTGCGTGTTGCTTAATAACTACATTCTTGGATCAGTGCGGTTGTCGGAGCTATACGCTTTCCACATACCAAATATTTAGGCGTTTTCAGAAATGGGAAGCTGCAGCTCTAGTGGTATGCTGAATACATTTAATTCGTTAAATGTTTATAAGATATTTTCTAAGGGTAATTTATATGGCTCGTTAGGAAGGTCAAGGGTCGGAATCAGAGATGCTTTTGACCATTTATCTCCTGGCATTCCTGCGAACCTCTTGTGGGAGTGTTAGTTTTCGGGTAATTGATTGTCCACGGCGACGGCAGCTGCCAACATCAATACGGTGGTAAATAGCCCTTGACCCATCACCTGTTTGAGAGGGGTCATCATTACACTAATGGCCAGCTATTTTGTCTGTGTGTCAATCCTCGCCAATTTGTACTTGCAGGATATTGGTTCAGCTCTTTGACCCCAGCAGACGCCAGTTGTCTAATATGTCTGCCGACCCATCTCTCTCTCTCATATCTACTTTTGAAGTTTTACATGGAGTTGGTTTCAACCTGCTTCTTTTAAATCAACCCATTTTCCTCTAGTATTGTTACACTAAAAAGACAAACATCTGGCTCGTGTTTCTAAAGCTTCTGTCCATGCACCTTGTTTTATTGGCTTCTATTGGAACATTTCTTTTCTTGTATGCTTCTTGAGGCATGGGATCCACGATGGGGCTGCCATAGTCAAGGACTAGTGTGGCGTAGGTGGTGATGTTATCTGAATATCTTGCTATTAACATGCCTGATTGCCGATCTGTTCGCTAGCTTAGAGTATGGTGTTAATGTTATCCTGTTTGTGTCTTTGGAGTTAAACTTTGTTTTTTATCTGCTACTGGATCGTTTTTGTTTTCTATAGTAGTATCCTTAATTGTGTGCAGTCACCTGCTGGTCTTGTCACCTGTGAAAATTGTAATAACTTTACACATATTACATTAAAATCCGGTAGTCATTCCTCAAACCAACTCTGAAGCTTGTCTAGAATAATTATCTTAGAGTAACATTTATCTCTTAATAGTTATCTCATTAATTTGCAGTCTTCAAGTACAGTATAGACA
>WNGS01006708.1:3359662-3380454 GCA_020271785.1 Procambarus virginalis | reverse complement strand
TTTCCCTGTAGACCACGTCCTGCCAGACCTCCGCCTGTCTACCCATATCCCCATAGTTATAGAATCCTTGCCATAGTCTACCCTGTCAGCTGCCCCTCAGTGTTGTGGATGTCACTGTCATATCTCCATGTGCGTGTCCTGCCGCCTTATATGCTATACTCCCGCCTCATATGCGCAGATTTGCTAAGAGCGATAGAGGAGAAATTTGGGTTTTAGGCGGCGAGGAGTGGCGGTAAGGAAGGTGGTGAGGCGAGGCGGTGTGGTGCAGTGTTAGGAGTCAAGCAGGTGTTGAACATGGCGTGGTGTGTGTGGGGGGGGGGCAAGCAAGTGGACGCGCGTGCTCGTACTTGTGCTTGCGGGGTTGAGCTCTAGCTCTTTGGTCCCGCCTCTCATCTGTCAATCGACTGGTATACAGATTCCTGAGCCTACTGGCTCTATCATATCAACATTTGAAGCTGTGTATGGAGTCAGCCTCCACCACATCACTGCCTAATGCATTCCATTTGTTAACTACTCTGACACTGAAAAAGTTCTTTCTGACGTCTCTCTGGCTCATTTGGGCACTCAGCTTCCACCTGTGTCCCCTTGTTCGCGTACCACCCGTGTGGTGCTCGTTCTCGTTCTCGTTCTCTCTCTCTCTCTCTCTCTCTCTCTCTCTCTCTCTCTCTCTCTCTCTCTCCTCTTCTCTCTCTTCTCCTCTCTCTCTCTCTCTCTTTCTCTCTCTCGTTCGTTTGTCCTTTGTCAATGTTTTTGAGTTGCTCTAATGACTATGTTGTGATCTCCAACTGTATTGTGGTGATGTATGTTGTGTATATGTGTTATTTTGCGCTGCTGGCTATGTTGTCCTGGTAACTGTGTCCTGCTGACTGTGTTGTGGTGCCTTAGTAACTTGTAGTCATAGGGTGCAATGTTGCAATTTTTAATTTGATGGCTTCATAATGGCAGCTATGGTGCCCTAGTGATTCCCTGTGATATCTTAGGCACGTTTGTGGTTTACAAATGACCGAAGGGGTTCACTAGTGACTGTAGTGGTTCACAAACAACTGCAGTGGTTCACTAGCGACTGTAGTGGTTCACAAACAACTGTAGTGGTTCACTAGCGACTGTAGTGGTTAACTAGTGACTGTAGTGGTTCACTAGTGACTGTAGTGGTTCACTAGTGACTGTAGATGTTCACTAGTGACTGTGATGGTTCACTTGCGACTGTAGTGGTTCGCTAGTGACTGTAGTGGTTCACTAGTGACTGTAGTGGTTCACTAGTGACTGTAGTGGTTCACTAGTGACTGTAGTGGTTCACTAGTGACTGTAGTGGTTCACTAGTGACTGTAGTTGTTCACTAGTGACTGTAGTGGTTCACTGTTGTCTGTGATGGTTCACTTGCGACTGTAGTGGTTCACTAGTGACTGTGATGGTTCACTAGTGACTGTGATGGTTCACTAGTGACTGTGATGGTTCACAAGTGACTGTAGTTCTTCACTAGTGACTGTAGTGGTTCACTAGTGACTGTGATGGTTCACTAGTGAAAGTGATGGTTCACTAGTGAAAGTGATGGTTCACTAGTGACTGTAGTGGTTCACTAGTGACTGTGATGGTTCACTAGTGACTGTAGTGGTTCACTAGTGACTGTAGTGGTTCACTAGTGACTGTGATGGTCACTAGTGACTGTAGTGGTTCACTAGTGACTGTGATGGTTCACTAGTGACTGTAGTGGTTCACTAGTGACTGTGATGGTTCACTAGTAACTGTGATGGTTCACTAGTGACTGTAGTGGTTCACTAGTGACTGTGATGGTTCACTAGTACTGTGATGGTTCACTAGTGACTGTGATGGTTCACTAGTGACTGTGATGGTTCACTAGTGACTGTGATGGTTCACTAGTGACTGTGATGGTTCACTAGTGACTGATGGTTCACTAGTGACTGTAGTGGTTCACTAGTGACTGTAGTTGTTCACTAGTGACTGTGATGGTTCACTAGTGACTGTATGGTTCACTAGTGACTGTGATGGTTCACTAGTGACTGTAGTGGTTCACTAGTGACTGTAGTGGTTCACTAGTGACTGTAGTTGTTCACTAGTGACTGTAGTTGTTCACTAGTGACTGTGATGGTTCACTAGTGACTGTGATGGTTCACTAGTGACTGTGATTTCACTAGTGACTGTAGTTGTTCACTAGTGACTGTGATGGTTCACTAGTGACTGTAGTGGTTCACTAGTGACTGTAGTGGTTCACTAGTGACTGTAGTTGTTCACTAGTGACTGTGATGGTTCACTAGTGACTGTGATGGTTCACTAGTGACTGTGATGGTTCACTAGTGACTGTGATGGTTCACTAGTGACTGTGATGGTTCACTAGTGACTGTGATGGTTCACTAGTGACTGTGATGGTTCACTAGTGACTGTGATGGTTCACTAGTGACTGTGATGGTTCACTAGTGACTGTGATGGTTCACTAGTGACTGTAGTGGTTCACTAGTGACTGATGGTTCACTAGTGACTGTAGTTGTTAACTAGTGACTGCCATGGTTCACTAGGGAATGTAGTGGTTCACTAGCGACTGTAATGGTTCACTAGCGACTGTAGTGGTTCACTAGTGACTATAGTGGTTCACTAGGGACTGTAGTGGTTCCCTAGCAACTGTAATGGTTCACTAGTGACTGCCACGGTTCACTAGCAACTGTGACCCGTGCGGGTGATGGAGGTGTGTAGGACGTAAGCTTGGTGGTGGCTCCACAGCCCCAAGAAACGGGTCCGAATATAATGCACAATAATTAGGATTAATATTTGCGTGGGCACCTGGGCGAGTCCTCCCGTGCGACACGAGGCGGGAAGGAGTGCCGAGGAACAGAATGGGTTTTTAAGTGGATGAAATAGGAGTGGAATATTACGCCACAATGGCTGACGGCGCGGCAGGAGGTGTAGGCATGATGGTAAGCCTTGTAGAGCGTAGCCTGGTATGACCCATAACTATGATTGCAGCCTTCGCGCGGGACTGGCGTCCAGGAGCTCCTCGTTTGGTGTAATTTGGGATATCTACACTACCGTGTCTATTGTTTGAAAACTGGTGCGTCAGTGGATATCTGACCTGTGACATGAGCAAGGCACTCACAGGCCCAACAAACCGCTCTGAATAATGGAGTAGAGTGGTGGAGCGCGCCACATATTATACCCGCCTCATAAAGCCATTGGGCCAGAGGTGGTATGCCACGTAGCATGGGGCGTGGATCGAAGGGTGGGCCGCCAGGGCTCATAGCTCAGGCCAGGTGGGGCCAGGTGGGGCTGTGACCCCTGCAGCTCCTCTCCCCCCACTGCCTCTACCTGGAGGGGCGGCGCCTATCTCCTCTACATCCTGACCCCGCCTACTCAATACAATCAAACGGTCAATTCACTGCTAATATTAGGTTATTATCCAGCTTTAAGTGCCCGGCTATTAAGTTGCGGGAGATACTGGGGCTTATTAACAAAGAAAGAGTAGGAAGTGCGCAAGTAAGAAAACAATAGGAAAGTGTTCCGGCAGGTAATCCACCCAACTCCAGTTCCCTCGCAGGGCGGTAGGCGGGGCGAGGTGACGTCACGGTCCGCACACCTGAGTTCCCGGCCGCTGTCTCCGGCAGTCCGTGTGTGTGGGTGAAGCGAGGAAGTCACGTCCTTACGTTTCTGTGACTTTATTTCTTCTTTTCATCCTCTCCTCCTCCCTGTACCACACAGCGAGCACCACACAATAGCACAGCGCACAGCACGATGACCAGCGTGACCATGGAGAACAGCAACGCACTCTCCCAGAGCATGGACTCCGTGAACACAGCAGCTGCTGAAGAGGAGGTCAGTCTTACACCACAACTGTACTCAAAAATATTGAGAATTAAGTCCGAGGATTGTCACTTTGCTCAGAATTCTGCGTGTTTGTGTTGCTAACGAAGAATCCAAGTGTCTCGTTCAGCTGTTCTGCGAGTTTTGGCGACAATGGACCTCGTTGGGTGTTTGAGGGATATTTGCGTGTTCACTCGCAAGACAAAATACAAGTGTACTCGTGAGAAACTTTTTATTAAGTGACTCGTTGTAAATCTTAGCCAGGACTAACCCGCTGATGGAGCATTAGATATATTTGGTGAGTAATATGAGACCGAGAGAGCTGCGCCATTTGCAAGACCTCAACGCTACCCGGAATATTATATAGCCAGTTGTGGAAGCTCTTGTGGGCGGCCAGTGTGGGGTCTGGTGGTGTCTCGGGACGGGATCAGTACGGGTTGTAGGGGACCCTTACCTGGGCGAGCCTGTGCTCACACCCACGGTAATTAACTCCCCTGAGAGCCTGCTGTTTGGTAGTCGCTGCAGGGTGGTTAGATACAGCTGGTTTGTTAAGACTTCCATCGTAGCCGAAGCTAAATCGGTTATAAAATGTTCTCTTTTTTTAGTGCTTCTGGCTCGGAGCACGCTTCTTGAAATTGCAAATTCTTTGGTATTTTAAACGAATAAGATCGGAAATAATGCATGTTGTAAGTGTGTTTTCTGACCGTTCACAATTTGCATTTCCCTGGTGACGGAAGTTGTCGGGATGGTGGGTGGGGGGAGGTGGCGGCGTGGGCAGGTCGGCGGCATTCTCCAGCTTCTTCACTAATCTTTATGTAATTATACAAGTTGCTGATTAGTTTAGTCACATAAACTAGTAGGACTAGGTTTAAAACCTAGTAGTTGCTGTTAAGTCAAACTTGTTTCAGAAAAACTGAAATGAACGCGAGGTGTGAACAAGTAACAAGATGGCTGCACGGGGCACACAATAAGGTTATGTAAGGCTGCAGAAATCGATGTAGACTGAAGATATTCTGCACTAAAATAGCCAGGGCCAAAATGAATTACGAATTTTTTTTCTGTTTACGTCAAGCGTGTGTTGTCATTTGATAGCTTACTGTTGCTTGTTTGACGCAGAGGAATTTCCGTTGTTGACAAATGAGAAATGACTTTTAAGAAGTAGAATTTTACAATGTAGAATTCCATATGGATATATATCAAATCCACGTTTTTAGTGTACAAAATTAGGCTATGACGACCTAGTTTTTATGTATACTTGCCTTCTTAATGTATGTGTTGGGCGAGAGCATCTGTTAATATAATAAATTCACACAATGTAAGAATTCACAGAAGCATTTTACGTGCTCGTAGCCAATCTCTGGGAAGTTTGTTCAAGGATATGAAACGACGGCCTTCAATAAATGGCTAGCCAACCGGCTAGTCCTTGACTCGTGTGGGTTATTCAAATGGAAACGCAAAAAGAAAACTACGGTTTGAATCATGTTTATCAATGATTAGTAGTTTTACTTTGAGTCGGGCATTATCATGGTCAATCATAAATATTACTACGCGTAAAGTTATTAGTCACTGTAAAGAACTGGTTTTGTGGTCTGGAAATATTGAATGAATTTGGAAGTTGTCATTAGGCTATTCACGGGTATAGTAAAATTTCAAATTATGCCACTATACTTTTTAACGACAGATTGATATTTGATTTGTGTAATGTTATACATTGACTATTTTGTAATTCTCGTAAACATGTATATAATTTTCCTAAAATTTTAATTAACAAGTTTACCATATACTGCTAGCCAAATTGCGAAAGTTTATCGTTTGATGATGCAATCTAAAGCAATTCCTTGTTAATTTACTTTATAGCTAAAATATTAATTTAAGACTGATAAGGCCTCTGACGCATAGATTTGTTAGGCTTGTGACTTACCAAAATAATGCAACTGAGACTACGGTAGTTTGCTTCGACTTGTGTGCACCGTTAAGTTGGTACAATGTTAGGTACGCGTGTTTAGTTGTGAAAGAATTGTTAATATTACTGTTAGGCAAAGTTAACGTACTTACTAGTATATGTCGATGTCTTGCAGAGCCTATTTCACAATTTGGCTTTTACAAATAATGAACAGACTTGTTTTAATGTATGTCACCGTTTCACATCTCGTCAGTGTCTGCCAACACCCTGCTGGAGCTGCTTCAGGTGTAAGGAAGTATCTATATTATAATTATTCTGTTTTGTACCATTTCCAGTTCAAATAAGTGTACAATATACTTACCTCTAGCTGGCCCAACCCATGTCCTCTGATCTACTTATTTTAAATATTTTTGTTCCCAAACTAATTTTCACAAAATTTTTAATCTGTATCTGTCGTGTTACTTAATTTAATTACCGTACGTCCTGAGAGCAATATTATCGCATGTCTAACTCGCCTTTATTGGTATGAAGGAACTCTACTTAGGAACCCAAAAAATAGGCAACAAACCTAACCAAGGGTGTAATATCAGATCTGTTAGGCTTGATAAATGGTTTTTGTCCGAAATCCAGTTTAGCTTGGATTCGGGTCTCTCGCCTTCCATGCCCTGCCAACCCCAAGTCTCCCATGGTGGACCTCCCACTGCCACCCTTTCACCCTTTACGCACGTGTTCTTATTGAACGTATTTTGCAATAGGCTCTGCTCTTTTACTCGAGTTTGTTCCCTCTTGCCCTCTCAGAGGATCACTACTTTATCTTCGCCACTCAAGTATTATTTCCCACGCTTCCTACGCTGGTATAAATCTCTTGCTTTCTTTACACACTTTTACCCTTAAGAGAAACCTTCCGACAAGGAGCACGTCCATCCCAATCTCTGCTTCCTGCACGGAGCACGTCCATCCCAATCTCTGCTTCCTGCACGGAGCACGTCCATCCCAATCTCTGCTTCCTGCACGGAGCACGTTCATCCCAATCTCTGCTTCCTACAAGGAGCACGTCCATCCCAATCTGCTTCTTAAAAGGAGCACGTCCATCCCAATCTCTGCTTCTTACAAGGAGCACGTCCATCCCAATCTTTGCTTCCTAAAAGGAGCACGTCCATCCCAATCTTTGCTTCTTACAAGGAGCACGTCCATCCCAATCTCTGCTTCCTAGAAGGAGCACGTCCATCCCAATCTGCTTCCTAGAAGGAGCACGTCCATCCCAATCTCTGCTTCCTAGAAGGAGCACGTCCATCCCAATCTCTGCTTCCTAGAAGGAGCACGTCCATCCCAATCTCTGCTTCCTAGAAGGAGCACGTCCATCCCAATCTCTGCTTCCTAGAAGGAGCACGTCCATCCCAATCTTTGCTTCCTAGAAGGAGCACGTCCATCCCAATCTTTGCTTCCTAGAAGGAGCACGTCCATCCCAATCTCTGCTTCCTAGAAGGAGCACGTCCATCCCAATCTTTGCTTCTTACAAGGAGCACGTCCATCCCAATCTCTGCTTCTTACAAGGAGCACGTCCATCCCAATCTCTGCTTCTTACAAGGAGCACGTCCATCCCAATCTCTGCTTCCTAGAAGGAGCACGTCCATCCTAATCTCTGCTTCCTAGAAGGAGCACGTCCATCCCAATCTCTGCTTCCTAGAAGGAGCACGTCCATCCCAATCTCTGCTTCCTAGAAGGAGCACGTCCATCCCAATCTTTGCTTCCTAGAAGGAGCACGTCCATCCCAATCTTTGCTTCCTAGAAGGAGCACGTCCATCCCAATCTTTGCTTCCAAGAAGGAGCACGTCCATCCCAATCTCTGCTTCCTAGAAGGAGCACGTCCATCCCAATCTCTGCTTCTTACAAGGAGCACGTCCATCCCAATCTTTGCTTCTTACAAGGAGCACGTCCATCCCAATCTTTGCTTCCTAGAAGGAGCACGTCCATCCCAATCTTTGCTTCCTAGAAGGAGCACGTCCATCCCAATCTTTGCTTCCTAGAAGGAGCACGTCCATCCCAATCTTTGCTTCTTACAAGGAGCACGTCCATCCCAATCTTTGCTTCTTACAAGGAGCACGTCCATCCCAATCTTTGCTTCTTACAAGGAGCACGTCCATCCCAATTTTTGCTTCCTACATGCACCACCCCTCCGTTACCCCCCCCTCCTCTGACACGGTGTGCCTGCCAGCACCATCACCCCTCCCCCTTCCTCTGGCAGGGAGTTATTCGTTGCCTTCTTGGATATATGGTTGTTGATGGGTTGTAGAGATTACTCAATGGATCACTTCAGTAGTTTGTGTAAGGTAACAAGGTATATATCTAGCCCACAGAGGTCCTACCTACTCTGGGTCTGAGAACACTGCCTGGTCACCAGAACGGCTGGTACCAGCTCTGGAGAATGACGTCAGAGGCTTACTTGATTTGTGATTGGCTATCCCCAACCGTCGTATAATTTGAATACTAACACCGCTCGGACACACTACCAAGTCGACGTCCCTTGTCGACAAGCTCTGGCTAGCTAGATAGCTACAATTATATTGAAAAGGACCTCGGTGGGCTAGAAATATACCTTGTTACCTTACACAATAAACTACTGAAGTGATCCACTGAGTATTCTCTACAACCCCATACATCCAAGACGGTAATGAATACTGGTGGCAGCGGTGGGATAACCTACCCAAGGATGGGATCGGAAGGGAAAAGACTAAATTACCGATGAGGAAAATATGACGAAATGAGGAACATCCTAATGGGAATACCATGGGAAACAACTCAGAGAAAAGACTGTACAGGATATGATTGACTACGTCACCCAGAAGTTTTAATTTTTTTACCACTAACGTGGCCAGACATTTACAATGTTAACCAGCATATATACATTTTCTTCTGTCCTCCATGGACAGGGTTAGAGATATATTAAACATATAATTCAGTATTTATTGAACAATCAACCACAGAAGGTGATTGTAGTGCTTTTAAAATGCTAATCTAACCTACAAACATAAATATACAGATTTACGTCTGTCATTTAGAAGTGCCAGAAAGCTGCAGACAGGTTTATCCCGGCCCAAAAGGAGATAGATGAAAAGCAACATAAGAATCCATGGTTCAATCAGGAATGTAAGGTAGCGAAGCAATTAAGTTCAAGGACATGGAGAAACTACAGGAATAACAGAACACCAGAGAGCAGGGAGAGATACCAGAGGACCAGGAATGAGTACCTCAGAGTGAGGAGAGAAGCAAAGAGACAGTATAAAAATGACATCGCGAGTAAAGCCTAGACGCAAACAAAAACTGCTCCACAGCCACATCAGGAGGAAAACAGCAGTGAAGGAACAAGTGATGAAAATGGGAAACAATGACGTCAGAGGCTTACTTGATTTGTGATTGGCAATCCCCAACCGTCGTACAATTTCAATACTAACGGAGTGCCTGCCTGCACCCTCCTCCTCCTCCTCCTGGCAGGGAGTGCCTGCCTGCACCCCCCCTCCTCCTCCTCCTGGCAGGGAGTGCCTGCCTGCACCCCCCCCCTCCTCCTGGCAGGGAGTGCCTGCCTGCACCCCCCCTTGTCCTCCTGGCAGGGAGTGCCTGCCTGCACCCCCCCCTCCTCTCCTGGCAGGGAGTGCCTGCCTGCACCCCCCCTCCTCCTCTCTAGCAGGGAGTGCCTGCCTGCACACCCCCCCCTGCCCCTCTGGCAGGAGTGCCTGCCTGCACCCCCCCTCCCCTCTGGCGGGGAGTGCCTGCCTGCACCCCCCCTGCTCCTCTGGCGGGAGTGCCTGCCTGCACCCCCACCCCCCCCTGCTCCTCTGGCGGGAGTGCCTGCCTGCACCCCCCCCTCCTCCTCTGGCGGAGTGCCTGCTCACCCCGCCCCTGCTCCTCTGGGGAGTGCCTGCCTGCACCCCCCCCTGCTCCCTGGCAGGGATGCCTGCCTGCACCCCCCCCCTGCTCCTCTGGCGGGAGTGCCTGCCTGCACCCCCCCCTCCTCCTCTGGCAGGGAGTGCCTGCCTGCACCCCCCCCCTGCTCCTCTGGCGGGGAGTGCCTGCCTGCACCCCCCCCTGCTCCTCTGGCGGGGAGTGCCTGCCACCCCGCCCTGCTCCTCTGGCGGGGAGTGCCTGCCTGCACCCCGCCCCTGCTCCTCTGGCGGGGAGTGCCTGCCTGCCCCCGCCCCTGCTCCTCTGGCGGGGAGTGCCTGCCTGCACCCCGCCCCTGCTCCTCTGGCGGGAGTGCCTGCCTGCACCCCGCCCCTGCTCCTCTGGCGGGGAGTGCCTGCCTGCACCCCGCCCCTGCTCCTCTGGCGGGGAGTGCTGCCTGCACCCCGCCCCTGCTCCTCTGGCGGGGAGTGCCTGCCTGCACCCCGCCCCCTGCTCCTCTGGCGGGGAGTGCCTGCCTGCACCCCGCCCCTGCTCCTCTGGCGGGGAGTGCCTGCCTGCACCCCGCCCCTGCTCCTCTGGCGGGGAGTGCCTGCCTGCACCCCGCCCCTGCTCCTCTGGCGGGGAGTGCCTGCCTGCACCCCGCCCTGCTCCTCTGGCGGGGAGTGCCTGCCTGCACCCCGCCCCTGCTCCTCTGGCGGGGAGTGCCTGCCTGCACCCCGCCCTGCTCCTCTGGCGGGGAGTGCCTGCCTGCACCCCGCCCCTGCTCCTCTGGCGGGGAGTGCCTGCCTGCACCCCGCCCCTGCTCCTCTGGCGGGGAGTGCCTGCCTGCACCCCGCCCCTGCTCCTCTGGCGGGGAGTGCCTGCCTGCACCCCGCCCCTGCTCCTCTGGCGGGGAGTGCCTGCCTGCACCCCGCCCCTGCTCCTCTGGCGGGAGTGCCTGCCTGCACCCCGCCCTGCTCCTCTGGCGGGAGTGCCTGCCTGCACCCCGCCCTGCTCCTCTGGCGGGGAGTGCCTGCCTGCACCCCGCCCCTGCTCCTCTGGCGGGAGTGCCTGCCTGCACCCGCCCCTGCTCCTCTTGCGGGGAGTGCCTGCCTGCACCCCGCCCCTGCTCCTCTGGCGGGGAGTGCCTGCCTGCACCCCGCCCTGCTCCTCTGCGGGGGAGTGCCTGCCTGCACCCCGCCCTGCTCCTCTGGCGGGGAGTGCCTGCCTGCACCCCGCCCCTGCTCCTCTGGCGGGGAGTGCCTGCCTGCACCCCGCCCCTGCTCCTCTGGCGGGGAGTGCCTGCCTGCACCCCGCCCCTGCTCCTCTGGCGGGAGTGCCTGCCTGCACCCCGCCCTGCTCCTCTGGCGGGGAGTGCCTGCCTGCACCCCGCCCCTGCTCCTCTGGCGGGAGTGCCTGCCTGCACCCCCCCTGCTCCTCTGGCGGGGAGTGCCTGCCTGCACCCCGCCCCTGCTCCTCTGGCGGAGTGCCTGCCTGCACCCCGCCCCTGCTCCTCTGGCGGGAGTGCCTGCCTGCACCCCGCCCCTGCTCCTCTGGCGGGGAGTGCCTGCCTGCACCCCGCCCCTGCTCCTCTGGCGGGAGTGCCTGCCTGCACCCCGCCCCTGCCCTCTGGCGGGAGTGCCTGCCTGCACCCCGCCCCTGCTCCTCTGGCGGGAGTGCCTGCCTGCACCCGCCCTGCTCCTCTGGCGGGGAGTGCCTGCCTGCACCCCGCCCCTGCACCTCTGGCAGGGAGTGCCTGCCTGCACCTCTGGCAGGAGTGCCTGCCTGCCCCCTCCCTGCACCTCTGGCAGGGAGTGCCTGCCTGCACCTCTGGCAGGGAGTGCCTGCCTGCACCCCTCCCTGCACCTCTGGCAGGGAGTGCCTGCCTGCACCCCCCCTGCACCTCTGGCAGGGAGTGCCTGCCTGCACCCCCCCTGCACCTCTGGCAGGGAGTGCCTGCCTGCACCCCCCCCCCCTGTACCTCTGGCAGGGAGTGCCTGCCTGCACCCCCTTCCTCCTCCTTAGCAGGGAGTGCCTGCCTGCACCCCCCCCTCCTCCTCCTCTAGCAGGGAGTGCCTGCCTGCACCCACCCCCCTTGCTCCTCTGGCAGGGAGTGCCTGCCTGCACCCCCCCTGCTCCTCTGGCAGGGAGTGCCTGCCTGCACCCCCCCCCCTCCTCTCCTCTAGCAGGGAGTGCCTGCCTGCACCCCCCTGCTCCTCTAGCAGGGAGTGCCTGCCTGCACCCCCCCCTCCTCCTCCTCTAGCAGGGAGTGCCTGCCTGCACCCCCCCCCCTTGCTCCTCTGGCAGGGTGCCTGCTTGCACCCCCCTGCTCCTCTGGCAGGGAGTGCCTGCCTGCACCCCCCCTCCTCCTCCTCTAGCAGGGAGTGCCTGCTGCACCACTACCCCCCCTGCTCCTCTGGCAGGAGTGCCTGCCTGCACCCCCCCCCTGCACCTCTGGCAGGGAGTGCCTGCCGCACCCCCCCTCCTCCTCCTCGGCAGGGAGTGCCTGCCTGCACCACTACCCCCCTGCTCCTCTGGCAGGGAGTGCCTGCCTGCACCCCCCCCCCTCCTCCTCTAGCAGGGAGTGCCTGCCTGCACCCCACCCCCTCCTCCTCCTCTAGCAGGGAGTGCCTGCCTGCCCACTACCCCCCCTGCTCCAGGGGAGCGCCTCACGTGTAGAGCGCCGTGGTTTTCTTCACTATTGAGTTCAGAGTTCTTAAACTAGACGTTTCTGATATACTAAAGGATAGTCGAGTGTAGCTAATACCCAAGACCACAATAGTGAGAGTTTGCTGCAAACTGTACAGACTAAAGTGAGCTGCGTAATGTCTTCAACATTGATGTAATGTAATTATACATAGAATAATATCTTAGTGTAGAATATAATGACCTAATATCATAAATTATAATATCTATATAACAAGAATTTATAATGGGAAAAATGTTTTAAAGTGACTGATTAATAATTTGTCTAATGTTTACACTAAAATTTACAACTTCGTGAATAACCTTTTGTCAAGAATTTTCTACATGCTTGAATTTGTATTTTGTTTCTCTCCTGTATATCAAAAGCACATCAAAGCTCGAGAATATGTTGCAATTAGACAATGTTTGTTTTGTGGTATAGTTATTTAAGCATTAAGTTTCAATAACTTATTGAATGTATTTGTAAAATTGAGGGTGAACAGTTCCCCGTGCAAGAGGTTCAGAGAACACGTTTGTAATGCCTTAAAGGTAGACATACAGAGTACTAGAGCAGAGAAAATGTCGTAATTCAGTTACTGGTTATATTGCAAGTTTTATGCTGGGCCATTGTTGAATGCTGAATTTACAATGTGTGTATTTTGTTAGATTATTTTAGTTTTTTTTAATTTAGGATGTGTTAATTATTCAATTTTAATGTGTTAAAATTAGTTATGGATAACTTGGAATGAATCGAAGTTTGGGTTATAATTTAATTCTTAAGTCATTGTTTTGGGATGTTAATATATATAGTATAGGTGGAGTGGCTTGATGAATCGCTAAGTTATTATTAATTTTAAGTGTGACGCATGTTGTCGTTTGTGTGACGTAGGCTATTGTTATATATCGTGATAATTAGTCTTAAAATATTGCATTGTACACAGTAAGTTGCTCTTCTATGGGTTGTCTAGGCATACGATGCGAGGCTACCATCCACACAAAATAGTATGTTAAAGGACTCGGTCACTAGGCTATTGGATATTCCTAGATTGTAATACCAAGTTCTGAATAGAAACTGGTCTCTATACAGTACGTCAATTCCACTTACTATAAACTCTGAAGTACTGAAAATACTCTAATGCACCTTAGAATTTCTGTGGTATGAAATTCTAATTGTAACGGTAATTTTGTTGATTACAATTTTCCGTTTTAGCATGGCACGTTATGATGGTATTTTCATAATTGCTACTAATGTGGTATTAGATAGTCTGTAGTACAAGGTATTGCATTTAAGGATAGGACGTGTAGCTCATGGTCATTGGCTTCCTGTTGATATCTCATTTTGACTGGCTAGTTTTTATATTTTAATGAAATTCCAGCAAATTGTTAACGTTAACTTAATTTTACTACTGATGTTAATGGTAAGACAAAATTTAGTAGCAACAGCCTAGTTTGGGGTTGATGGTGAGGTGTGTGGCGCCACAGCTTTCTATCCCATCCCTGCCTCCACCCACCTGCTTGTTCCACTCTTGTCGTATCTCTACCGTTGTTATATCATCTCGTTTCCTCGGGTGTACTCGGCAAGTTACAGCCCCGCTCCTGTGCCAGGTAAGTCCATAACGGGCTCACCATAGCCCGTGCTACTTGGAACTTTTGTTCCGAGTAGCTGAATCTAAAACAACGGGTGTACTCGTACACATTGGGCGGTATAGTATGTCATGTGTATGGTTGCGCGTGTGGCTTAGTTTGGAAAGATTAGGCGAGGGTGATGGCACTATTTGTTAATACGTAAGCTGCGGAAGCCAGCCCCCCCTCCTCTCAGGCCGGATGTGACGGTAGAGCTTTTCATTATTGTGCAGAATCATCTGACCGTTTCGTCATGGGAGCTGTGGTGCGTTACTGCGTGTTGCTTAATAACTACATTCTTGGATCAGTGCGGTTGTCGGAGCTATACGCTTTCCACATACCAAATATTTAGGCGTTTTCAGAAATGGGAAGCTGCAGCTCTAGTGGTATGCTGAATAACCAAAATCTTGGTAGATCTAGTTAGAGGTCATTTAATTCGTTAAATGTTTATAAGAATTTTTCTAAGGGTAATTTATATGGCTCGTTAGGAAGGTCAAGGGTCGGAATCAGAGATGCTTTTGACCATTTATCTTCCTGGCATTCCTGCGAACCTCTTGTGGGAGTGTTTTTTTCGGGTAATTGATTGTCCACGGCGACGGCAGCTGCCAACATCAATACGGTGTGTAAATAGCCCTTGACCCATCACCTGTTTGAGAGGGGTCATCATTACACTAATGGCCAGCTATTTTGTCTGTGTGTCAATCCTCGCCAATTTGTACTTGCAGGATATTGGTTCAGCTCTTTGACCCCAGCAGACGCCAGTTGTCTATATGTCTGCCGACCCATCTCTCTCTCTCTCATATCTACTTTTGAAGTTTTACATGGAGTTGGTTTCAACCTGCTTCTTTTAATCAACCCATTTTCCTCTAGTATTGTTACACTAAAAAGACAAACATCTGGCTCGTGTTTCTAAGCTTCTGTCCATGCCACTTGTTTTATGGCTTCTATTTGAAACATTTCTTTTCTTGTATGCTTCTTGAGGCATGGGATCCACGATGGGGCTGCCATAGTCAAGGACTAGTGTGGCGTAGGTGGTGATGTTATCTGAATATCTTGCTATTTAACATGCCTGATTGCCGATCTGTTCGCTAGCTTAGAGTATGGTGTTTAATGTATCCTGTTTGTGTCCTTGGAGTTAACTTTGTTTTTTATCTGCTACTGGATCGTTTTTGTTTCTCTAGTAGTATCCTTAATTGTGTGCAGTCACCTGCTGGTCTTGTCACCTGTGAAAAATTGTAATAACTTTACACATATTACATTAAAATCCGGTAGTCATTCCTCAAACCAACTCTGAAGCTTGTCTAGAATAATTATCTTAGAGTAACATTTATCTCTTAATAGTTTCTCCATTAATTTTGCAGTCTTAAGTACAGTATAGACATGTAGGACTGTACCCCTGTAGTTAGGTTATTAACATAATGAGAAATATAAATCTTTGCACTAATTATTAAGCATTTTCTCGATTCCCAGTCTAACATATTTAGACCCTATGATTAGCAGTTTTACTAAAGTGTGTGCAAGAGTGGGTTCTCTCTAGTTCATATTCATGCTTGGCGTTGCTTTATTCCTGTTCTTTCGTTTTGTAATTGTATATTACCAGAACCAGTATACCTTTCCATCTACTGTCTGTACCAGTAACGTAGTGTATTCCCCTATATTACATATCAGTAGGTTCCTTAAACCTCTACTTAGTTTTTAAGTGCCAAACCCCCTCCATGCCTTTATTATTCACCTTGTATTCTGCTGGAAAATTGCATCATAGATCATAGCAGATTCATTGGAATCCTCGGAACACTGGTGCTTGATTTGAATGGTGTNTACCCCGGGCACCGTCCAGTACCCCGGGCACCGTCCCAGTACCCAGGGCACCGTCCAGTACCCGGGCACCGTCCAGTACCCGGGCACCGTCCAGTACCCCGGGCACCGTCCAGTACCCAGGGCACCGTCCAGTACCCCGGGCACCGTCCACTACCCCGGGCACCGTCCAGTACCCGGGCACCGTCCAGTACCCCGGGCACCGTCCAGTACCCCGGGCACCGTCCAGTACCCTGGGCACCGTCCACTACCCCGGGCACCGTCCAGTACCCTGGCACCGTCCAGTACCCCGGGCACCGTCCACTACCCCGGGCACCGTCCACTACCCCGGGCACCGTCCAGTACCCGGGCACCGTCCAGTACCCCGGGCACCGTCCAGTACCCCGGGCACCGTCCACTACCCCGGGCACCGTCCACTACCCCGGGCACCGTCCAGTACCCCGGGCACCGTCCAGTACCCCGGGCACCGTCCACTACCCCGGGCACCGTCCACTACCCCGGGCACCGTCCACTACCCGGGCACCGTCCAGTACCCCGGCACCGTCCACTACCCCGGGCACCGTCCACTACCCCGGGCTAGTAGGCTCATGACGAAGAGTATCACAGTCGTCTGTATCAGTGTCCGTGTAAGTCAACTTAACTCCGCTGTTCTGACACTTCCAGCCGCTCCGTGCCACCGTCCTGGCCACTCCCATCCACCACGTCCTGCTGCTGTGGGGGCCCTCAGCCACCACGTGACCCCGTGTCCAGCAGGGTGACTACCGCTGTAGGGGCCCTCAGCCATCACGTGACCCCGTGTTCCAGCAGGGTGACTACCGCTGTAGGGGCCCTCAGCCACCACGTGACCCCGTGTTCCAGCAGGGTGACTACCGCTGCAGGGGCCCTCAGCCATCACGTGACCCCGTGTTCCAGCAGGGTGACTACCGCTGTAGGGGCCCTCAGCCATCACGTGACCCCGTGTTCCAGCAGGGTGACTGCCGCTGTAGGGGCCCTCAGCCACCACGTGACCCCGTGTTCCAGCAGGGTGACTTTGACAGCCTTGCCAGTAGAGCTGCCACACAGATCCGCTGGTAACGGAACCGCTCTTCCAGAATGAGCAGCGTCCCAGCCCTAACGACCAGGCTTCCATTGAATCACTGGGCGCTATACACTGAAGCGCTCTGCGTTAAACACCGAGGCGCTGTGCTTGATACACTGATGCCTTGTGTTTGACTGAGCGCTTGAAACACTGAGGCGCTGTTCTTGATACACTGAGGCGCTATGCTTGAGGTGGAGAATTCATGTGAAGGGCCGCAAACTTTAGAATCAGTCTCAGGCACTTGACAGACAGGTAGGTACAGGTATAGATGGTTACAGTGTTCTGAATGACCTCATTACCAGAACTCCTGAAAGTTTCCCTGTAGACCACGTCCTGCCAGACCTCCGCCTGTCTAACCGTATCCCCATAGTTATAGAAATCCTTGCCATAGTCTACCCTGTCAGCTGCCCCTCAGTGTTGTGGATGTCACTGTCATATCTCCATGTGCGTGTCCTGCCGCCTTATATGCTATACTCCCGCCTCATATGCGCAGATTTGCTAAGAGCGATAGAGGAGAAATTTGGGCTTAGGCGGCGAGGAGTGGCGGTAAGGAAGGTGGTGAGGCGAGGCGGTGTGGTGCAGTGTTAGGAAGTCAAGCAGGTGTTGAACATGGCGTGGTGTGTGGGGGGGGGGGGCAAGCAAGTGGACGCGCGTGCTCGTACTTGTGCTTGCGGGGGTTGAGCTCTAGCTCTTTGGTCCCGCCTCTCATCTGTCAATCAACTGGTATACAGATTCCTGAGCCTACTGGGCTCTATCATATCAACATTTGAAGCTGTGTATGGAGTCAGCCTCCACCACATCACTGCCTAATGCATTCCATTTGTTAACTACTCTGACACTGAAAAAGTTCTTTCTGACGTCTCTGTGGCTCATTTGGGCACTCAGCTTCCACCTGTGTCCCCTTGTTCGCGTACCACCCGTGTGGTGCTCGTTCTCGTTCTCTCTCTCTCTCTCTCTCTCTCTCTCTCTCTCTCTCTCTCTCTCTCTCTCTCTCTCTCTCCTCTCTCTCTCTCTCTCTCTCTCTCCTCTCTCTCTCTCTCTCTCTCGTTCGTTTGTCCTTTGTGAATGTTTTTGAGTTGCTCTAATGACTATGTTGTGATCTCCAACTGTATTGTGGTGATGTATGCTGTGTATATGTGTTATTTTGCGCTGCTGGCTATGTTGTCCTGGTAACTGTGTCCTGCTGACTGTGTTGTGGTGCCTTAGTAACTTGTAGTCATAGGGTGCAATGTTGCAATTTTTAATTTGATGGCTTCATAATGGCAGCTATGGTGCCCTAGTGATTCCCTGTGATATCTTAGGCACGTTTGTGGTTTACAAATGACCGAAGGGGTTCACTAGTGACTGTAGTGGTTCACAAACAACTGCAGTGGTTCACTAGCGACTGTAGTGGTTCACAAACAACTGTAGTGGTTCACTAGCGACTGTAGTGGTTAACTAGTGACTGTAGTGGTTCACTAGTGACTGTAGTGGTTCACTAGTGACTGTAGATGTTCACTAGTGACTGTGATGGTTCACTTGCGACTGTAGTGGTTCGCTAGTGACTGTAGTGGTTCACTAGTGACTGTAGTGGTTCACTAGTGACTGTAGTGGTTCACTAGTGACTGTAGTGCTTCACTAGTGACTGTAGTGGTTCACTAGTGACTATAGTGGTTCACTAGTGACTGTAGTGGTTCACTAGTGACTGTAGTGGTTCACTAGTGACTGTAGTTGTTCACTAGTGACTGTAGTGGTTCACTAGTGACTGTAGTGGTTCACTAGTGACTGTAGTGGTTCACTAGTGACTGTAGTGGTTCACTAGTGACTGTAGTGGTTCACTAGTGACTGTAGTGGTTCACTAGTGACTGCAGTTATTCACTAGTGACTGTGATGGTTCACTTGCGACTGTGATGGTTCACTAGTGACTGTGATAGTTCACTAGTGACTGTAGTGGTTCACTAGTGACTGTGATGGTTCACTAGTGACTGTAGTTGTTCACTAGTGACTGTGATGGTTCACTAGTGACTGTAGTTGTTCACTAGTGACTGTGATGGTTCACTAGTGACTGTGATGGTTCACTAGTGACTGTGATGGTTCACTAGTGACTGTGATGGTTCACTAGTGACTGTGATGGTTCACTAGTGACTGTGATGGTTCACTAGTGACTGTGATGGTTCACTAGTGACTGTGATGGTTCACTAGTGACTGTGATGGTTCACTAGTGACTGTAGTTGTTCACTAGTGACTGTAGTTGTTCACTAGTGACTGTGATGGTTCACTAGTGACTGTAGTTGTTCACTAGTGACTGTGATGGTTCACTAGTGACTGTGATGGTTCACTAGTGACTGTGATGGTTCACTAGTGACTGTGATGGTTCACTAGTGACTGTGATGGTTCACTAGTGACTGTGATGGTTCACTAGTGACTGTGATGGTTCACTAGTGACTGTGATGGTTCACTAGTGACTGTGATGGTTCACTAGTGACTGTGATGGTTCACTAGTGACTGTGATGGTTCACTAGTGACTGTGATGGTTCACTAGTGACTGTAGTTGTTCACTAGTGACTGTGATGGTTCACTAGTGACTGTGATGGTTCACTAGTGACTGATGGTTCACTAGTGACTGTGTGGTTCACTAGTGACTGTGATGGTTCACTAGTGACTGTAGTTGTTCACTAGTGACTGTAATGGTTCACTAGTGACTGCCATGGTTCACTAGGGAATGTAGTGGTTCACTAGCGACTGTAATGGTTCACTAGCGACTGTAGTGGTTCACTAGTGACTATAGTGGTTCACTAGGGACTGTAGTGGTTCCCTAGCAACTGTAATGGTTCACTAGTGACTGCCACGGTTCACTAGCAACTGTGACCCGTGCGGGTGATGGAGGTGTGTAGGACGTAAGCTTGGTGGTGGCTCCACAGCCCCCAAGAAACGGGTCCGAATATAATGCACAATAATTAGGATTAATATTTGCGTGGGCACCTGGGCGAGTCCTCCCGTGCGACACGAGGCGGGAAGGAGTGCCGAGGAACAGAATGGGTTTTTAAGTGGATGAAATAGGAGTGGAATATTACGCCACAATGGCTGACGGCGCGGCAGGAGGTGTAGGCATGATGGTAAGCCTGTAGAGCGTAGCCTGGTATGACCCATAACTATGATTGCAGCCTTCGCGCGGGACTGGCGTCCAGGAGCTCCTCGTTTGGTGTAATTTGGGATATCTACACTACCGTGTCTATTGTTTGAAAACTGGTGCGTCAGTGGATATCTGACCTGTGACATGAGCAAGGCACTCACAGGCCCAACAAACCGCTCTGAATAATGGAGTAGAGTGGTGGAGCGCGCCACATATTATACCCGCCTCATAAAGCCATTGGGCCAGAGGTGGTATGCCACGTAGCATGGGGCGTGGATCGAAGGGTGGGCCGCCAGGGCTCATAGCTCAGGCCAGGTGGGGCCAGGTGGGGCTGTGACCCCTGCAGCTCCTCTCCCCCCACTGCCTCTACCTGGAGGGGCGGCGCCTATCTCCTCTACATCCTGACCCCGCCTACTCAATACAATCAAACGGTCAATTCACTGCTAATATTAGGTTATTATCCAGCTTTAAGTGCCCGGCTATTAAGTTGCGGGAGATACTGGGGCTTATTAACAAAGAAAGAGTAGGAAGTGCGCAAGTAAGAAAACAATAGGAAAGTGTTCCGGCAGGTAATCCACCCAACTCCAGTTCCCTCGCAGGGCGGTAGGCGGGGCGAGGTGACGTCACGGTCCGCACACCTGAGTTCCCGGCCGCTGTCTCCGGCAGTCCGTGTGTGTGGGTGAAGCGAGGAAGTCACGTCCTTACGTTTCTGTGACTTTATTTCTTCTTTTCATCCTCTCCTCCTCCCTGTACCACACAGCGAGCACCACACAATAGCACAGCGCACAGCACGATGACCAGCGTGACCATGGAGAACAGCAACGCACTCTCCCAGAGCATGGACTCCGTGAACACAGCAGCTGCTGAAGAGGAGGTCAGTCTTACACCAA